>PVHT020000012.1:5904693-5994570 GCA_004024745.2 Catagonus wagneri | reverse complement strand
CTTGTATAAGAGGAACAATGTCTGGGATGAGGTATTTTTACAATCTTTGAGTAAATGAGAAACTGCTGATGTTAGATAGTAACCTTAGAAACGATTGTTAACCCAAAACCTGTTAATTTGCAAACTGCTAATCCTATGACCTGTTGATCTTGTGACCCTATTGTATGACCTACTGATTTTGAAAGCCAATGAGAAAAAGGGGTACCCTGGTGGCATGATCAGACCACCAGGAGCCAAAATGGTATATAAGAAAAACTGAGAAATAAATCAGGAGCGAAGATAGAAGCTCCTCGCCTGCTGCACACCTGACTCCTGTCATTATTCGCCGACGCCGTTCATCCTTAGGGGCACCCACTTCCCTGCTGAGGCTGGACCTCGGCAAAAACTGTTAGAGCTCATCAATGAATTTGGTAAAGTTGCAGGATACAAAATTAATACACAAAAATCAACTGCATTTCCATATACTAACAATGAAAGATCAGAAAGAGAAATTAGAGAAGCAATCCCACTTACCATCGCATCAAAAAGAATCAAAAACTTAGGAAAACCTGCCTAAAGAGACAAAAGACCTGTACTCTGAAAATTATAAGGCGCTGATGAAAGAAATCAAGGATGACATGACAGGTGGAAAGACATACCATGCTCTTGGATTGGAAGAGTCAATATTATCAAAATGACTATACTACCCAAGGCAATCTACACATTCAATGCAATCCCTATCAAATTACCAAGGACCTTTTTCACAGAACTAGAACAAAATAGTTTAAAGTTTGTTTGGAAACACAAAAAAACCCAGAATAGCCAAAGACATCCTGAAAAAGAAAAATGGGGCTGAAGGAATCAGGCTCCCTGACTTCAGACTCTACTACAAAGCTACAGTCATCAAAACCATATGGTACTGGCACAAAGACAGAAATATACATCAGTGGAACAGGATAGAAAGCCCAGAATTAAATCCATGCATCTATAGTCAACTAATCTATGATAAAGGAGCCAAGAATATACATTGGACAAAAGACAGCCTCTTCAATAAGTGGTGCTGGGAAAACTGGACAGCTACATGTAAAACAATGAAACCAGAACACTTCCTAACATCATGCACAAAAATAAACTCAAAATGGATTAAAGATCTAGATATAAGATCAGAAACTATAAAACTCTTAGAGGAAAACATAGGCCAAACACTCTCTGACGTAAATGATAGCAACATCTTCTCAGATCCATGTGTCAGAATAGGGACATTAAAAAGAGAAATAAACAAATGGGACTTAATTAACTTCTAAGTTTCTGCACATAAAAGGAAACCCTAAACAAAATGAAAAGACAACCTACAGAATGGGAGAAAATATTTGCAAATGATTCAACTGACAAGGGATTAATCTCCAAAATTTACAAACACCTCCTTCAGCTCAATACCAAAGAAACAAACAATCCCATCAAAAAATGGGCAGAGGATCTAGGCAGACAGTTCTCCAAAGAAGACATGCAGATGGCAAATAAACACATGAAAAGATGTTCAACATCGCTCATTAGATCAAATCTAATCAAAAATCAAAACCACTATGAGGTACCACCTTACACCAGCCAGAATGGCCATCATCAAAAAGTCTACAAACAATAAGTGCTGGAAGATCTGGCATTGCCACAAGCTATGGTGCAGGTCACAGATGTATCTCAGATTCCACTTTGCTGTGGCTGTGGTGTAGACCAGCAGCTATAGTTCTGATTCGACCCTTAGCCTGGGAACCTAAAAGATAAAAAGACCCAAAAAAAAAAAATACAGTTCTGGTCATAGAACTTAAAGAGACACAAAGCAAACTTGTCTATAATCTTAGTCTTAATTATGTCATATTAATAAATGACCTCCAAACAAGACTCGCCTCAACAAAAGACTACTTCTCACCCATCCTTCTGGGATTCAGGTTCATGGAATCTGGGACCAAGAAGGCTCACGGTAGTGAGAAGAGAACTATGGCCCCCAAAGATGGAGGATTCTGTTCAGAGATGGCACATGCTGCTTCATTAAATCCACTCATATTTCACTGGCTGAAAGAAATCACAAGGCAAAAACTGAAATCAACAACTTGGAAAGTATAATCCTTCTGGTGGCCTGACTGGGTTGGTGCTATGACAATAGGCATGAAATATTCAGCCCCTACAGAAGAGACTGCAGACCATCTATTTGGTCAAAATTATTAACTTCCATCCCTAGAGTATAATAATCTTACCCTTCTCCACCAGGCACAATATGAAAGATACTTCCAAGCACTGCTAGGGCTCAAAGCCTAACACCTCCATTCACACTCAAAGCAGCTCAAAGTTCCAGCCACAACTCTTCTTAATCAAAATATCAAAGAGCAGCTTTTTCACTGGAGGCCTACACCCCACCACTGGGGTTACCGCCATGTCTCTACTAATCCCTGAGAAGTTCCAGCACATTTTGCAAGTACTTAATACCACCATCAATGGGCAGTGAGAAACTGCTTTTACTGTCACCACAAGTAAAGATGTGGGGTGAAGATACGCGCATGTGGTGTTGAAGAAGGTAGGCATCAACCTCACCGAGAGGGAAGAAGAGCTCACGGAGGATGAGGTAGAACATGTGATCACCATTACACAGAATCCACACCAATACAAGATTCCAGTTCTTAAGTAGACAGAAGGACATGAAGGATGGAAAATACAGCTAGGTCCTGGCCAATGGCCTAGTCAACAAGCTCTGTGAAGACCTGGAGCCACTAAAGAAGATTCCAGCCCACAGTGGACTGTGCCACTTATGGGGACTTCATGTCCGAGGCTAGCACACCAAGACCAAAGGTCGCAGGGGCCACACCATGGGTGTGTCCAAGAAGAAATAAATTTGTCAGTGTTGCCTGTTAATAGTTTATACGGTTTTTTAAATTTTTTAAATTTAGAAAAATATCAAAGAACAAAAGTCCATATTGTAAGCCAGCTGGAACAGGGACTGGATCAATATAATACCCTGTCATGATATGAAAGAAGAAAGACACCACACCCATTGAAACAGAGCAACACAATATTCAGCTGCGGGTATGTTTTGAGGAAGAGCTCCCTTTAACTGAGGATACTTTTCCCCCTAATTAGGTCAATGTCTAATCCAAGATGATCTCCCTATACCAGATCCTTGGATGTCCCTTATCTTGCTTGGTCTCATTTGTCATGGCATCAGAGGCAGAGCTCTTTGGGAGTTTTACCATCTGGGTATGATACGAGCAGGTGCAGTACATAAAATTGTTTCTATCCAAAGTTTCTTTTAGTTAAAGCATGTGAATTTTCTGAGAAGTACACACATATGTGTCAACAAAGGAAACACACAAAATCAAAGATAATTAACCTACCTGATTACACCTATTTCCAGGTGCATTTAGCCCATTCCCCAATTCATTATGTCTAATTTTTCTGTTTCTCATCTAAACTAAAATATCTTGAATTTATCAGCCATCTATAGCAAAAGCACACACCTTTTCTCCCCCAGAGTCAGTTTAGAGTAATGCTGAATTAAATAATAGAGGAATGCTTGCTAGAAGTTTTAATGCAATAACTGCTTTAAACCAAAGGTTTTAGACCACAATTCTGTTTGATTTTTGTGCTTTTTGTTTTTTGAAAGCCAATCCCACAACATGCAGAAGTTCTGGGCCAGGGATGGAACTCGTGCTGCAGCAGTGACAACACCAAAACATTAACCAGCTCAGCCATGAGGAAACACCCAGATTTTGCTTTTTTTAACTGCATGTAAATTTTTTGTTAAAAGTATGTCTCCAAGTTTGTATTTCCTCATATAAATGATATCAAGTCTGCCTGTACACTTTATCTTGAAGTTCATACATTCTTTTTTTTTGTATCCACGCCCTTGATGTGCAGAAGTTCCCACGTCAGGGATCAAATCCAAGCCACAGCAGTGACCCTAGCCACAGCAGTGGCCATGCCAGATCCTTAACCCCTAGGCCACCAGGGAACTCCCATATATTCTTTCTACACCCTTCCCTTGTTCCTATTAAGGAATACATTCCTTTCTGAGCTCATTTGTTTCTAGATGTTCCCGAGTCAATGGTAGCCAAGAGCACATGGGTCTTGGTAGAGATACTCTGCTGTCTTGAAGTCAAGACATACGAATGTCGTATTTTTTGCCTTCCAGTTTTCCACAGCTGACAGAGATTCACCAAAAAATCTACAGCAGCGTAACATAAGCCGCCACCTTTCTGGGACTCTATAAATTTCTCTGTCACACATGGCCTGTCTACATGAGAGATTTACATTAATACTTTTTTCTTGTTAATGTCATCACTTCAAAATAAACAATTTGGTAATTGCATTGAATGATTATATTCAAAAAGACAAGCAGAATCAGTGAACATATAGAGATTTATTGTAAGGAACTGGTTTACATTACTGCAGAGACTGGCATGGCAAGTCCAAAATCCATAGGGCAGACTGGGATTCTTGTGCAGGAGCCGAAGCATCTGTCCGTAGGCAGAATTTCTTCCTCTCAGAGAAGCCTTCACTCAGTCCTCTAGCCTTTCAGTTGATTGACTCAGGCGCACTCAAATTATATAGGATAATCTTCCTTAGTCAAGTGATTATGGATTTTAATCACATCTACAAAACACCTTCACAGAAACATCTAGATGACTAGGGCCTGTAACCTCACCATAATGACACAAAACTGGACCATCTATGCCCACACCTTATCAACTTGGAAGCCATACACATGTCCTAAAACCATGAGGCATTTCCAAAGAAAGACAGTAAAATGAGTTCCCACTGTAGTGCAATGGGATCGTGGCATTTCTGCAGTACCAGGACACAGCAGCTGACAAGGGACTAATCTCTAAAATATAGAAACACCTCCTGCAACTCAATACCAAAAAAAAAAAAAAAAAAACCCCATCAAAAAATGGGCAGAAGATCTAAACAGACAGTTCTCCAAAGAAGACATACAGATGGCTAAAAAACATTTGAAAAGATATTCAACAACACCAATTATTAGAGAGATAAAAATCAAAACTACTATGAGGTACCACCTTAAACCAGTCAGAATGGTCATCATCAAAAAGTCTACAAACAGTAAATGATGGAGATGATGTAGAGGAAAGGGAACCCCTCTTACACTGTTGCTAGGAATGTAAATTGGTGCAACTACTGTGGAAAACAGTACGGGGATTCCTCATAAAACTAAAAACAAAATTACCTTTTGATCCAGCAACCCCACTCCTGGGCATCTATCCAGAGAAAACCATGACTCAAAAAGATACATGCACCCCAATGTTCTTTGCAGTACTATATACAACAGCCATCACATCATCTCATCTCTGACCTTGCATCCATCACAGCATACACTGAGAAATAATTGTGTAGCACCTTCTTCTTTTTTTTGGGGGGGGGGTCTTTTTAGGACTGCACCCGCAGCATATGGAGGTTCCCAGGCTAGAGGCTGAATTGGATCTGTAGCCGCTGGCCTATACCACAACCACAGAAATGCCAGATCTGAGCCGAGCCTGTGACTTACACCCACATCTCACAGCATCGCTGGATGTTTAACCCACTGAACAAGGCCAGGGATCGAACCTGCCAAAATCAAACCTGCATCCTATGGATACTAATCAGATTTGTTTCTGCTGAGCCATGACAGGAACTCCTGCATATTTTTAAGAATATAACACACGGAGTTCCCGTCGTGGAACAGTGGTTAATGAATCCTACTAGGAACCATGGGGTTGTGGGTTCGATCCCTGGCCTTGCTCAGTGGGTTAACGATCCGGCGTTGCCATGAGCTGTGGTGTAGGTCGCAGACGTGGCTCAGATCCTGCGTTGCTGTGGCTGTGGCATAGGCCACTGGCTACAGCTCCGATTAGACCCCTCACCTGGGAATCTCCACATGCTGCGGGTGCGGCCCTAAAATGACAAAAGGAAAAAAAAAAAAAAAAAAGACTATAACACACTATATATATGAATAGGCATAAATATATATGCATGTACATTTATTTATAGAACCTTTATACACATATATCTACAGCAGGAACTCTGGTAATCGGTAATGTTTTTTTGAAATTCTCAAAATGCATTTTTTTTAAGATTTTTACTTCAGACAGTTGTATCCTTTGCTTGTCAGTGACCCAAATATTAATACATACACATATATAAATGTATGCACACATGTATGTACATGATATGTACGAACATCTATCTATAAGAGTCTCTTCTTATAAAATTACCTCTAGTACCAACATCTATACCATTTAGTGTTCAACGAGAGAAACAAAATCTGTAACTTTTCTAAACACAAGTCATGTAGGGAACTAGTGAAATTATACACATACTTGTGTGTTCGCACACACAGATATACATACACATGTACACATTTATTAAAAGGAACTGGGGGAACACTCCTGCACTGTTGGTAGGAATGTAATTGGTACAACCACTATGGAAAACAGTATGGAGGTATCTTAGAAAATTATACATAGAACTACCATATGACCCAGCAATCCCACTCCTGGGCATATACCTGGACAAAACTTTCCTTGAAAAAGACACATGTACGTGTATGTTCATTGCAGCACTATTCACAATAGCCAAGACATGGAAACAATCTAAATGTCCATTGACAGACGATTGGATCAAGAAGATGTGGTATATATACACAATGGAATACTACTCAGTCATAAAAAAGAACAAAATAATGTCATTTGCAGCAATATGCATAGAACTAGAGACTCTCGTACTAAGTGAAGTAAGTTAGAAAGAGACAAATACCATATGATTTCACTTATAATATAATATAGGACACAAATGAACCTTTCCACAGAAAAGAAAATCATGGACATGGAAAACAGACTTGTGGTTGCCAAGAGGGAGGGAGAGGGAGTGGGAGGGACTGCGAATTTAGGGTTAATAGATGCAAACTATAGCCTCTGGAATGGATAAGCAATGGGATCCTGCTGTATAGCACTGGGAACTATGGCTGGTTACTTGTGATGGAGCACGATAATGTGAGAACAAAGAATGTATACACGTATGTGTGACTGGGTCACCTTGCTGTGCAGCAGAAAATTGACAGAACACTGTAAGCCAGCTATGATGGAAAAAGTAAAAATTGTTATTAAAAATTAAAAAAAACTACTTAAAAGAAAAATGAATAAATAAAAGGAATTGGTTTATACAATGAGATTTCTAGGGCAGACCATTTGGAAGGACAGCCTAAGTCTCAGCCAAGAGGGCAAAAGATGCAGCTTGATCCACAGATGTGATTTCTTTTCTCAGGAATGCACTCAGCTTTGTTCTTAAGGCATTTTGCTGATTGTATCAGCCCCACCCAGATTATACAGGATAATCTTCTTTACTCAAGGCCAACTGAGTGTATAATTCAATCAATTTGTAGAACACCTTCACAGCAACACTTCAGTTAGTGTTTTTTTGAGTAACTGTGGAGTATAGACTAGCTAAAATAACACTTAAACCCAACTATGTTTAAACCCTACCGTGGGAGTTCTCCCTGTGGCTCAGTGGGTTAAGAACCAGAAATAGTGTCCCTAAGGATGCGGGTTCAATCCCTGGCCTCACTCAGTGGGTTAAGATCTGGCATTGCTGTGAGCTGTGGTGTAGGTTGCAGATGTGGCCCAGATCCTGAAGTTGCTGTGAGCTGTGGTGTAAGTTGCAGATGTGGCCCGGATCCTAAAGTTGCTGTGGCTGTGCTGGCAGCCGAAGCTCTGATTCTACCCTAGCCCAGGAACTTCGATAGGCTGCGGTTGTGGCCCTAAAAAGCCAAAGTAAAATAAAAAATAAAAATAAATGCTACTATGAAATATGTTTCAGTAAGAGCTAAGGAAAACAGAATACAAAGTGAGTAGAAATAGCCATATAATGTTAAAATAGTATCGTAAAGTCAAAATAATTAAGAAACAGTACTAAAACAGAATACAAAGTATTTATATACGTGTGTGTGCTATGTAAACTAGAAAGCAAATTTTCAGTCATATTTGGAAAGATAATGACATGCAAAATTAGAATCTGATAGAAACTGTATTTACTCTAATCTGATTACTTCAAGTTTCTATCTAAAAGTTTTAAATATTTAAAGAAGGGATTAAATAGGAGAGTATTTGAGAAATGAGTGGGTTAGGGTGAGGCATTTACAAATCCTGTGTCTGGGGGAACTGCTCAGTTGTCCACTCATCTCTGCAGAATCCAGATACCTCTTCCCAAGATGGATTTTAACAGCACTCCAAGTGGTAAATTCCCATCTGTTTTTGCTCTTTAATAATGCCACATGCTTTCTTTATTTTCCAGAGTTTACAAAAAGTAAAATCACAGTTATGATTAGAGGAATAGATTGTTGTAGCAGGGGCTGTTTTGCAAAGATAAATTGTGTCAGGTGATCAGTGGGAGATTTGAAGTTGGGAGAATGGAATTTCAAATTTAAGAGACAGACATGAGTCCCATATGTGAGTTGCTGAAAGTTAATACTTTAAATGGAGAAAAATAAATATGGAATAAACAATATTTTATATTTATTCCATATCTAATAATTTAATATTTTATATTTAAGTCACAAAATATCATTTTTAATGTTTTTCATATTTTACTTGTCTCATGTATTTCCATTTATTTTCTTAACTCCTATTTTCTTTGCATGTAATTTTGTGGATTACGAGTAACTTCTGCCTTTGGTAACTCAGATCATGGATTGTCATTTTCTCTATTATATACATACTTGACCTATACGCCTCCAATTTAGAATGACTTTAGGGACTTGAGGGCATCCCTAAAGTAAAAAATACAGAATAATCACTGTACCTACAGGTTTTTAACCTGAAATAAATTATGAGATAGATGCTCACACAAAGTCTTTAATCCATAAATATATCCTTCATACTTCTCCCCATTTTCTCTTCATCAGATAAACTACAAAAAGAAACCTGGCAAGGCAGGATTGTTTACAATCAGAGTCAAAAGAGTATCCTTCAAGCGCGCTTTGAACATGACCCTTACCCTGAAAAAGCAACCAGGAAACAATGGGCCTGGGAAATTGGTGTTCCAGAATCTAAAATTCAGGTAAGTATCAGGTTTCTGTTTCATTATCTGTCATGTTCAAGATAAAGAGAAATGCTGGGCTTAGTACTGGCAGGCAATTTTTATGTCAGGTATATTTCCCAAAAGGTTTTTCCTGTTATATAATATTAAGAACGAAATAAAAACAAGAGCTACCAATGGCAGAAACGTCTGTTACTTCTTTTGCCAATTGGTTGGATGTATTTTTACCAATGGCAGAAACGTCTGTTACTTCTTTACCAAACTGGTTGGGTATATTTTTACCAATGGCAGAAACGTCTGTTACTTCTGTTACCAATTGGTTGGGTGTATTCACTAACGGCAGAAAGGAGAATATAATTAAATGAACTTTTGAGATTCAGAAAATACAGGAAATTGAACCACCATAACGGTAATACTGCAGAATAATGATTAATATGTAATTACGAGGAAACTGTGGCATAAGGACTCATGTAAATTCCCAATTCTCAGGTTAGTTTTTTCTGTTGTTTTAACTGAAGTCTTGTGAACTGGAGTTTGGCACTTGCCATCTGCCTCTATATGGATTAAATCCTGAGGCACTGCAGCTGCCAACCCGCAGCACCACCAGCACCACTGAGCAGAGCTCAGGGTGGAAACCAGGAGTGAGGCACTCTGTGCCCTGGAAAAACTGGAAGAGCTGGTCTTCAGATAAGTTAGATATTTTTAGGAGATTTTTATAAGCCCACTTCTTGCATCTCCTCATATCTAGAAAAACACTAATACCCTTAATGGTGGTGTCTGCTTCTCATGATTAGTAGTGACCTTGAGACCAGCAGCAAACTTTGTAAAATATGTGCATGGCTGCATGCACCTCCCCCTTCACCTTTATCATTTGTATCTTGATATTTTCCCTTTTCTCTTTGAAAAGCTCTGAAATCTGCCTCCTGTGCTGTAGTTAAGTGGATGAGCAAAAGCTGTCAAGGTCATCAGTCAATACAGTCACTCCCAAGGGTGGGCCTGTGAGCCCTGAGGGAACTCAGTAAAGAAACAAAGAATACTGGCCCATAGCTGTGGTGCATATCAAAGGACTGATTCCATTAAGCCAAGACCTTTACATCTTCCCATAGAAACTGGTTTTCTGTAAATCTGGTTATCTGCAAATCTTTTCTTCCTACTACTTTCCCTTTGTTTTTTTTTTAAGTGGACCATCTGAAATGTGATTCACACATATATGAAATAAAATCCCATATTGTATTACTGTGAATAGAACTGCCAATGTAAAAATAAGCTGGATTCTTTTAGTTAGCAAAGAGATAGCTATAAACAGTACAACTATACCAACCGAAACAGTATTGAAACCAAATGAAAGTCAATTAAAATGTGCTTTTAGAGAATAATGAGTTCAGAATTTTTATATCAGGGAGTTTCCACTGTGGCTCAGTGGGAATGAACCTGACTCGTACCCATGAGGATGCAGGTTCAATCCCTGGCCTCACTCAGTGGGTTAAGGATCCAGGGTTGCCATGAGCTGCAGTGTAGGTCACAGATGTGGCTTGGTTCCCTGTTGCTGTGGCTGTGGTAGAGGCTGGCAGCTGTAGCTCCAATTTGACCTCCAGCGCCTGGAAATCTCCATATGCTTCAGCTGCTGCCCTAAAAAGACCGAAAAAAAAAATTGTCTCTAATAAGTCACTGGCTATAAGGGCATCGGTCTGAGGGGATACTGGGGAGAAGAAATTTTCCTTTTCTCTTAATGCATTTGTTTTGTAGGTATAGGAAACAGAGTTTTAAAATCCCAGTAATAAGGTGCACTTTGGTGGAATATCTACTGGTTGGCTCCATAGGAAGTACCAGGCCCATCTGCACTGAGGTGGAGGATGGCAAATCCAGGCAAAAATGTTGGATGAGGTCGGCTCTGCAACTGTGTTCACTAACCTAATAATTTCCAGTCTCCTCCTGGGCTTAACACTTATTGGAAAATATTTTGAGTAATTAATTTATAAAACAAACATAACCTTTTAGCACAACACCTGTGATATAGGTGGTTCATCAGATATTGGTTATCATTGACATTCTAATCTTATGAACTATCAAATTATCAAAATAAAACACTCAGAAATAATTAGAAAGTACATTGCAATGCAAACTCCCATAATGGAGAAACAAGCAGAATACAACTGGCTATGTTAGTGACAACATTTTTAAAGTGAGATGTACAGGGTCCCCAGGAGTCTCATTATCTACCTATCCTATGGGATGAAGCAAGAGGAAGTGTGGATGAGCTAGTCCAGCTCTTGACTGTGGCTAATTCTCCTGTCCTACATAAAGAAATTCTTTTCTAAGATCAATTCCAAATATATTGTGTATTATGAAATGGTACTTCTTCTGAAGAGATGATACTACACAAGGGAGCGAGAGAGTCAATGACTGATTTCCTTTAAGGAAATTAAGTGTTTCTTAAATCAAGGAAATTTACTTTGGATACCCTGAGGATGACCATACAAGAAATGCTCATTTGAGTTGAGAGCAGACTGTATGCTGTCCTGAATTGTATGCTAATAATAGCATATTCCTAGGATAATACAACACCTTTCTCCTAGGGATTTGATCCCAAGAGTCTTTATTAATTAGTTTTGTTTAACTGAACTGATATTTGGAATGACAGGTTGAGTTACATGACTTTCACGTCTTCCTTTCCCACTCAGATTTGGCTTAAAAACCACAGAGCCAAACAGAGAAAATTGGGGTTCAGCTCCTCCTTAGAAGAAGACAAAACCCATGGACAGGACCAGCCTCAGCCCTGTACTCAAGGTAAGAACCCACGAGTCCAAATGCAGTTCGTCAGTGGGTCCCATTGAGAGGGGAATCAATTCTGCATGTTGTACCCAAATTCTCCACATAGAATCATTAGCTTTGGAGTCAGTTTCACTTTGTTCTGGGTAACCTAGGTTCACCGATATAAGCATGGTCCTGCATTTGGTTGGGACAGACAGGTTATGAGCAATCTAAGCTTTGGATTTTTTGGTCCTGCTGCTCTAGGCAGGGCAATGTCCTCCTCTTCTTTCATCTCACAGGAACTGAGAGGGAGCAGTAGGTCAGCACTATCCTCAAGTTTGAGTTTCCAGCTTGAATACAAAAACTGTCCTAAAAACCCCCCTTTGACCTGCCTTCTCCTTTAGAATACTTATGCAGAGGAGCCAGACAAGACCAGACATCCAACCCAAGATCTCAATCAAATGTTCCAGTTCAAGCCTTTGAGAGAAAACAGTTTCTAGATATTGGAACTAGGGCAACACCAGCCAAACAAACAGCCATTCCAGAATCAAGAATTCAAGTAAGTTTTATGTTTACGACACCAAATATCTCTGTAAAATGACGGTACCTTCTGAGTGGTTGCTGGAAAACCTTGACTGACCTAGACTATCACAGAAGTCAAGGACAAGGTATTGCTTGCAAACACCTGGCATTAAGAGTCACACTCCTGCAAAAGGAAGAATTTTCTAATTAAATTGTCAGTAGTGTATCTATTCAGAATCACTAGTGGCAAAACTGGGAAAAGGTGAAAATTAATGCCTATTTTGAGACACTGTCAGCTTTTCTATAGTTTGGCATTGCGGTCATACTGGGCCAGGTAATTCTTTCTTGGGAAGGGCAATCTATGTCTGGTACAATGTTTTCCAGCATTTCTGGCTTCTACCAACTAGATATCTGCCCACCTCTCCTTCCTACATTTGTAACAACCTCCCCCAAAATATACAGACTTAGTCAAATTGGGGAATAAAATCACCCTCATTAAGTATCTTCTACCTAAGTTATGGAGATAGTGGTTTAGTACATGCTCAATACTTAAAATTAAAAAGTATGTTCATAGATTTATCAACACAATGACCCTCAAAAACACTTATTTGTATTTGTTATACCTTACTCAGATGTATACACATTTATAAGATATGTATTCCTGTGTATACACTGATGAGGAGGAGAAAAATGTCAAGAAACCATGTTCCATGATCCACTGTTGAAGTTAATGGGTGGATCCTAGACCATATGTCTTTCAGCCAGAGTTCGTAGTTCCCATCGTGGCACAGCGGTTAACAAATTCGACTAGGCACCATGAGGTTGTGGGTTCGATCCCTGGTCTTGCTCAGTGTGTTAAGGATCCGGCTTTGCAGTGAGCTGTGGTGTAGGTCGCAGGCATGGCTCGGATCCTGCATTGCTGTGGCTGTGGCGTAGACCAGCGGATACAGCTCTGATTAGACCCCTAACCTGGGAACCTCCACATGCCACGCGTGTAGCCCTAAAACGACAAAAGGCAAAAAAAAAAAAAAAAAAAGGTCAGAGGTTCAATTAGTCTATAGTTGATTGCTGAATGTGCTATGACCTATATCTGTATTTGCATGCACTTTTATGTATACACATACATACACACACATATATACACGCATACACACACATATACACATACATATACACACATACTGACCACAGGAACCAGGGTAACTCATTTCAAGATATTTACGAGATATAATAGGCCTTTGCTTTACACAGTATGAAAACATAGCCAGAATAGCTTGTCTTATGATATCTATGCCTCCCTTTTTCTTACATAGATGTGGTTTCAAGACCAAAGATCTCTGTACCCTGGGCAGAGCAGAAGCGAGCACGTGAATTCCTCAGTAAACAGCCCAAACGGGAGGCCTGGTCTGACAGTTCAGCAGCATGAAATTGACTTGTCCACTCTCCCAGGCAGATCTCATTTTCTTTCCTCCAGTTCTTTCAGCAGGAGCCAATCATTTCAACCTGTTCTCCCTTGTGTTATCCAAGGGCAAACTGTCATGATGCAGCCCATGCAGGTTGTGCAGGGAGGAGAGGACCGCCCCTTTGCTCTAACACTTGGGAATTACATGCCAGTACTGCTGACCATGGGAGGAGACCCAGATACTCAGCAGCACCCTTTCTGGCCTCAACACCAAGAAGATCACCAGGATCACCAAGAGGAGACTGCCACGGGAGTACTGCAACTGGGAGATTATTCTCAGTCTCAACCTGAGCACAAAAAACCACCACCACAGGATCTGGGTGACATGGATATATCTTACATTTTGCAGTGCTGGGATGAGGCCTGCCAGGCTCTGCTTGCAGAGTGGGATCCTCGAAAAGGGACCCACTGAGACAGACTAGTGGGCGCAGCATATACAGTCAGCTGGAAAACCAGCTCATGCCCTTGGCCAGCTGTCCAACGATATACAGAAGCCTCAAGAAACCTTTCGGTCAACGCCTGACACCTACAGATCACCAGTAAAAGGTACAAACTTTTTTGAATCCGCATCCACAGGAAGAGGACCCTCCAAGATTCCAGTGGGGCTCAGGGAGTATGATTTTCAGCCTCTGCTGAACACGCTGCAAACCTCACCAGGGCTTGAGCTTCAGGAAGAAAAAGATGGCAGTCTTAGAACCTGATCCTGGCCTCCTTATGTCTGATGCAGATCAGAGCAATGTAAAGAATGATGAATAAGGAATTCATCCTGAAAGGGGCAAAACTAAAGCAAGGGGAAGGAAAAAACACTTGGAAACCCAGAGGAGGCTGTTTACTCTGTCTTGTGGGCAGTCATCTTGTGTACTCACTCCACTAACTAAAGCGTTGTTTCCAAGCTCCATACTTGCCTCTGGAAGCACCATGGGCACTAGGCAGTGTACACATCAGCTGAGTTGTTGTGGAAAAAAAGTATTTTACTGACAAATATGACATCCCCTCTGGAATCACCACATCCTCCATAGCCTGGAAAAATCTAAAAACCGATCTACTCAGGTGAAAAGAGGTCTCTGAGGGACACATCAAAACTTCTTTCCCTCCTGGCAACATAAGAAGGCAAACTTGAAATTAGTCTGTTGTGTGGAAAATGAAAGGATGCTTTATTTCCTTCATACAAGTAACCTTTTTCCCTAAGCTCTGAGGGTCTAAATTGGGAACTAGACTCTACCTCGGTATCTCTCATTAATAGAATGAATAAATGGATTAGGACAAATCTGTAAAACTAAGTAATATATTTTTACCTCGACTATGTAAAACATACAAAAATTTAAAAGGAAGTTATAAAAGAAACACCATATAATCACTGAACATAGTCTAATGATACTAACATTTCATTTTTAAGGTTTTTTGTATACATTTGCATAGATGTACATGTACATCCATAAAATTTCTCTTAATTATGTAAATCTAAAACCAGAGATAACCAATTTCATTCTCAGTCTTCTCCTTTCTTTTGAAAAGGTAACTTCTAAAAACAGACTTTGGTATATGAAGGTATTTGTGGGTTTCCCTTGGCAATAAATTGTCTTGAAAAAAATATTACTTCTTTGTTCATTTTATCAACTTGCTTTCTGTTTTGTCTTACTTGCTTTGTTTACTTTCCGCATGAAGGTATTGGAACAAGATCATCACACATTGATTAAGGAAGGCCAAGAACCCAGGTCAGAACAAAAATATGAGCTGATGGCAAAAAAAAAATCATATGGCCTAATTCTTTTTTTTTTTTTTTTGGTCTTTTCAGGGCTTCACCCGCAGCATATGGAGGTTCCTAAGCTAGAGGTGGAATCGGAGCTGTAGCTGCCGGCCTGTACCACAGTCACAGCAATGTGGGATCCGAGATATGCCTGTGACCTACACCACAGCTCACAGCAACATCGGATCCTTAACCCACTGAGCAAGGCCAGGAATCGAACCCACAACCTCATGGTTACTAATCGGATTCATTAACCACTGAGCCATGACAGGAACTCCATATGGCCTAATTCCAAAAAAAACGGACATGGGATGGTCGGTTTTGTCTAAACTACCAGTGTTTAAACTTACTTTTTTTTAACTTATTTTTTCTTTTTATGGCCACACCTGAGGCATGTGTAAGTTCCTGGGTCAGGGGGTGTAGAATAGGAGCTGCAGCTGCTGGCTTATGCCACAGTCAACAGCAACACCGAATCCTTAACCCACTGAGCGAGGCCAGGGAACAAACCTGCATCCTCATGGACAGTGCTGGGTTCTTTAACCGCTGAGCCAAAAAAGGAACTCCAGTGTTTAAATGTCAGGAGAATACAGTGATCTTTGTGGCAGAACTTTCTCACTTGTCCCATATCACTATACACAACTCCTTCCCCTAGGGGCAGTGAAATCTCTCCAAAGGTCCCACATCTGAGTGCACAGCTCTAGATGAGCTCACTGTACATCAAGGAACAGCCATACGAGTGAGCCATCTGAGTCACCTAGCCCATTTGAGGCTTTAGGTGACTTCAGCCCTCACCTCCACCTCCTTGGGGACATAGGAGATCCCAAGTGGGAGACTCCCAGCTGATCCCTGTGAACTAACAGAACTGTTAGAAATCATAATAGGAGCTTCCATGTGGTTGAACAGGTTGAGGATCTGGCATTGACACTGCAGTGACTTAGATCACTGCTATGACATAGGCTCGATCCCTGGCCCAGGAACTTCCACATGCCATGGTGTGGCCAAAAAAAAAAAAAGGAGAGGGCGATCATAATAAATTGCTGTTTTAAGTCATTAAGTTTTGGGGTTCTGATAACTAGAAGAGTAGTTTTAACTTAAATCACACCTGAGCAACATTTTAAATCTTTGTGGGAATAGAGATAAGGCAGAGATGATGAGGACTAAGCAATGTTACCTAAATACACATTTCTCATACATGAAACCAGAGTCTTTCCAGTCTTTGAGAAATCATTATGTGTTCATATGAACAATCTGTACAATTTATTTTGTTTTAAACTACTTTCCCTGCTTCATTGCCCTACTTGCTAAAAAAGGGAAGTGACAAAATCTGAGTTAATGCAGACCCAAAGACTCTACTCAGTATTACTGTAACATTATGGAATCTTTTAACTACTTAGTTATCTTTCAATTTTCATATACTAAACTGTCTTTTTTTGGCTTTTTTTAGGGCCGCACCCGCAGCATATGGAGGTTCGCAGGCTAGGGGTTGAATCAGAGCTACAGTTGCCAGCCTACGCCACAGCCACAGCAACGCTGGATCTGAGCCGCGTCTGCCACCTAAACCACAACTCACGGCAATGCCAAATCCTTAACCCACTGAGAGAGGACAGGGATCGAACCCACAACCTCATGGTTCCTAGTCAGATTCGTTTCCGCTGAGCCACGATAGGCACTCGCACCTTCCTACTATCTTGATATCTTGATCTCCATGTGCCAGTGTCCAAAAAATACAGGAGAGCGGCTAAAGCATCAGAAAAGAAGAGTCTTGAAGAAGGGGCTGTCTTTGGTCAGGTTCTCAGGAAGCAGCTCTAGAAGCAGACTTGTGTAAGTGACTTGGGAGGAGACAGCTTTCAAAAGAGAAAGAGAGGTGTACTAAACCGGAGAGGACAGCTATGAAAGAAATATAATTCAGTTAAAATTAAAACTACCCTCACCTAAACTGAGAAAGAAAAAGCTTGGGTATTGTTTCTTTTGGGAGAACTGGGACTCAATTCCTGGCAGCGGAAGTCAGGACTATAGTGCCTGGCCCAAGGAATCAGGTATGAGTACCAGATTAAAGGCCTGCAGGCCTTGTCCCTGGCCAGTGATACCTAGACCCAATGATGCCTTTTAACACTTTCTGGAGCCTACAGAGGCTTCACTGTGCCATCACTTCACCTTCCAACAGGTCTCAGCTGACAAGCCAGGTTCAAGAAGAATTAGAATGGTGGCAGCTGGACAGCAGACTACAAAGGAGAACATGGGTGTAGGGCTTCAGAGTGTGCTGATCACCACAAGGCTCCCCTCAAAGGGCTCTGGAAACTAAACCAGAGACTCCCTGGCAGCCAAGTGCCAAAGGGAACAGGTTGAGGGTAGGTGGCTTGTGGCTGTACCCATAGTTGTAGGGGGAATAAAAAAAAATCAAGTTCTTGGAGTTCCCGTCATGGTGCAGCGGAAACGAATCCAACTAGGAACCATGATGTTGCAGGTTCAGTCCCTGGCCTTGCTGGGGTGGGGGTCGGGGGTTAAGGATCCGGCATTGCCATGAGCTATGGTGCAGGCTGTAGAAGCAGCTCAGATCTGGCCTTGCTGTGGCTGGCAGCTGTAGCTCTGATTAGACCCCTAGCCTGGGAATCTCCATATGCCACAGGTGCAGCCCTAAAAAGCAAAACAAACAAACAAACAAACAAACAAAAAAACCCCAAGTACCTGAAATAGGTCTGCAATGACCCTATTTCCAAATAAGTCATGTTCTGAGGTACTAGAGGTTAAAATTTCAACATGAATTTTGGGGGAACACAATTCAACCCATAACAATACTCTCTAAACAACTGTACTGAAGCCTTTTTGTAATTATATCACTGCACTATTAAGATATGTTATGACTAATTCAGATATATTTTGTTCAATAGGTTCTCCTTTAATCTATTTATGTAGTATTTTTTCTCCTATAATGATTACTTTACAAATATCTGCAACAGAAGTACAGATTTAATAAGCCTCGCAGGAGGAATGGTTTCTTATGGTTAAGGCAGGTAGGAGTGAGAAGCTCAAGCTAGAATACTGACAAAGAATGGACTTTCTATTTTCCATCTCTCCAAACTACACCCCACATCTCATCAGGAGCCCTCTAGGTTGCAACTATTCAGATGCCTCTCGGAGTCCCTGTTGTGGCTCAGTGATTAAGGAACTCAGCTAGTATCCATGAGGCCATGGGTTCAATCCCTGGCCTTGCTCAGTGGGTTAAGGAATCAGCATCGCCATGAGCTGTGATGTAGGTCACAGATGAGGCTCAGATCCTGAGTTGCTGTGGCTGTGGTGTAGGCCGGCAGCTACAGCTCCAATTTGACCCCTAGCCTGGGAACCTCCATATGCTGCAGGTGCAGCCCTAAAAAGACAAAAAAAAAAAAAAAAAAAAGATGCTTCTCACCCATCCACCCTCTCAAGAGAAAACCTCCTCCCACAGAAATGCTCCATTATAAAACTTCTGTCAAGGCATACAAGAATTTTAACACATTCAGATATTAATATCATTGTCAAAACCTTAGGACTATCATTGGTGAGGAAAAACATGAAAATGATCTTGACCAAAACAGTATTTCAAGGAAATCATAATAAATTGAATTCTACCTTACTCCTCCGCCCAAACCAGGAATCATAAACTAAGGGATTTTATTATCATTTATAATTAAATTAAGAGCTGACCAGGGCTTAGCTACTAAAATAAAATCTCAACTGTCCCAGTCATATAAATCTCTTAAAATAACTGCTAACAAATAGAACTTGGAAGAGACAATAAATATTATTAATATTTTCATTAATAAAACACTAGGAATTTATATTAAAAAAATCCATAGGTTCTTCAGTTATCCTTGCACAGAAAACTGTGTGAAATCTATTCCAAGAAATGTGATTAACAGATTTATCAATAGTAAATCAAAATCTTAGAGAAATATACCTTATTAAAAAATATTTCAACCAGCACATAAGCATATCAAAATTGCTCCCTGAATAAACGGCTTTTTTTTTTTTTAATTTCAAAAGCATTTTAACTTATGGGCCTCTCACTAAAATACTTCTAAGTAAAATGGCACGTCAAAAATAAATTAACAAGAGGTCCCACAAGTTAAGAAACCAACTGCAGCAGCTTGGGTCACTGCAGAGGTGCAGGTTCAATCCCCAGCCAATCGTAGTGGGTTAAAGGATCTGGTGTTGTTGCAGCTGTGGCTCAGATTCAACTGCTGGCCCAGGGAACTGCCATATGTCGTGAATGCAGCCATAAAATAAAATTAAAAAATTAAAGTAAGGGCTTTTATGGTTATTCTATTGTCCTTAATATTACCATGAAATTGTAAACAACTATCTTATTATTATTAAAGAAACACAACTCAAAGTCACATATTTGGCTGTCCCTGTCACAGAAATCCCTCTACATACAAATACCTCCTGAGAAAGATTATCTGTACATATTATTGATATTAACATCAGGGTGCTATTGTAAAAATAAATCTCTGACCATCTTAATTGGCTGTACCTTTTACCGAAACTCCTATGAATATATGCTAAGAAAAAAAATGGTAAGTGGATATTATTATTTTCATGTTATTCCTATAGCAACCACAACTAATTTATTTGATTTAAAAAGTCAAAAATCCCTACGGTCATTGGGGAATTAAAAAAGTCAAAAACCAGAGTTCCTGTCATGGCACAGCGGAAACAAATCTGACTAGGAACCATGAGGTTGTGGGTTCGATCCCTGGCCTTGCTCAGTGGGTTAAGGATCCAGTATTGCCATGAGCTGTGGTGTAGGTCGCAGAAGCAGCTCAGATCTGACATGGCTGTGGCTCTGGCATAGGCTGGTAGCTGTAGCTGCAACTCAACCCCTAGGCTAGGAACCTCCATATGCTGTGAGTGCGGCCCTTAAAAAAAAGCAACAAAAGTCAAAAACCACTTTAACCCTTTGTCCATTTTATAGAAATATCTCTGAAAAAAATGTATCTTGCAAAGTTGAACTTTAAATAAACTGGAGCTATTGTTTTATTATTTCCATCAGTAAACTATTTTTGACAGCCTTAAATGTCCATAACCAGCATTGCCATTCACAGAAATTTCCCTTGACAAGAACTAAAAACATTTTTTTTTCCAGACCCACACCTGTGGCATGTGGAAGTTGCCACGTTAGGGGTCAAATAGGAGCTCCAGCTGCTGTCCTACACCACAGCCACAACTGCAAAATCTCAGCCATGTCTACAACCTACACCTCAGCTCACAGCAACACCGGATCCTTAGCCCACTGAGCAAGGCCAGGGATCAAACTCACAACCTCATGGATACTAGTCAGATTCCTTAACCGCTGAGCTACAAAGGGAACTCCAAGAAACAAAAACACTTTAAAGTGATGTGGCTTTACTACTACCATCTTTGTTACTAAGAGAAAGAGACACAAGTAATGAAGGTCCCTTGGCCGTCAGGCAGAGTGAACACCCTGTGTTTTGCCACAAGGAAAGAATGATCACATCTGGAAAAAGGAACACTGAGCATCTAGGAGGAACCACACCCTCTAGGTGAAAGTCAGACCTGCTGGCCCCTCACAAAGGACTATTAATCTAGACTCCACACTCAGAAGAGGGGCAAAAGATCAATGGAGGAGAGGCACGGATTGAGCATGACCCTATGGACCGAAAAGAGCACTTCCCATGGGCTCACAGAGGGAGGGGGGAAATGTAAAATTAAGGACAGAGAAAAGGCTTGATGGTGGAGAAAGGATTTACCATTAACTATAAAGACTATAAAAATAAAGGCATTTATAATTGTACGTGGTAGCCAACGAAGGACAAAGGTTGATAATCTATTCTATTCCTTTAATTATAATAGATACGTGTGTGTGTGTGTACACATATATATGTATATGTATATATATGTAGATATGAGCCCAAGACATATAGATAGCATAAAAGTTTACAAGTTTGAATGTTTAAAGAAGTAAATATATCCTACAGTCCATCTGACCCTCCCTGGTGCCCCTGGCCTAAATAACCAGGCTTGTTTACCCAGTGAAGTAGAGGTAGTCTCAAGACCAGGGTATGAAGCGTCATGAGAGAGACATGAACATCTTTCCCCAGATTTAAGAGGCCAGGACTGTTCAGGAGTCCATCCCAGACAATTTGCTCCTTTAAAAAGTCCATTTGCTATATTACTTTGCTAGGACTGCCGTAACAAAACATCAAGGTTAGGTGGCTTAAACAATAGAACTTTTATTTTCTCACGGTTCTAGAGGCTGAAGTCCACAATCAGAGCGTCTACAGGTTTCATTTCTTCCAAGGCCTCTCTGCTATTCTGATAGCCGTCTTCTCCCTGGGTCCTTACATGGCCTTTCTTCTGCATGCATGCCCCCAGAGTGCCTCTTGGTGTATTCAAATTTCCTCTTCTTGAGTTTCATTTTCTTAGATTCAAGTGCACTGGCTCTGGCTTAGGTTTTGGTTTACAAGGCAACCAGAAGCACTAGAGCTAATCCAGTTTAACGGGCTCCTTGGTTAACTATTTTAACACCCGTAAGAATCTAAAGTTTCCACTGTTGGCTTTAAAAATGTTAGAAAATAGGAGTTTCCATTGTGGCTCAGCGGAAACGACCCCAACTAGTATCCATGAAGATTGGGGTTCGATCACTGGCACTGCTCAGTGGGTTAAGGATCTGGCACTGCCGAGAACTATGGTGTAGGTCGACGACATGGCTCGGATCTGGCATTGCTAAGGCTGTGGTGTAGGCAGGCAGCTATAGCTCCAATTCAACCCCTAGCCTGGGAACATCCATATGCTGCAGGTGCAGCCCTAAAAAGACAAAAATAAATAAACAAACAAATAAATAAATAAATAAAACACATCCTCTTCCTCCAAGTGTTTCCTTCTCCTTTTCTGCTTTATTAAAAAAATAATAAAAAATAAAAGGCAGGAAAAAAGTTAGAAAATCATTTGACTTTCTTAAATCTATAGACAACTTTTTTTTTTTTTTTTGCTTTTTAGGTCAGTACTCACAGCATGTGGAGATTCCCAGGCTAGGGGTCTAATCGGACCTACAGCTGCCGGCCTACACCACAGCCACAGCAACGCGGGATCCAAACCATGTCTGCGAGCTACACCACAGCTCACGGCAACACCGGATCCTTAACCCACTGAGCGAGGCCAGGGATCGAACCCACAGCCTCATGGTTCCTAGTCGGATTCAATAACCGCTGTGCCACAACGGGAACTCTGACAACAGCTATTATTAAATACACAAGCCATTGGGCAGAAGAGTCATTAGCAAGTATCTCTGCAGAGCCCAGATGAGCTCTTCAAATCTCCAGACACAAATTTATAATTTCAAGCCCCAGGCAGCCCAAGGTAGCTGGGTGCTCAGCTCAGAAAACCACCTGATGTATCTTCCAGACAGGTCTCAGAGGCAGCAAACTAGCAAAACTGAAAACTGCACGTAGAAAATCAGAAGAATGAACTGGGAAGCCTTCCTTATTAACAGGTACAACTAGGAGTTCCCTTCGTGGCTCAGTGGTTAATGAATCCGACTAAGAACCATGAGGTTGGGGGTTCGATCCCTGGCCTTGCTCAGTGGGTTAAGGATCCGGCGTTGCCATGAGCTGTGGTGTGGGTCGCAGACACGGCTCTGATCCCACATTGCTGTGGCTGTGGCAAAGGCCAGCAGCTATAGCTCCTGTTAGACCCCTAGCCTGGGAACCTCCACATGCCGCGGGTGCGGCTCTACATAAAAGGCAAAAAGACAAAAAAACAGGTACAACTATACTCAAAGCTGCAGCACCTGAAAGGAAAGATCAGAAAGATACGCAGAGTGAATTTCAAGGTATTATTATTATTGACAGAGAAGCATAAATGGCATTTGATATAAGAAAATATGCTCAAGCAGCAAACTAAAAATCCTAAGGGAAATTGAGACAACAAAAAAGGGAAGATGAGACAACAAAAAACTCAAGTCCAGATCCATGATAAGGATGGTAATATTTGACTCCTGGGTAGAGTATTTTTGTTCCTAAAGAAGGTGACTAGGATTTATCTGCTCTCAGAAGATCCTAAACTCCCTTTTATTTGGGTATTCACCTCCCCTTTCAGGCCATATTCCCATGGAATGATATACAACCTGCAGCCCAAGCAGGATAGACCTTGATTAATCTAAGTCAATTTCATTTACCCTACTTAAGAGATGGAGTTAGGAAGGGGCATGTGCCATAATTCTCGCCAATGTTATATCTCTGAGGGGCTTTTGAGAAAGGCTGCCCACCAGAAAAGGAAATACTTAAGAAGAAACCCTTCCTTTTCTGCTATTGGAGCCGTAACAGCCACCTTTCAACCACAGGGGGAGCAGCTGACATGACAAACTAAGGATGGCAAAGAAGAAAAATACAAGCTTAAAGCCATGTTACCTCAGGACTTCTTCTTATACATATATGACATAAATCCCCTTATGGATTAAAGTCCTATAGAGTTAGGTTTTCTGTTACATACAATGAAATGTACCTTATCGATAGAGCCAGATGGACATATAATTCAGCAAAGAGAATTAGTTCCAAAGCAAGAAGGGATCAGAACAACTCAAAGAGCAGCTTAAAATTTTAAAACTCAAGTGTACCCACTTAAATGGAATAGTGAACAGAGGAAAACAATACCAGGAACACAGCCCACTTGCTGCAGAAAAAGAGAAGATAGTTTGTTTCTGCCATTAATGAAGCTGTAGAGGTTATTTAAGGCATAGAAAATTTCAAAAACTGGAGGGAGTAACGGGGAGCCAGGAAGGAATAGTGAAGAAGGCCCAGAACTCAAGAGGTGAAATGATGTCTCCCAGATTACAAGCTGAAAAGCAAAGCAAGACTCATGAAGTTGAGGGAAAAAAACCCAAAAAACAAGAATCTGGCAGGTCAAGGCACAAGGATCTCACTCAACCTCAAGACTTGAAGAGCCCGTCTTTGGAGCAGATGCAGCCACAGCGCAAAGCTATTACCCATTAAGATCCAACTTATGCTCCGTGCTTAGACTTGCGCTCCTGAAAATACTTCTGATAATTTGTTTACCCACATGCATCCCAGTCCGAGGGATGAAGTGACCAAAGAAATTATAAAACCAGATACTTTAAAATTACTGGTATATATGAAGCACTACAAGTTGATGTATATCTTGGTTTAAGCATGTCTTTTGGGAGTCTGGGTACAATAAAGCAGACCGTTTCACACATGACTGATAAAACTGTAGTTTCTAGCTTTGTAAGGCCAATAGGCTGTGATAACTTCACTAAGATACAGACTTGCTAGGTGACATTTCCAATTCACACTGAAAGCAATGATTTTCACCCAAGGGTCACATCACAAAGGACAACACATTTTATGCAAATATCCACCACCCAGCCTCTCCCAATCCCCACTTGAGAATCACTGCTATAGTGAGCTAGTTATTAGTGGGTGTGTGTTGTATCCTTTCAACGTGCAAAGGAGGAGGGAAAGGCCACATGCTTTGATTTAAGCTGGGTTCCCACAGAAGCAGACTCTTAAGGAAAGAATGTGAGTGTAACTGATGATTCCAGGACACACTACTAGGGAAATGGGGGTGTGAAATAATAGAAAGAGGCCTATGTAGGGCATTGATGCCACTGTGTGCAATGCTTTCTTCTATAGGTAGCCTCTAAAAGATGGCATGGAAACCACTGCCCACTCAAGGGGCAACTCAAATATTCAGCTGTCACTTCTCTGGTCAGCAAAGAAGCTGAAGTATGCATCCTCTGATTCCCATTTGCCATTAGCTCCAAGGGGGATTAACTCCACAGAACTTCAGGCAGAGAGAACCTCAGGCAGGTACCTGCAGTAGGACTTCTGTTGGTGACACGTGCTGGAGTGGTTGAGTGTTCAGGGGATCTGGGGTGGGCGCTGATAGCTTCTGTTACACACTTGATGGTTCCTTATTGGCTTCTCTCCCCTCCAGCTCTCAGCAGTTCACCTGGTTACACCATCTTTCACAGTCCTTGACACGGATCTTCTCTTTGCTCCATCCAGAAGAAACAGCTTCTTTCTAATGGCCTACTAGTTCTAAAATCCTTTATTGATTCTAATTACCAAGAGCCAAAAACGTTCCTTTACAGTTATATATCTAAATGGTTTTGTGAATACAATCAAAGAAAACACTTTGTGAAGAGTTAAATACAAAGTTCTATTTATTTTCAATAATGAAGGCAACACAACAAAGAGGAATTAATCCTCTAATTTTTAAATCTAACACAGTTCTTAGCACACAACTATTCCCAATAAATAAAATCACATAACTAGTAACCAAATAAGACTTTTCTCAAGACTGTCTAGAGCTTTTGTGTAAGTTTTAAACAAAACTGGACAGTAAGTAAAGAAACACATGCTAGAGACTGAACTGACACAGACTCGAAGAAAAGAACAGCCAAGGAACAGGGTCACCAAATATTAACATGGCAAAAGGAATACGGGGTTGTCAAAGCAGTCGACAGAAATCAGAGCTCACTGGGGTATACAAGGTTTTGGGACAGTCCACGTTCAAGACCTTGCAATTAAATCACTCCACATTTCTAGCTTCTTTTTTTGTTGGGGGGGGGGGGCATACCCACAGCATGTGGAAGTTCCCAGGCCAGGGATCACATCCACATCACAGCTAGGATCCAAGCCACTATAGTGACAACATCGGATCCTTCAGCCACTGCACCACAAGAGAACTCCATCCACATTTCCAGATTGATTTTGGATTCTTTAACAATCCAGAGGAGCTTCTGCCAAAGGACAGAAGGCTCTGTATTCACGCTGTCTGAAAAGACTCATCTAATTTTCCTCCTCTTTGTCACTAGCTCCTACCACCAATATAAATACCAGGAATTCCATTCCAGAAAAGGATTATACTACTATGTAGACCAACCTCTCTCTGGTTTTCTTTTCATAAACACACTGAAACTGCCAGGAACAGTTCTAAATAAATCTGATTTCTTTTATTTTTATCCTCTTACACAACTCTACTTCGCTACAAAATCTAGGACTCACAGAGCAACAACAGCATTGGTCAAAAGATGAGTGTCAGCTCCACTGTAAAAATCTCTGAAGTTCAATGGTCACAAATTTTTTTAACACCTTACCCATCAAATCGTTCTTCTTCTCTCATTATCTTGCAAATTATTTCTTTCGAAATTCAATCCTCCGAGCTACATTCTGAGCACCAAATTTTTTGACCAATGCATCTCGGGTACCCTCGTCATCTTTTTGCAAATCTAAGTCATCCTGTCGGGACCAAATGGGATACCCATCAGCCCTCTGCCCAGACTCTAAAAAGGAGGAAGTAGCCTCCAGCTCACCACTATTTTTTAGGAAAGCCTGTGTAACTGTTGATAGATCCAAGTTAAACTTTTCCATCAACTGCCGGATGATCTTAATGGCAGCTCCCACCTCTGGTGCAGAAACTTTTTCTTCTTCTTCTTCCTCTTCCTCATCAGGCTGTGTTTCTGAGTCTTCCTCAGGTGTGGGTGGATCATCATCACACATTGTTATGTGTATTTCAAAATCAGGGCTCTCGTCCACCTAAAGAAAGTGATGAATATAACCAGCTCCTAATTACCAAGTCACAAACTCTTACTCTTACAATATCTGGTCGTTCCTAACTACCACCTCCTTGCACTTCTCATCCCAATCACAATGGACTTCCTTCAGTTCCTCTAATGTGCTATTTTCCTCCTTACATTTACCCATGTTGGCCATCTGTATACCTGTGTGCATGTGTATATACATGTATGTATATGTTATGGCAAGGGGGAGCTTTGAAGGGGTATACACATGCCTGTACACGTACATGTATGTAAAATTAAATATGGTATTCCAACAGACTAGAAGCTACATTGATTGTGAAAATGTATGCATATGCATACACATACCTATATGTATGAACACACGTACACATCAGATTATTTGTGGTTTCTGGCTGCATCCACAGCATGCAGAAGTTCCCAGGGATCAAACCCATGCCACAGCTGTAACCAGAAAGCACGAACAACCCCAGAGTCATGCAGGAACTCTATTACTAGATTATTTAAAAAACAACTTCACTCTCAGGCCGTAAGCTCCACAGGGCAGGAATTATACGTATTTTGCTCATCACTACATCCTCAGTGCCTTGCTGTATGGCTATATTAGGGCCTCCACACTACACTACATTTTGTCACATTATGAAGTATGTTATGTGAGAAGAGACCTATGTAGGCCATGTTTGAGGATTAAATATATAATCTTGACTTGAAAAATTATACTGAGATCAAATACTCAAAATGAGGTGCATTATACTGTTTAAAAATAATTCTCCCAGGGAATTCCAGTCGTGGCTCAGTGGTTAACGAATTCGACTAAGAACCATGAGGTTGCGGGTTCAATCCCTGGCCTTGCTCAGTGGGTTAAGGATCCAGCGTTGCCGTGAGCTGTGGTGTAGGCTGCAGACGCGGCTTGGATCTCGCGCTGCTGTGGCTGTGTCGAAGGCCGGCGGCTACAGCTCCTGCTAGATCCCTAGCCTGGGAACCTCCATGTGCCGCGGGTGTGGCTCTAGATAAAGACAAAAAAATAGTAATAATAATAATAATTCTCCCAGGAGTTCCCGTAGTAATGCATTGGAATTGAACCCGACTGGGAACCATGAGGTTGCAGGTTTGATCCCTGGCCTCGCTCAGTGGGTTAAGGATCCGGTGTTGCCATGAGCTGTGGTGTAGGTCGCAGATGCGCCTTGGATCTGGCATTGCTGTGGCTGTGGTGGAGGATGGCAGCTGTAGCTCCGATTGTACCCCTAGCCTGGAAACCTCCATGTGCTGCGGGTGCAGCCCTAAAAAGACCCAAAAAAAAAAAAAAACTCCCCAATCTTTCTCCCTCTCCCCACTCCCTGAACTGTCCTACCAAAAACTAAAAGCTACAGGCCTAGAAGCTAGATCAGTCCCACTTTCCATTTTCTCCTCCATCTTAAACTTCTTTTTTACTTTTCTAGGCCCTAAGTGTGTAAAAAGGATGACTTATTTCAAAGGAGAAGAATGGACGTACGGAAAACACATGAGTTCAGTCTAGTTAACATACCACAATCTCTTCAAACTGCCGTGTGGCTTCTACAAGCATCTTTTTGACAGCTTCTTCATTCTCTTTGATCTCTTCCTTCACAAATTCTTCCTCGGGCAAGTCTGGAGTCCTCTTATTCTGTGGTTCTATTAAAGAGAACACCAGATTAGAATTAAGATTCTTTTACAATAACCAAAAACACAGTAAACGCTCAGTGAACTCTGGGCCAGAAGTGAACCTGCAACTTTTTCCTATTAGAAGACATTGTTTTTGATCAGAAGAGTAAGAAAAAATAGGACATGCATATTCAATAATTTCTACTCTTGGAGTTCCTATCATGGCTCAGCAGAAATGGATCTGACTAGCATCCATGAAAACATGGGTTCGATCCCCAGCCTTACTCAGCGGGTTAAGAATCCAGCGTTGCCATGAGCTGTGGTGTAGATCACAGACGCAGCTCAGATCTGGTCTTGCTATGGCTGTGGCGTAGGCCGGCAGTTGCAGCTCCGACTCAGCCCTAGCCTGGAAACCTCCATATGCTGAGTGTGTGGCCTAAAAAGCAAAAACAAAAAAAAAGCAAAAACAAAAACAAAAAAATTTCTACTATTGCTTCTGAAAAATTATACTAAAAAATGATGATAATTTTCCTAGGTTCTAATATATAAAATAAGAACTCTTCAAGCCTAATTCATTTTTGGTTTTTATCGACAGATTTTTGCAAATTAACAAAATTAGGCCATAAATGGGGTTCTCTGGGAAGCAGATTCTGAGATGGAGATTAACATGTAAGGTGTTGATTAGGGACTGTTCCTGGAGAAATTCCTGTTGAGAAGAAAGCAGAAGTTGGCAGAGAGAAGTGAAGTTACAAAAGAGTTCTAACAAGGCCTCAACTAAAACCATGGAAAAGTCTGGGGTTAGGAAGCCCCTTCAGAGTTGACCAAGTTGGGGCAAGGGAGCCACAAAAATCAGTCTTTCGGTACCAGCCTAAGACAAAAGGACCTTAGGTGAGGCAGTTCACCAGCTGAAGATAGCTGGGGTGGGGGTGGGGGGTCTACTACAATATACCATCTACAAAAAGGAGGACCTCCTAAAGCTAAACATCCTATTTCCCTTTTACTCTTTGTTCTCTGAGGATTTAGCTCTGCTCTTTTCCACTTAACAAAAACTGACTACCAAAGGGCCACACAATGGAGTTTTTTGTATGAACTGTTCTATACTCTGATTTTGGTGATGGTTGTGTGTGTGTGTGTGTGTGTGCGTGTGTACACACACATTGTTTTTATTTTAGGGCTGCACATGTGGTATATGGAAGTTCCCAAGCCAGGGGTCAAACCAGAGCTGCAGCTGTTCGTCTACGCCACAACCACACAAGATCCAAGCTGCGTCTGTGACCCACACCACAGCTCTTAACCCACTGAGCAAGGCCAGGGATCAAACCTGAGGCCTCATGATTACTAGTCGGACTCATTACCGCTGAGCCACAGTGGGATCGCCCACTGGTGATGGTTATATAAATCTACACATGTTAAAACATATAAATGGGAAAGTGTATGGTAGTTCCTCAAAAGACTAAACATATAATTACCATATGATCCAGCAATCTCACTTCGGAGACTATACTCCCCCCAAAAATGAAAGCGGGGTCTCACATAGATATTAGTACACCCATAACATATCAGTATTATTCACAATGGACAAGATGTGGGAAAAACATTGTTCACCAATGGATGAATGAATAAACAAAACGTGGCAATCAAGTCGAATATTATCCGTTCTTAAAAAGGAATGACATTCTCACACATGCTACAACATGGATAAGCCTTGAAACATGAGGTTAAGTGAAATAAACCACACACAGAATAACAAGCAGCGTTATGACTGCACTTATATGAAGTACCTAGAGAAATCAAATTCATAAAAACAGAAAGCAGAATGGTGGCAAAAAGAGGCTAGAGGATGGAAGAGCAGGGATTGCTGTTTAACCGTAGGAGTTTTAGTTTTGGAAGACAAAAACATTCTAGAGATGGTTGGCGGTGATTGCATCACAATGTGAATGTACTTATTGCTACTGAAATGAACACTTAAAAATGGCTAAAATTGTAAATTTTACAATAAAATTTTTTTAAGATTTAAAATATGTAATTATGCATCAAAATAAGTCAATTTGATTTTATATAAACTTAAAACATATATCTTTTAGAGATATAGGCTAAAAGAGATAAAACGAGATGATGCCTGGCACTGGCTTTCAAATAATCCCAGAAGACAGGATGAAAGGTACAGAAAAAAAAGTTGGCCACAACTATAATCTAGTGAAGCTGGGTTATGGGTACCTGAAGTACAGTTCATTTTACTATTCTTATGGAAATGTTTGAAATTTTCTGTAATAAAAAGTGGAAACAAAGTATGACTCACATAATGAAATATGCAATGAACAAGAAAAGAATGAGGCAAACAATGAGCAAACACACAAAAGCTTCAAGATCTGTTAAAAAAAAAAAGAAAGCATACTGCAGGAAGAACTGCTGTCTAGTGTGATAAGTGTTATAGTGAGGAAAAAGGACGCAGATAGGGGACCAAACAAAAACTGGTGGTCCCTGGAGAGGAAGCAAGGGGAGAGGCATGGAGCAGAGAGACTTTTCACCACTGTATTCTTTTACGCTTAAGAGTATATCTGTGTGGGAGTTCCCATTGTGGTGTAGTGGAAACGAATCTGACTAGGAACCCTGAGGTTGCAGGTTCGATCCCTGGCCTCACTCAGTGGGTTAAGGGTTAAGGATCTGGCGTTGCTGTAAGCTGTGATACAGGTGACAGACACAGCTCGGATCTGGTATTCCTGTGGCTATGGCGTAGGTCACCGGCAACAGCTCTGATTGGACCCCTGGATGGGAACCTCCAATATGCCATGGATGCAGCCCTAAAAAAAAAACCAAAAACAAAAAAAAAAAAATTTTTTTTGAGTGAATCCAGTTTAACTTAGTCCCAAGTTCTGACTGCTCTACTAGCCATCTCCACACCACTAATTTAAAAATCAGGGCCCTACATGACCTCCTTTTTACACATAGCCTGTCCTCTCTCCTAGAATTCTTCCTCTTACTTTTTCCATCCCAGCAACACTGGTCTCTTGTTGCTACAAGAACACACCAGCCGTATCCCACCTCAGGGCCTTTGAACTTACCATTCTCTAAGCCTGGAACACTCGTCTTCAGATATCACCTGGCTAGCTCTTTCATTTCCTTTGGTCTCTGCTCAAGCATCAGTTTGTGATAGAGACCTTCCTTTCTCACCGTGCAGAAAACAACCTCCTCTTCAGCCCTCACCAAAATTTATTTTTCTCTATAGCCTCACCACTTGCTCAACCAGCATTTCATGCAGCGAGTTTTATTGTTTATAACCCAGCAAGCTAAGTGTCTCACTCTCAAATATCTGTTGAATGAATTTCAAATGTCACTTTCACCGAAACCACAACAGGAGAAACAGTTTTTTCACCTCCCCAGACTTGACCTGTGACGCAACAGCCACCTTAGTAGCGAAGTGGGGAAGTATGCCTCTTTAAACAAAAGGGTCAGGTTAAACTCTCAATATCCGTTATATCAGAAGTGAAGCACATGGCCAGCTTTGCTCTGTCCTAACCACACCCGAATCCCAACATTCAACTCAATTCCGTTAGAAACTCACCTCAGCTGAGCCAAACAAAAAAACGATGTCCAATTGCTGAGAACCTTCTTATGTGAATATGCATTTATTTAAGCCGAGGCATTACAATCGACTGGTCTGGCAGGGCTTATACTGAATTTACCTGAACACTGGAGAATTGTTTTTAAAAATAAGTCTGGGAAATAACTCATGAAAAGATACCCAAAAAGCTGGTTCCCCGTTGCCTCGCGGGGTGGGAGGGTGAGACCAGGTAGCAACAGGATAGGAAAAGCGGGACAATTTTCCATATACTCTTTTTGTACCTTTGTAACATCGAATCACATCAATACCCCAGCTACTGGAACAGTGAATTAGAGATTAGAAAATGGTGCAGTTTTACCCGGATATCAAAGGGGGGCCGGGCGGGGGATGGTACTCAAGACGCAACATGGACGCCCCTGGGAAAAGGAAAGACGCCCCAGCCCCCAAGCCGCATAGGTGACAGTTACAGGCCTTACCCCCACTATCAGCAGCTTCGGGGTCTTGCTCAGCTTTCCGCTTGAGCTTCTGCGACGAGGGGCTCACTGAGGCCTCCCCCAACAGGTACTTGTGCTCCTGGCCCCGTAGGCGCTTGAGGTAGCGGTCCTTCAGGGACTGCCACGAATGCTGGGTGAGCGAGCTCTTCTCCATCGCTTTCCACAAGGCGTTGCCGGTGACGGAGCTAGGCGAGCGGGCATGTTCCTTCACGTAGGTCAAGATGGCCACGTCGTCCGCGTCCGTGAAGCCGATCCGCCCCGCGTGCGGCTGCGGCTCGGGCTCCACGGCGGCGGCGCCCCCGGGCTTCGTCTCTGGGGCCTGGTCGTCCGCCGCAGTCGGGCCCAGCCGGTAGGCCTCCAGCTCGAGCTTCTCGTTGCGCTCCACGCAGTCCAGGATGTACTGCGTGGAGATGAAGTCGCCCGAGGCCTCGGCCGCCGCCTCCCCCGGCTGGGCCAGCAGCACGGCCCCCGGCTCCTGCACCCGGCACAGGGTGCCGCCGCCGTGCAGGATGAGCGTCGAGAGCCGGCGCTTCGCCGGACTGGGACGGACGTAGAAGGACATAGAGCTGCCATCCTCCCTCACGAAGAGAGTCGAGGAGTGGGTAGGCCCATTGGGGTCTTTGCCCAAATCCATTGCCTCCGCCATAGCTAATGCGCAGCAGACGAGCTGCCCCCTAACGAGCGTCGGGCGAACGGAGCCCCACCTACTGAGGTAACGTTCCAGACGCCGCGGCTGCAAAGCCCCGAAATGCGCCTGCGCGGCAGCTGCGCGCCAATAGTGTCTGCCCCTTTCCCCGGAAGAGGTGGGACTTCCGAGCGTGACCTGGAAATCGCCCTACGAGCCTCATCCTCTTTAGGTCCGGCCCTCGGGGAAGATGGCTACAGTACAGGCGGCTGAAGTTAAAGTGGACGGCGCCGAGCCGAAACTGAGCAAAAAGTAAGTGTCGATGCGGGTCATTAAAACCTTTGCGATCGGAGAGTCTGGACTAAGAAGCGCCTCGAGGCTCCAGCCATGGTGGCTGTGCTTGGGGCCTTCCTGCCGGCTCTCGCGGGTACCCACATGTAGGGACCTAGCCGCTGCGCCCTGAACTACATCCCCCAGGATGCCCGAGGGCCCGCGCTGGCCGGGTCCTACCTCCCCGTCGTACTCCTGGAGTGAAAGTATGCGATAGAGAAAAGCGAAAATTACTCCTCCCCTTTGCTCCCTCTGAGAAATGCGTTATTATTGAGCCACGCCCCAATAAGGAAATTGGAGAAATGCTAAATATCCTAGTTTTTCAGAAAGACCTTCAAATTGTCCTTGACCTAGCCAAAGCCACTGTGAACCTCTTGTGTTAAAGAGATCGGTTCTAAAACCGTGTCGTGCACCTATCCATATGAGTTACTCAAAGGATCTCTGAATATTGAGTAAATCACCAGTGTCCAGCAGTAGGGACTGTCAGCCAGATACACTAAGCTACACTTAGCATTGCTGGATGTATCTTTGTTGATCACCCCCAAATCCCTGTAGTATGAAGGTACTTATAAATCAAGATTAGTTGCCTTTTCACTGGCTGTGTCTTTTATTCTCTGAATACTACACTCCTTCTCAACCAGTGTTCTTCATAAAACATAATGATTTGAGTGACTATTTACTCAGTACTCCCAAGTATAGTACATAAGTACAGTACTGTTCCAGTTGCAAGGAGAAAGGTTAGTTTAGTGTATATAATAATTGCGCATTAGGGACTCAATTCTCTTTCTTACTCTTGATGGAATTGCTTTCAGGCAGTTAGATTTGATATTTCCTTTTGTGTCTCTGGGTTTACGCTTCAGATATTCTAGGGAAATGAGAAAGGAAATATGTAAATTTTTGGTTTGATAGCATCCTAATAATGGTTTTGTTTGGAAAGTGTCCGATAGATCTCTGTAAAAGTTTGGAACCTGGTCTTGAACTTCTAGCTTGAGGAAAATTGAACTTTGATCCTGTTAGGTCAGTTGTTGAATTTGAGAGTTATAAGTCACAGATGCCTCCTAAGCAAAAACTCCAGTTCAGTGTGGTTTTAGGGTAAACTGAAGAAACTGGCCAATTCCTTTCTACTGACTTCTTAGATTAATTACAGCAGACACTTTTTAAAGGATCTTTTTTTTTTATGTTGGGCACTATGCTAGAATTATACAAATTTTGTCTGATTTCAGTGATAACCTTGCAAGGAAAGTGTTAATGTCCATTTTTCAGTTTAATAAACTGAAGCTCTGGTGATTAGATACATTGATGAAATTTGCATACCTAAAGTTTTGTCCACCATTGATCCAAAGCTCTGGAGCAAATAATCTAAAATCAGGTCTGTAAATTCTACAGCCCATTCTCTTTATCCTGACTGCATCATACCTCCTCATGTGTCTAAAAGAATCTGCTATTGATGTGTATTTCTCTAGTGATCATGGGCTAAAATAGTTTATCACTAAATTTCCTTCTATTTCTTAATTGTTCTTGGAACTTCCTTGGACTGAATCTCTAGTAAACACCATTGTATGCCAGTTATTTTTCTCCAAGTTTAAAAACAAATGGCTGCTTGCCAGGTGACTCATTCCCAAATGAAAAGCCAAATTTGTTTTAATGAAGTCAAGAACATAGTTCCTGTCATGCTGTTGCCTTCCAGTGTTAAAGTGTAAACATAATGTAATCTACGACTCATCTGAAATTCTCCTTTCCACCTCATTCCTAGAGCTTAAACAAGTCTTATCCTTGACATGATTGCTTTTGTGTGGTTTGTTTTTAGCTTCGTCCAGAGTTCGCAGTTGATGGTGATATTTTATGTGCTCCGCATTGCCATCTTTGTGGCCAGGTATTTAATCTCCAAGAGAGAAAGTACCTGTCAGGGGCTTGTCTCCTCTTCTCTAGAATGTTGTGATCATTTTTGCCTATAAACTGTTGATTGACTTGCTTTTGACTCTAGAATGTTGTGATCATTTTTGCCTATAAACTGTTGATTGACTTGCCTTTGACTTTTGACCCTGGATATGCACCTTTTTACCATAGCCAGGACTAAGACTGTTGTCAGAGTTGCACCACAGTGTTAGAGGGTTGCTGTCAGTTAAGAGGGTAAAATGGAAAATGGGACATTAAAAGGTTGTGTGACACCCCCCCCCCACTACCACCACAACCCAGCCATTAAGAGCAGGAGAGCTGCTTGGGGATATGTGTACTGTCTGTCCATCTGACACCACCTCTCTGTGTTTCCTGTTAGGTGGTGGTAATCATTAGTTCCAGGGTATTCTGCCATGTTGACGCAAGCTGCCGTAAGGCTGGTTAGGGGGTCCCTGCGCCAAACCTCCTGGGCACTGTGGGGGCAGAAGGAGCTGCGCCTGTGTCAACTTGCTCCTTTCACAACGATTCACAAGGACAAGCCACTTTCTGATAAAAGAAGGTTGGTGCCAATTACCTTCTTTATTGCTCTGGGAGCAAAAATCCTTCCCTTAGTTTCTTATCTGTTAAGCCCCTGGCTGAGTCTTTGGACTTGTTGCTAAGGCAACAGCTCTGTTACCTACCAAAACCAATAGCCCTTTCTCATTTTCTCTTTAATAAATTCAGATTCTCACTCCTTAGGTTCTTGAGATGACTTTCAGGTCTTAGTCTAGAACAGGGCGGAAAACAAAACCCCTCTATGAATAAAGAATTTCTAATTCAGGTTATTTTCCCTTCTCTGTCTTTCTGGCATTTGCTCCTGAGATTAATTTGGTTTCTAGTCTTAGTTCTTATCCCTAGGACCTTTTTTTTTGGTTGTTTTGGTGATTTAAAAGCAACACGTGGTTGATTGGACAACAGTTTTGTTATGCTAATGCCAGGAAGAGCCAGATAGGCTTAGGTGCTCACTGACTGAAATACAGTACAGTAAGCCCAGCACACTGTTCTGGAAAGGTAGCTGCGTAACTGCTACTGAATAGATTCTCTCCAGAGACACCTACTTTAAGGCCCTCCGAGTCAGTTTTTTTACTGAAAAGATAATCACTTCAAATCTCCAAATAAGTTTTTTTTAATTGAGTTATTCTAAACTCATGGTTGGAGTTCCCATCGTGACTCAGTGGTTAACGAATCCGACTAGGAACCATGAGCTTGTGGATTGGATCCCTGGCCTTGTTCAGTGGGTTAAGGATCTGGCGTTGCCGTGAGCTGTGCTGTAGGTCACAGGCGCGGCTGGGATCCCGCGTTGTTGTGGCTGTGGTGTAGGCCGGTGGCTACAGCTCCAATTAGACCCCTAGACTGGGAACCTCCATATGCCACAAGGGCAGCCCTAGAAAAGGCAAAAAGACAAAAATAAATAAATAAGCAAACAAACAAACTCATAGTTAAGAATGTGCCCTAATGCCAAACAAAATGCAAGCATGACTAAGGATCATCTGCCATGGTTTATTATTATTGAATATTCAGTTAACAGTGGTGACTTGCAAGAATGATCAATTCTATTTGAATAATTAGGGTATCCCTCTCTGTCCAAATCTGGTTCCTGGATTTGGATAGCAAGATTTCAAGTCATTTAAACCAAGGTATATGAGTCTCAGGTGACAAGTATCAAGAGTGTGGCTACTGAGAGGTTGGACCAGAAATTTCTCCACATCTGTTAAGTTTCTTTCCTGGTGGAGGTGGAGAGTGAAGGGTCAAGATAGTGAGAGACACCTAGAATAGTCCACATTTCCTGCTTCCGAAAATGTGAGGAGCAGGAACATCTCTTTGTACATCAGCTCAATCCTCACAACAGCATTTGGGGAGGAGAGTGGCTTACTATTTTACAGATGGATTAAGTCACTTGCCCAAGGTCACATAATTGGTAGGTAAGTGTGTCAGGATTTAGTGCCAAATAGTCTGAGTCCACAGATCGTATAGCGTCCCCTGCTCTCTGCTGCTTTGTACACTGTTGCATCCAGTTTGTTGTCAGAGTCAGGTTTGACTGAGGAGAGTGAGGCCATTGCTAAAGGCCATTGTCAATGCATTGATCAATGCTGAGGGAGAGACTGGCAGTGGAGCGTCTTCTCTGAACTCTGAAGAGCCACCTCTCCCTCTCCCCACCCCAGACTAAGCCACTCGCTGGGGGAGGGGAGAGAGAAGGCAGAGAAAGCTCTAGACGTTGCCTGATCACACGTGGGGTCTGGTGCTGTAGGAACTCATGTCCTGCAGAGGATAATATCAGACAACTGAGATTCAGTCCTCAGCCTTAGGGAGCTCCCAGACCTAACGGATTTTTCTCAAGCTGTTTTTGCTGATTTGCTAGAAAACCGTTTTTTCCTGTTCTGAATGTAAAGTGATATGTAGGATTATCTTTGTCCTCCAGTATCTTGATTTTAGTTGGGACCTAACTCCAGACTGGGGGAAACACTGAAAAAAGATCTTTCACATCTTTCTAAGTTTATTCTAAGTTTATTTTTTCTTTTGTCTCTTTCACGTTTGGAGTTTAGTGTCTAAGAGACTAGCAGTGGGTATAGAACTGGACAAGAGCGTTTCCCCAGGTGATTCACAGTTTTGATAAATATCTGTGGGGCAGGAGTTCCCTTTGTGGCTCAGGGGTTAATGAGGCCGACTAGGATCCATGAGGATGCAGGTTCGATCCCTGGCCTTGTTCAGTGGGTTAAGGATCCAGTGTTGCTGTGAGCTGTGGTGTAGGCAAAAATCTACGGGGCAGAACATAAAGTACCCTTCAGCACCTGTCACATTGAACATTTTCATCTTCCCAACAGTGAGCTAAAGAGACGCCTTAAAGCTGAGAAGAAAATAGCAGAGAAGGAGGCCAAGCAGAAGGAGCTCAGTGAGAAACAGCTAAGCCAGGCCACCACTGCTGCCACCAACCACACGGCTGACAATGGTGTAGGTGCGGAGGAGGAGAGCGTGGACCCAAATGTGAGTCCTCGGGACCACTGCCCTGGCTGGACAGAGGGAAGCTTCTGATGAGTCTTATGTCAAATTCCATGAGGCCAGACAGCAGGAAGTGGCTGAGGAGGTGGATGAGAGTGGGCCCACCACTCCATCTGGTTGAAGGCACAGACCCTGCATGTTTTGCTTATCCATTACTTGCAGACATTTGGGAGAATCCAGTACTTCCAGGTAGGCTAGCTGGGCCTGACAGCAGCTCAGAGAAGATGTCTCCCTAAAGGTGTGCTTGGGTTCACTTTAGCCCAGAGATCGGCAAACTATGGCCTGTGGGCCAAATCCACCACTACCCCATCCCTCCTCCCTGGTTTTATAAATGAAATTGTGTTGGGACCCAGCCACGCCCATTTGTTTACATATGTCTAAGGTTGCTTTCACAGTATAGCCGAGTAGTTACATCAGAAGGTTTGCTGCCCCTGATAGGGAATATTCCCTTTTCACACCCTCCAGACCCATGCGCCTGCTTTGGGGGAACGTCTGGCATGTGGCCAGGGGAAGGAGGGTAGTCAGATAACTACCTTGCCGTGCAGATGCATCTTCAAAAGTGGTAACAGGGCCACCTGTACCAATTAAACTTACTTTAAGCAGAAATCAGATTGTTCTTTTTGTTGAATCTTGCATTTTGGGATCCTGGCCTTTATTTCCAGCTGTGGATCTGGCCACCCTGTATGTTTAAGTGCAAACCTCATTCAATAACCAGTCCTGTGATTTCAAGGATGCATAGGGCTTGGTTAAAGAAACCTCACTATACTGGATCCCTTCTGAGGCAGAAGACAGTACTCTGCTGGACAGGCCACTAGTCTGACCAGGCTCAGCTTCTCAAAAGCTCACTTTGTTTTGTTTTGTTCTGAATAGCAATACTTCAAAATCCGAAGCCAAGCAGTCCACCAACTAAAGGTCAGTGGGGAAGACCCATACCCACACAAGTTCCACGTTGACATCTCGCTCACTCACTTCATCGAAGAATACAGTCACCTGCAGCCTGGGGACCACCTGACTGACATCACCTTAAAGGTGGCAGGTAGGAAGAGTCCCTGGCAGTTGGGGACTGGCCTCTCCAGTTGCACCAAGGAAGGTCTGGGATGGTCTGGCGCTCAAGTAGTTTGTGTCTAAGGCTACACTCCTGGGAATGGTGTCAATGGGTCTGTTCACAGAAAGAGCAGCCTTAAGGCACGGGTCACATTCCAGCGGTGATGCTTCAGAGGAAGGGGGGGCATTCTCTGTGGGGGACTCCTAGCCTGATGCTGCTGCCGTTTCATAGTCTTTTTTTTAAGGACTTTTCATCAGTGGGAGCCATGGCCTTAAAATTCCAACCTGTATTCTGAGACTGCTATACACTATTAGACTATATCTAGGAAACTGTTATTTTAGAGTTTAATATCTCGTGAGGAATCTTCTCCTTAATTTAAAAAATAACTAGGAGTTCTGGTTGTGGCTTAGCAGGTTATGAACCCAACTAGTATCCATGAGGATGTGGGTTTGATCCCTGGCCACACTCAGTGGGTTAAGGATCTGGTGTCACTGTGGCTGTGGTGTAGGCCGGCAGCAGCAACTCTGATTTGACCCCTAGCCTGGGGACTTCCATATGCCGCAGGTGTGGCCCTAAAAAAGCAAAAAAAAAAAAAAAACGAAAACCTAAATCCTGTCTTTCATTTGCACTCCCATCCCCCGCAAAAAAAAATTATAAAACTGTTAGTTGGAGAAAATTTAGAATGTTGAAACATTGAGAGAGGCAAAGAAAGATAAGTTTAATTACCCATAATTTTACCACCTAGAGAGAACCCCTGCTAATAAAGTGCCCCTCGGATTTCTTTTTCCTTATAAAGTCCAGTGATTTTACTGAAATGAGTCCCTTTTTTTTTCCTTTTGTTCTTTTTATGGCTGAGCCTGCAGCACATGGAAGTTCCCAGGCTAGGGGTTGAATCCAAGCTGCAGCTGCCAGCCTACACTACAGCTCATGGCAATGCCGGATCCTTAACCAACTGAGCAGGGCCAGGGATTGAACCTCGTCCTCATGGATGCTAGTCGGGTTCATTACCACTGAGCCACAACGGGAACTCCCTAAAATACATCTTGATGTTAGTTATTCTGGGTCAGGATTCTTAGGTATACAGTGTGCTCTTTAAATAGGTCTTTTCAACAAGCCTTCTTTTTTTTCTTTTAAGGATCTTTTTCTTGAACATAATTTTTTTTGTATTTATTAACGTTTCTTGCCTAGGTTTACTTCTGAGACTCCTTATATCCTTATGTTTTATCTTTGCTTCATTTCAATATTTTTTTATCACTTTCTCAAATTCTATCTTTTTACACTTTTTTTTTTTAAGGGCTGCACCCACAGCATATGAATGTTCCCAGGCTAGGAGGTGAATCAGAGCTGCAGCTGCCAGCCTACACCACAGCCATAGCAACTCGGATCCAAGCCAGGTCTTCGACCTACACCACAGCTTATGGCAACGCTGGGTCCTTAACCCACTGACCGAGGCCAGGGATCAAACCTGCGTCCTCATGGATACTGGTTGGATTCATTACTGCTGAGCCACAATGGGAACTCCTCCCCTTTGATTTTTAAATTTTATCTTCCTTTCCACTTTGTTTGTCTTCAGGCATTATTTGTCGTATTTATTCACTTTTTTTTCCTTCTAGCTTAGGCTTCATTTCTGAGGAGACTTTTCATTTAATTTCTGATTTTACACTTGTCACCTCATTTCTTAGTTTTTCTAATTCTGATTTGTGTTCTTTCATATTATGTCATATCTTTAATGTTCCTCAGCTCATGAAATAGAATATTTGTGTTTTTCTGAGCATGTCTTTCTCAAGTGTTTTCATTGTCTGAGAAGACGTTATTTTCTCTCTCTCTCTCTCTTTTGGCCATGCCACAGTAGTGACAATGCTGGACCCTTAACCTCTAGGCCACCAGGGAACTCCAATTTTAGAGAGTTCTTAGTGGCTGCACTAAAGGGTTTCATCTCCTAGACCTTCCTAGTGCAGCGCGCTCTGCTCCCCTCTGTGCAGTAGGCAGGCCCCCTCCCAGTCTTAGCCCCTGTCCTCCACCCAGCCCAGCCACATTTTCAGTGAATACCTATGGCTTTTAGGGACTTCAGGGAGACTTCCAGTTCTCACAATCACTGCTTCCCACAACTTTTCCTGTGTGGGGGTCTTGGGGCCCTTAGTGGTTTGCCCCATTGCGTTTTTTTTTTTTTTGCTTTTTAAGGCTGTACCTGTGGCATATGGAGGTTCCCAAGCTGGGGTCTAATCAGAGTTACAGATGGCGGCCTACGCCACAGCCACCTCAGTGCGGGATCCGAGCTACGTCTGCAACTTACACCACAGCTCACGGCAACGCTGGATCCTTAATCCAGTGAGCAAGGCCAGGGATCAAACCTCATGGTTCCTAGTCGGATTCATTTCCACTGTACCACAATAGGAACTCCCCTGCCTCACTGCTTATATTTGAGGATTCTTAGGATATCTTCCCACATAATTTTGTTGTAAATTTTGTCTATGGCTTTTTGGCCTTGCCAATCTAGTTGTGCTTTTTTTCTTTTTTTTCCCCTTTTTTCTTTTTTTGAGGGGGGGGCTGCCCTGTGGCATCACAGCTGTGGCTACATCAGATCCCTAGCCCACTGCTAGGCAGGGGCCAGGGATCAAAGCCACGTCCCTGCCCCTGCAGAGTTACCATCAATCCCTTGTGCCACAGTGGGAACTCCCCTGCTTTCTGTTTTTGTGTGAGAACCTAGGAAGATCCAGAAACCATGCTGCCACCAACACTATAGGAATCCAGTGAACACCTTTAAAAGCCACATCTTCCTGTATATCTTTTAACTGGCTTGAATTCGGGGTCCAGCGTTGTCTTGAAGAAAAAGGCCGGGCTTAGGCCTTGGGCTAAAATCAGGTTGTTCTGGTTTATGTTCTACATAAAAGCTACAGAGGGAACTTTTTTGGCACTGGTATTATGAAACAGCTTCTGGTTCTGTCAGTATTTTTGCTGTTCTTTCTCTAGGTAGGATCCATGCCAAAAGAGCTTCTGGGGGAAAGCTCATCTTCTATGACCTTCGAGGAGAGGGGGTCAAGTTGCAAGTCATGGCCAATTCCAGGTATATAGAAATAATCCAGTTACAGGCTGTTGTAAGCCCAGAGCAATAAGACTGGGGACAGAGGCCCATTTAGGTCTTTTCCCATTGGAATTTAAAGTTAGAGAAGGTAATGTGGTTGGGGAAAACGCCATCTGGTCACCTGGAGAATAAGGACTGCTCTCAGTTATGTAGCAGTTACTTTTTAACAGTTGACCTTGAACGTAAGGTTCTCTCTTGGGCTCATATTAAATAGGTATTAACAGTTTATTGAGGGTTCCAAAGTAAACCAGTGGCCACTTTTAATTTAGGACTTTATATACTGAATTACATTTTCCTTTCATTCAGGAATTATAAATCGGAAGAAGAATTTATTCGTATCAATAACAAACTGCGCCGGGGAGACATAATTGGAGTTCAGGGCAGTCCTGGGAAAACCAAGAAGGGTGAGCTGAGCATCATTCCCTATGAGATCACGCTGCTCTCTCCTTGCTTGCACATGTTACCTCATCTTCACTTCGGCCTCAAAGACAAGGTAAGCGCTCGTCCTCCTGGCTCTGGTTTGTGGTACTACTGAATCAGATGCATCAGTGATTTCTCTCTGTTACTTTTGATTTAGGAAACACGATATCGTCAGAGATACTTGGACTTGATCCTGAATGACTTCGTGAGGCAGAAATTTATCATCCGCTCTAAGATCATCACATATATAAGAAGTTTCTTGGATGAGTTGGGATTCCTAGAGGTGATAGAGAGTTCTTAGCTGACAGCCTGAGCCGCTTTGCTGTACTTGCCTCTTACTCTTCCTTCCCTTCCATTCCCTTCTCCACAGGCATAACCTGTGTCAGTATCCTTCATGCTCAGTGAACAGTCCCCTTTTCTTGTCAGTGCCCTGATGAGGAAGGTAGTGCCCGAGTTCTAAGATAATAGGTAAAGTATAGGGCCATCCACATGCTAACAATGCCATGTTCAATGTCTTTTTTTTTTTTTGTCCTTTTAGGGCCGCAGTTAACAGCATGTGGAGGTTCCCAGGCTAGGGGTCTAATCAGAGCTGTAGCCGCCAGCCTATGCCAGAGCCACAGCAACGCTAGATCTGAGCCACGTCTGCAACCTACACCACAGCTCACAGCAACACCAGATCGTTAACCCACTGAGCGATGCCAGGGATCGAACCCTCAACCTCATGGATCCTAGTCAGATTTGGTAACCGCTGCGCCACAACAGGAACTCCCCGCATTCAACTTCTTGTCAACTCATTTTGCTTTTCTTTTTCTTTCTTTCTAGGGCCGCACCTGTGGCATATGGAAGTTCCTAGGCTAGGGGTTGAATCAGAGCTGCCGTTGCAGGCGTGTGCCACAGCCACACTAAATCCAAGCCATGTCTGCAGTGGCACAAGTTCGATCCCAGGCCTGGGAACGTCCCTGTGCCACGAGTGCAGCACCACCCCCACCCCCGAAAAAATAGTTTTGAAGTTTTCTCTTGTGGCACAGCAGGTTAGAGATCCGGCATCGTCATTGCAGAGGCTTGTGTTGCTGCTGTGGTGCAGGTTTGATCCCTGGCCTGGGAAATTCCACATTCCACGGGTGTAGCCAGAAAAAGAAGAAGAAGAAAAAATAGTTTTACTTTTTATTCAACTCTAAAAAATGTTTAGAAAAATTTTTTTGTATTTTCTAATTATATGAGAAAGGTGAGTACGTGTTACTGCAAAATAGATTCAAACAATAAAGGAGTTCTCTGGTGGCCTAGTGGTTAAGGATCCAGCATTGTCAGTGCTATGGCTTGGGTCTGATCTTGGGCACTGCCAAAACAAAGAAAGAAATAGAAGCAAAACAAAGCCTCCAGCTTTTCATTTTTCCAGCTAATTTCTCTCTCCAAACTTGAATTTAAATATGTATCTTTCCTTGCCATTACTCTGCACATATACATTGCATGTTGTAGATGGGGGTGTGTGTATAAATATTTAGAAGGATTTTACTTTTTGCCTTAAACATAAATGAAGTCACATTGTATATATTATAATGGGTCTGCTTTCTCCACACCTACCCCCCAAAAAAATATAAATATTCTGGGCCCTTTGCATGTCTTGGCATGTGTATATTTATTTTTTTAATGTTGCTTAATTATTTCCTATTCATAGTTTGTTTCTGATTTTCTTCTGTAATATTTTACCTTTGTGTACACCTTTGTGCAAGTACAAGTTTTTCTATAGGATGGACTTCTAGAATAAGTCAAAGGACATAACCAGTTATGTTTTTAATAAATACCTCAAATTGAACTCAAGAAAGGCTCTACCCAGGAGTTCCCGTCGTGGCTTAGTGTTTAACGAACCTGACTAGTATCCATGAGGACTCGGGTTCAATCCCTGGCCTCGCTCAGTAGGTTAAGGATCTGGCGTTGCCATGAGCTGTGGTGTATGTCGCAGATGCGGCTGGGACCCCACATTGCTGTGATGTAGGCTGGCAGCTACAGCTCTAATTGGACCCCTAGCCTGGGAACCTCCATATGCTGTGAATGCGGCCCTAAAAAGACAAAAGTCACCAAAAAAAAAAAAGAAAGGCTCTACCCATTTAGAGTCCCACTTAACACTTTGTAAAAATGTGTGGTATTATGTTAAAGATGTTTGGTGTTAATAGAGACATCATAGAAAATAAAGCTATCTGTACTTTCTTATCAAGAGTCAAGCAGACAAAAAAATACACATTACTATTGAATTTAACTTTTACTTGGGGTTATAACAGGCTTAGACTCTGTCACATTTAAAGCATGAGCCATCCCCAAGGCCTCTAGTTTGAGGACCTCTGTCTGAAAACTAAATGTTTTTCTCTGTCTTTTAGATTGAAACTCCCATGATGAACATCATCCCTGGGGGAGCTGTGGCCAAGCCTTTTATCACCTACCACAACGAGCTGGACATGAATTTATATATGAGAATTGCTCCAGAGCTCTACCATAAGGTAATCAGTAAGATGATGTCCTGTGTCTTTAAGAAGCTGAAGGCTGGAAGACCATTGGCTAGACAGGTGCAGACAGAAATAAGAGGAACTGTGAGGGTAGAATAGCTGGGAGCATATTCTCATTTGTCAGGCTTGTGTTTATGTTTCTAGAATTCCTCCATAAGATTAGCAGGACTTAAAGGTCAGAGGGCAAAGGGATTGTCTGTCCTAGCTGTACCATACTTTGGTTCCTATAATACTTTTAAGTTTATATTCCTCCTTGGATTAAATCTGATTTTAGTCTTTTTTAGAAGAGTTGAGTCTCTGTGTAGAAGTTAGAAATATCCTCAAATCACCAGGCTAAATATCAAAAACTGTGTTATTTAAGATTCGTAGTTGCAGGAGTTCCCTGATGGCCTACAAGTTAAGGATCTGGCATTGTCAGTTCTGTGGCTTGGGTTTGATCCCTGCCTGGGGATCTGTCAAAAACGAAAGCGATTCTTCCTTTTTTTTTTTTTTAAGGAAAAAACAAAAGATTTTCCAAATATTCCTATTCCTAGAATTTAAGCAAAATAAAAATGTACTCAAATATATAAGGAAGCTTACAGTTTCCCGAAGGATCAGAGAATGAGGCTTGGAAACCACACCACTAGGAATGACTGAGTCCTGTCACTGGGCAGCTCCCACCAAGAACCTGGACAGTTACCACAGCCCATAACTGAAAGCATCCCCCGAGCTGTGAAAACCGAGTTACAGCTTTTGAGGACAGACACTTTCTCAAGCTGGTGAGACAAGATGAGTTGCCCTGACCATGGCCGTGTGTTGTTACTAGATGCTGGTGGTTGGTGGTATCGACCGGGTGTATGAAATTGGACGCCAGTTCCGGAATGAAGGAATTGATTTGACTCACAATCCCGAGTTCACCACCTGTGAATTCTACATGGCCTATGCAGACTATCATGATCTCATGGAGATCACAGAGAAGATGGTTTCAGGTTAAACCCTCCTGCTCCCTTTGTCGTCCACACTTGTCTGAGGGGCGGGTGTGCTGCTCTCAATTGGACTTCCCGTTGGCCCGCTTTAAATGACAGATTTCTTTCCCAGGGATGGTGAAGCACATTACGGGCAGTTACAAGGTCACCTACCATCCAGATGGCCCAGAGGGTCAAGCCTATGAGATTGACTTCACCCCGCCCTTCCGGAAAATCAGCATGGTGGAAGAGCTTGAGAAAGCCCTGGGCATGAAGCTGCCAGACACTAACCTCTTTGAAACGGAAGGTAAAGCGATGCACTGCTCCGCTGTAGGGCCCGCCTTCCCGTTCAGCTCTGAGGTAGATTAGGTCAGGACTAGAATGTGCCGTGCTCTTCTCTTTATATAATTTTTAAGGGGTGGTATGATGTCTTCTGTCCTAAGTTGTACATTTGTGTTACAGAAGCTCGCAAAATTCTCGATGATATCTGTGTGGCAAAAGCCGTTGAATGCCCTCCACCCCGGACCACAGCCAGGCTCCTTGATAAGGTAAGAGGCCGTGCACCTCCGGTACGCGCCCTCATCCAGTGGTAACACCCCCCCTGCTCCCTGTGAAGGTGTATTCCACTTAGAGAACCCCTACAGCTTTGCAGAAGGGCTCTAAAGAGAGAAATGAGGGGACAAGTTTTGAATTCCTGCCATACGAAGCTCTGTCAAATAGTTCTGTGTGTTCCTTCAGTTAATCTTAACCAGCCATTGAGAAGCTTGGGCCCCTGTAGCGTCAGTGTGGGTAGGGGCGGAGCCCTCTTCCACCAAGAGTGAGGCCATCAAAATGCCGTTGAGAAGGGATCCCCAGCTCTGCTTTGCTTTCTCCTTAAGCTTGTCGGCGAGTTCCTGGAAGTAACGTGCATCAATCCTACATTCATCTGTGATCACCCGCAGATAATGAGCCCTCTGGCCAAATGGTAAGATACAGCGTGCTGTCTCATTCACCTGCTGCTGCATAATAACCACAGGACTTAGCCACCTAAAACAACAATTTATTCTCGAGTTTGTGGGTTCAGTGGGTAGTCTTTCTGCTCTGTGTGGTGTTGGTTAGAGTAACTCAAGTGGCTTTTTTCAGCTGGGAACTTGGCCAAGGCGCCCTGCTTCTCCACGTGGGGCCTCTCTGGCAGTGTGATCAGGGCGTCCTTCCATGGTGACTGGGTTCCAAGTGGAAGTGTTCCCAAAGAATAAATCCCGGTGTGCAAACACATATCGAGCCTCTGCTGATATCCTTTGACCTGAGCAAGTCACAGGGCGGGCTTGAGTCCAGGAGGCATGGTTCAGTGTACGGTCTCCCACACAGGTCTGCTGTGAAGATGATTAAAGCCTCCTTGTCTCTAACTCTCCTCACTAATGTGTCATGATTTGCCAGGGAATGTACACAGGCTTCAGGTCACAATCAGTGACAATTGTGAGTCACCTAGAATTCAGGAATTCTTGTGTTTGTACCAGATGTTCTTCCAGAACCTGCTTGTTCAGCCTCTCCTCTGGTCTCCTGTCCCCAGGCATCGCTCTAAAGAGGGTCTGACTGAACGCTTTGAGCTCTTTGTCATGAAGAAGGAAATATGCAATGCCTACACTGAGCTGAATGACCCCGTGCGACAGCGGCAGCTTTTTGAAGAACAGGCCAAGGTAAGGAAGGAGCGTGTGTGCCCTCTCACCGCAAGATAGCACCCTTAACTCTGGGCTTGTCTGCAACTCCTGGTGACTTCAACAGAAATGAAAGATGCAGCCACAGACTTGAGTGGAGGAAGTCCCATTTCAAGATGGAAAGCTTGACTGGTTTGGGCCCTAGGATTTCTGCATAAAATGGAGCTTGGCATAATTTGTGTGCCAATACAAATTATGTGGGGAGTGTGGCACTTGTCTTGACAGGAACGTAATTTTTCCTTAGATACTACATTTAACGAGGTGGTGTAGGGATGAGAAGACACAGCGCCCTCAGGCTGCCCGCACTAGCACTGCCACTGAGGGGTAGTTTCAAGAAGTGAGAGAAAAATATTGGGAATTATCAGTCTCTGAAAATCAGTTTCACTGGACTCGCAGAGCCCCAGGCAGTGGAGGGGTTTTCCTTTCACAGGGAAAGCTGCGTGTGTTCCGAGGTAGGGTTCATTGGCCCTGACCTCCAGGCCTTTGAAGGAAATGGCTCCATCCTGATTACTGGGAAATGAGTTCCCAGCAGGTGCTGGGCCGTCACAGAGCAGCCCTGGCACGGCAGCGCCCCTGAACGCTTCAGCGTGCTCGCTCACTCGCTGAGGGAGTGCAGCTGTGTGGTTCTCTTCTAGGCCAAGGCTGCTGGCGATGATGAGGCCATGTTCATAGACGAAACCTTCTGCACCGCCCTGGAATACGGGCTGCCCCCCACAGGTGGCTGGGGCATGGGCATCGACCGTGTCACCATGTTTCTCACAGACTCCAATAACATCAAGGTACGGGCAGTCCTGAAGGAGCGCGCTGTGTGGGAGGCTGGGGAGGGGCGGGCAGAGGAGTGACAGGCGACCACACAGGATGGGCGTCATCTGACTTGACAGCATCTGGGGGTTGTCTCCTTGAGGCAGGAGAAATATTAATTGTTTGTATTTCTTGAAGCTCCAAGGAACACCCTAAACCATTTACATGCATGTATCAGTTAAATCAGCCTATGACATGCACAAACTGTCGCTATCGCATGTTTATAGATGAGGAACTAAATCATAATTTATTCCTTGACATCGTGCCCTGGGCAGTGCATTTCTTCTCTTCCATCCACTGTAACTGAGAGGGACTGAACTGAAAGAACACAGATCTATGGATTTGGGTGCGGACACTAACCGGCGTAAAAGAACCAGGTAGATAGCTGGGGGAAGGGGCTTATTCTTAGCTTCAGAATATGTTCTCTCTCCTGTAGGAAGTGCTGCTGTTTCCCGCCATGAAACCTGAAGACAAGAAGGAGAATGCAACAACCACTGATGCATCAGAAAGCACAGCAGCTGGCACTTCTGTCTAGAAGACAGTAATGGCAATTCAGACGACTTGAGCATCTTTGCAGAGCTCTGCGGAAGGATCTCAAGGGATTTCCTGTGTGTTGCTGTTTGACTCATAGTCCACTTCAGCCAGCAGAAGAGGGAAGAGGAATTAAGAATTCCTTTTTACTTCCTGTTACCAAATAAACCATTTGTCTCTACTCCTGTCTTATGACTCTTTACCTTTGGAATGTCATCTTATTTCCAGGACAGCTGGCCTGATGAATGTTTAGGATTATACCACTTTATTCATTCAACAAATTTATATAATGTCTAGCCATCATTCTAAGGAGCTGGGGGGCGCAGCAGTGAACAAAAGCCAAGTTCCTGCTTTCATGGAATTTATACTTTCTTTAGGGTTAGGGGTTGGGTGTGAGAAGCTGCTAAACAAACAGGTAAATCCTTATTTCTGGTAGTGATGCATATTAAGAAGAAAAATAAGGCAGGGAGAGGGGACGGGTGCTATTTTATAAAGAGGTGGATGGGGGCGGTGCTCCTTATATACATGATCATGGAAGACCTCTTCTAGGTGACTTGAGTAGAGGTGGGGAGTCAGGGAAATCCTAAGTGGCACAGCATGATCCAGACTACAGGGCTGCATTTTTGAGGAACAGCAAAGGGGTCCGGTATGGCCTGAGAGGAACAAGTAAAGACCAACTGGAAAGCAGAGTTGTCACTGACTTGAAATGGAAAAACAGAAGTGCAGGTTTGAGGAGGAAGGTTGAATGTTTGGTTTTATGACATGCCTGTTTGTTAGACATTGGGTAGGAAGAGTGAGTAGGATTTTCATTTTCAGCTCAGTTCAGCTGCCCTAAGTATGTGACAAGGTCCTGCTGTTAAAATAGAGCCCCTAACACACGGAGGCAGCTGGGGCAACTCTTCTCCAAAGAGTCTGACAACAAAGGACTTTGGCATCTCAGCAAAACCTCTGGGATCATCTCTCTCGGTCTACTTTCACAGAGTGGGTTTCTATTTCTGCAGTTGGTAAAATGATCTAAGCACGCCAAATTATGTAACAGTGAACTACTTCAGAGTGTACTGAGCATCTCAGTCTTTGCTGGTGTGAAAGCACAGGCTCCAGGAGCAATCGGAAGTGGTGGTTACATGACTAGGTGGTATTTCAGAAGAAACACTTCTGTGGCACATCCTTTAGCTAGGTGCTGTTAACTAAAAACAGTCATCTCAAAGGAGAGGGTGTGGGGTCAAGATAAGGGACTGGACTTCTGGCAACATTGTACTCTAAACGTGGACCACCAGAAAATGCAACAAAGATTAATGTGCTCACAAGTCGTCTTTATGGAGCTGTTTAGGGAGTTCCTGTAGTGGCTCAGTGGTTAATGAATGTAATTAGTATCCATGAGGACATGGGTTCCATCCCTGGCCTCCCTCAGTGGGTTAAGGATCTGACATTGCTGTGAGCTGTAGCGTAGGTCCCAGAAACGGCGCATATCCGGTGTTGCTGTGGCTGTGGTGCAGGCTGGCAACTACAGCTGGGAATCTCCATATGCCCTGGGAATCTCCGCAGCCCTAAAAAGACATCCCCCCCCAAAAAAAAACTATTTAGTAGTAGACTGGGGGCAGAGCCAGCTCTCTGGCCTCAAGGAAGCCAGAGGTAGAGAGGAAATGAAGCAGCAGTAGACGTCCTATCTGTGGTATTTGGCAAGAAAAATGACAAATACCTCCTTAAACAGTTGAAAACTCACAATTTGCTAAATGCTGTACCAGGGTGAACAAAAACAAGCATGGTCCCAGGTTCTAGACTTGTAGGAGAGAGAGGAATAAAGAGCAAGGTCCTTATCCTTGGAGGAGGCCTGTGGTCCTTTTCCTGTGATCTAAGGAGAAGGATGGGGTCAATTAAGTTGCACTCTAGCATCTGAGAGAATTCTCTGACCTTAGGAACTGAGATACACAACTGCTGAATGATACAGGCTTCTGAAATGTCCAAACAGGTATACTACCCATTCTTGGCAAACCGAAGGTTTTAGACTGGCACTGTCCAACATCCACATGTAGCTACCGAGCATTTGAAATATGGCTGGTCAGAAATGAGATATAAAATACACACCAGATTTCCTAAGTTAGTATAAAAAATGTAAAATACATGAAAAGTTTTATTAAATGTTGATTACTCGTTGAAATACGCTGGATAAGCTGGGTTAAAACTGGGTTAAAACATATAGTTAAAATTTCACCTTTTTCTTTTGACTTTTTAAAATACACCCACTAGAAAAATTTAAATTACATGTCTGGCTTGAATTATATTTCTACTGGACAGCAATGTTTTAGACAAAAATTCAGACCAGTGTTCCAACCTACAACCTCACTCTACAACATGAAACTGTCTTACCGGGGAGTCAGCGCGTCCCTCAGCCCATTTCACCTGTACCTATGCACAGCAGCGGAAGCCGATGGACTCTAAGGACCCACGCTGCAGCCCCTGGTACCGCCGCCTGGAGGACTACGAGGGCCAGCGTGCACTGCGTGCCTCCCGGGACCAGGCCTGGAAGGGCCGCCTCGTTGTGACGTCACATCCGCTGCGCCGCGCGGGTCTCTGCTCGCTTCGAGAGCGCGTGTGAAGGAGGTGGGGGGGCAGCGTCCGTGAGGGGGTGGGGTTGTGAGGCCGAGGGCGCACTTAATTGGGAGGGTGGTTGGGGCTCCTCGGTCAGATGCTGTAGGTTTGACCCCCTTTTTTTGTGGGAAGTGGATGTTGCGGACCTTCCCCGGCCCCCGCCCCCCGCCGCGGGTTGGTGGGAAAATGCCGCTCCTTTCACGGAAATGCTAACATCTCCGCGCGGACAGCGACTGCTGCGGGCGCGCGCGGGGCGCGTGACCTGGTGGTTGCATCACGCATAACTCAAGTGGGCAGGCGTGCACGTTGTCCCTGCTGCGTTGGCTTGAAGTCACCCGTACCTGGCCGAATGGGCCCCGCCCTGGGCTTCTGGGGGGTGTTGAGGTGGGGAGGCTAAGGGAAGCAGGTTTCTCTTCCAACCTTGCTAAAGCCTTTTCCCCAGACAGCCTTCCGGGCTTAACAGTTAGTTGAAAAGGAAGTAAGGTTCTTAAACTTTTTGCAGCTGTTAAAACATGCCGCCTCGTGGGCAAAGAAGTGCATGTCTAACTGAACGGTTGTTTCATACGAAGAAATTATTCAAGTTCTAGCAGAGCAAAGTGGACGCAGTACAGCAAAACATTTATTCATTTCAGCTACTGGGAACGCTCAGCCAGACTCAACTCTGAATAAGGTGATGATACAGTTTTGAGCCGCTTTATCGTAGGGGGGTCAGCGTTTCTTCTAGCAAATTGTCTTCTTTGGCTGTTACGGTTTGTGATGTGTGCCTCTGGTTTGATTTCAGTTTGGTGCCAGAGTATCTGCTTTCATAAACTATACTGCCTTGTTAGGTCCCCTCTCCCCTGAAATGAGAGGGAAATCCCTTCTAAATGAAGGATTCTTGGCCTGCCCATGCTTTTCTTTTGCTCCAAGAGAGGCAAGACTTCTGCTGGTTCTCTGACTTTAAAGTCATCATTTAAAGTCATCAGTTCCTTGCGGATTCTTGTTTTAAGTTACTATAGTCTGATTTACCATGACCATTTATTGAAATAACAGGCCTGCACATCTGAACTGGTAAATTATAAACTGAGGCATATTAGAACTTTTATGAGTTTATTTCAGCAAAAATCCCATTCTAATCAGACAGACAGAAGCTAAGAGGGAGTAGTTAGGAGCCCTCTGCAGACGGGAGCCAAGGTAGAGACTGATGCAGAGCGAGTGCAGAAGCAAGAAAGAAAATTATTTAGATCTTGGCTTGCTTAAATAAACCACCAAAGCATTAGAGCCTCATCAGTCTAATGGCCTCCAATGTTTAATTAGTTTAACAGGATGCAGGGGGCTCCTTGTAGATAAATCATTTGTCTACTCTAGGGCTCAGCAGAGCCTTTTTTTTTTTTTTAAACACGCTTGGCTTTGTCCATTGCCATATGGTCTCATTTTCTACTAAGAAGCTTTTCATACATTTGAATCCAAATGAAGTCATTGAACGAGCATCAATAGAGTCAAGAGTGGGAAAGTTTCTGTCAGAGTATCCTAAGGCCTCTTTTAGGTCTGATCTGCTTCCTGGTTTTATTCGTCCATTACTTTGCCTTTCAAGGAGCTCAAGGCAAAGCAGTCAGGAAAATGTTCTTTTTTTGTAATATTAATCTCAGTTGAAGAGTTCCTTTGTGGCAGAGGGGGTTAAGGATCTGGTGTTGTCATTGTAGTAGCTTGTGTCACTGCTGTAGCCCAGGTTCCATCCCTGGCCCAGGGAGCTCGCATGCTGTGGATATAGCCCAAAAAAAAAATTAAAATCTCAGTTGATGTTAATTATGTTCAACATTGTACTAATTTTTTTTTTTTTTTTGTCTTTTTAGGGCCATAGCCAAGGCATATGGAAGTTCCCAGGCTAGGGGTCAAATCAGAGCTGCAGCTCCCAGCTTACCCCACAGCCACCGCCACGCCAGACCCGAGCCACATCTGTGACCTACACCACAGCTCACAGTAATGCCAGATCCTTAAACTACTGAGCAGGGCCAGGAATCGAATCCTCGTCCTCATGGATGCTATTTGGGGTCATTACCACTGAGCCACAGTGGGAACTCTGTGATTGCTTTTTTTTATTTTTATTAAAGTATAGTTGATTTACAACATTGTGACCGATTGTTTTTTATAAATATTTTTTAAGCCCCATGGTAACTCCATTGGGTTAAATATTACTGTCTCTATTTCTTTTTTTTTTTAATGTCCACACCTGTGTATATGGAAGTTCCCAGGCCAGGGATTGAATCCAAGCCAAAGCTTTGACCTACACTGCATCTGCAGCAACTCCAGATCCTTTAACCCACTGTGCCAGACTGGAAATCAAACTCACACCTCTACCTCAAACTGAACTACTGCAGTCAGATTCTTAATCTCCTGCACCACAGTGGAGACTCCTGTCTCTATTTTAACACATGAAGAAACAGGCACAGAAGAGGTTAAGTAACCTACCCAAAATTGCACAGTTAATTTTTAGGGAAAAAAAACAGAGTTAGAATCTGGAAGGGGTCATTCCAAAGTCCTCACTCAGAACACTCTAGGCTCTGTCACTTCTCTCCTCCGTGTCATAATAAGAAAGAAATTAAAGTGTTGTGTTCCTGATGGGGGCACCAGTGGAGAGTTACTAGAGAGAGGTAAAGAATTAACCTGCTGTGGGGGAAATAAGAGAAAAGTAAAACTTTCTGGAAAAAAAGGATGGAAAAGAACTTTCTCCCCAGAAAGATAAACTTTGGTGAGTTTCCTTCCAAAGCAAGCTGAGCCCTTGAATGCTATTTCCAAATGAAAATTGAAGTAGCAAGGAACCTTCCCTCTCCTATGCTTTCCTTTTGAGTAGTTAGTTTCTTTGATCTTTTCGTTAAAGATGAAAAGAGGGCAGAGACGTAATAGAAGACAATATGTTGAGTTTGAAACAGAAGCCTCAGTATGATGGTGGACGGGCTACATCTGCACGCCTGTTGAAGCACTGGTGCGGGGGTTGTAGCATCTTGCATTGCTTCTCTGTTCTGTCCTGACCGTTCTGGGTTTTGCTCAGGGCCTCAGCACTAGCTCACACCATGTGGACCGCGGATGAGATTGCACAGCTGTGTTATGAGCACTATGGGAGTAGACTGCCCAAGCAGGGGAAGCCTGAGCCCAACCGCGAGTGGACGCTGCTTGCAGCCGTGGTGAAGATTCAACCTACAGCTGACCAGGCCTGCGACGGCCCTGACGGACCAGCGCAAGGTGAGGCCTTTCTCTGTCAGGGGTGGTAGGCCCTTTGGTGGCTGGGTGTGAACCGCCGTGTTGGTTCCGCTGCTCCCCGCCAGGTGGCGTGGTACCTCTGGTGGCCAGAGATGGCCCGGCTGGAACTGCAGCCCTCAGTTGGGTTAGCCAACTGACCAGAGACTCCTTTGGAGGAATGTGAGGGCTTGCTAAACCTGCCGACCATTCAGGTTCTGAGAGCTCACTTGATGATTTGTTTTTTCCCCTCAGTGACAAAGGAAGTTGTCTCAATGGGAACAGGAACCAAATGCATAGGCCAGTCCAAAATGAGGAAGAGCGGTAAGCGCAGGTGGGGTCGAAACAGGGCCTGTTAGGGAACTTTGAGAGGTGGTGGCAGTGTCACCCATTCATCTTCTTGTCAGAACAAAGGGGCCGTATCGCTGAGCTGGCTCACCTTTGGTTGCCACTGGCTGTAACTCCAATTGGAACGATGAACTCATTTAGAGAATGGAATTAAGCTGTGAAAGCAAAGACTGCCAGGAACATCTTTCTTAGTGATTGAAAATTGGCCAGTCTTTTCATGCTCAAGCCCAAAGTTTCCTGGGCTCAACCATTCCATATCTAAAACCCCACAAAGTGATCTTGAATTAAATGGAAATTCTGTTACTAGAAAGACTATGGAAATCTCTTAGAGGTCTGGCATCTTCATCTTCTTCCATGCCATTTAACAGATTCCTCCTCCAGTTTGCCTCCCTTATTTTCCTAGCCTCACCTCCTGGTTATGAGGAAGCTGTTCCAGGACCAGAGTTGATTTAATTTTTTTTTTTTTTAAGTATTTTTGTCATTTTCGGGCCACACCTGCGGCATGTGGAGGTTCCCAGGCTAGGGGTTTAATAGGAGCTATAGCTGCCGGCCTATGCCAAAGCCACAGCAACGCGGGATCTGAGCTGCATTTGTGACCTACACCACAGCTCACGGCAATGCGGGATCCTTAACCCACTGAGCAAGGCCAGGGATTGAACCCCCAACCTCATGGTTCCTAGTTGGATTCGTTTCCACTGAGCCACGACGGGAACTCCCAGAGTTGGTTGAATTTGATGGAATTGTATTACCATAAGCACAAATATGGTTCTAGGGTACAAAAGATCTGGACCCCTGTCCTCCAGATAAAGATTTACGTATAAATCAGGAGTTCTCAGCTACGGGAGATTTTGCCCCCAGAGGCTATTTGGCAATGTCTGGACTTATTTTTGGTTGTCAAAACTGGGGAGAGGGGCGTATGCTGCTGGTATGTAGTGAGTAGAGGCCAGGAATGCTGCTAAACTTCCTATAATGCACAGGATAGAGCCCCCTTCAACAAAGAATTTTTCAACCCAAAATGTCAATAGTGCAGATTTAAGGAAACCCTGCTGCAAATGCTTTGCCTTTAGTGATTGTGATACTTGTAGCAGAACCCTCCAGGAACTACAGGGTCATTCTAGATGCTGGAGGAACTGCTGTGTTGTGCTTCTAGAAACCACGGCCTCTTCATTTTCCATATGTTTTCATTAGTGTCCTATCTTTGCCACAGGAGACATCCTCAATGATAGCCATGCTGAGGTCATAGCCAGAAGAAGTTTCCAGAGGTAAAAACATATCACCAGAGTCTGATTTGGGTGGGGGCCCCAGAATTTGCATTTCTTTCTTTCTTTTTTTTTTCTTTTTTGGCCTCACTGGCCGCACATGGACGTTCCCAGGCCAGGGATCAAATCCAGGCCACAGCTGCAACCTACACCACAGCTGTGTCAATGCCTGATTCTTAACCCACTGTACCACAGCACGAACTCTTGCATTTCTGATAACCTCCCAGATAATAACTGATTACATCTGTTTCTGAACTGCACTTAAAATAGTGCTGATCTGGCCAGTGGTTCTCATACTTGAGTGTGCATCAGAATCAACTATAGGGTTTGTTAAAACCCACATTGCTGGACCCACCCCCAGAAATTCAGATTCAGCAGGTCCAGGTGGAGGCTGAGAAGCTGCATTTCTCATAAATTCCAGCTAATGCAAATGCACTGGTTCAGGGACCACATTTTGAGAATCATTTCCCTAACTCGAAACTGCTCCCAGTCCTATTGATCTAGAGTATCTCTTTCTTTCTTAGTAATCACCCAGCCAGAGTCTTGCTCTTTACCGCAGAGACTGGACATTCATTCCGCTGACATCCTTCATCCCATTAGGTACCTTCTCCATCAGCTGCACTTGGCGGCAGCTCTGAAGGAGGGTAGCATCTTTGTCCCAGGAACTCAGAGAGGACTGTGGAAACTCAGACCAGACATCTTGTTTGTGTTTTTCTCCAGCCATACACCCTGTAAGTATATTCAAGTCTTTGGATTCATTTGACATTGTCTACTTGTTGTCTTACCCATAGATACATTTCCAAAAAAAAAAAAAAAATGGCTGAAGTGTAGCTACAACCAGTAACAAGGACTTTTTGTGAACAGGCCAGTGTGCAAAATCACTTCTGTATTTGGAAAAGTGGGGGAAGCTTCACTCATAATATTTATTCAGTTCTCGGTTCCCCATCAGATTAAGGAAGCTTAGAGTTGAAACGTCACAAAGCCTGGAACCAACAATAGGGCCTAGAAGTCCCAAGCCCCGAGTTCTGTAGTGATTTATCCTGAAACTCATTTCATTCAGTCATCAGGATTTCCTACTGCTCATCAGACACATGTGATATACTGGGTATGTGCCGTTGAATAAGGCTAATTCCTTGTGGATTCCTTGCGGTTCAGGGGGTTAAGAAGCTGTCACTGTAGTGGCTCAGGTCACTGCTATGGCACGAGTTCAGTCCCTGGCCTAGGAACTTCCACACGCTGCAGGCTCAGCCAAAAGAGAAAGGAAAACTAGTCCCTCACTTACCTTTCCATCTTTTAGGAAATGTAGGCAGTCATTGTTAGTTGAGGTAAATTTTGATGAGTTATAAGGGGATGTTCACGTGCTATGGTTGCATAGGCAAGAAGACCAGACCTGGCCAAGGGGATCATTTCTGTCCTTTGTTTTTCTGTCTTGAAAATTGAGAAAAATTTCTACCCCTTGTAGACAACAACTCAGGGATGGTAATAAAATTTCTTCACCCTAAACATTTGAAATAAGGATATAAGAATTTTCTCCTGAGTATTAAACTTTAAAACTAGCATATGCAATTAGAGCAGGTGGGTAATCACTTTTATAAAACAATAACTGAAGATCATAACTCAAATAAAAAACATAATAAATTGGGAGTTTCCACTGTGGCGCAGCAGAAACGAATCCAACTAGTATCCATGAGGACGTGGGTTCCCTGGCCTCGCTCAGTAGGTTAAGGATCCGTTGTTGCCATGAGCTGTAGTATAGGTCGCGGACCAGGCTCAGATCCTGCATTGCTGTGGCTGTGGTGTAGCCTGGCAGCTGTAGCTCTGATTTGACCCCTAGCCTGGGACCTTCTGAATGCCATGGGGGCAGCCATAAATAGCAAAAAAAAAAAAAAAAACCATAATATAGCTTATGAAAGAACAGAAAAATTATATATAGAGGGAGGCAGGGCTCATCCATAATCTATTCTTAGCGGTGCCCTTGAACCAGGGCACCCAAGGACCAAAGGGTATTCCTAACTCATTGCTTCTCAAACTGTAATATGCATGTGAATCACCCAAGGATCTTGTGAAAATACAGATTCAAATTGAGTAGCTCTAGGGTAGAAGTGGAAGTCCACATTTCTAACCAACTCCCAGGTGATGCCAGTGGTATTGGCCTGTGGACCACGCTTTAAATAGCCAGGGCTTGGCTGATCTGGCGGCAGATGTGGCCATCTTGTGGAGAGAGAGAGGTCTGGGGATCACAGCTGGCCTGACCATCTGTCTAATCAAACTATATAAAAATAGTGGTCTCCAGGTTGGTACTGCTCTGTGAGTGGCAGGTCCATGGCCAGATGAGAAAAATCAAGACTATGCAGTGACATTTTCAAAAAGCTAATTTCTAGAGTTCCCGTCATGGCACAGCAGAAATGAACCTGACTAGGAACCATGAGGTTGTGGGTTCCATCCCTGGCCTTGTTCCATGGGTTAAGGATCCAGCATTGCCATGAGCTGTGGTGTAGGTCACAGACCTGGCTCGGATCTGCTGTGGCTGTGGCGTAGGCCAGCAGCTGTAGCTCCAATTCAACCCCTAACCTGGGAACCTCCATATGCCTTGGATGCAGCCCTAAAAAGACCAAAAAAAAAAAAAAAGGTCAAAACAGAAAGCTAATTTCTTTATATTTGAAGGTTATGAGATTTAACCTTTTTTTTTTTTTTTTGGTCTAGACTAGGGGTCTAATCGGAGCTGTAGCTGCCAGCCTACCCCACAGCCACAGCAATGCCAGATTTGAGGCGCATCTGTGACCTACACCACAGCTCACGGCAACACCAGCTCCTTAACCCACTGAGTGAGGCCAGGGATCAAACCTACGTCCTTGTGGATACTAGTCAGATTCATTTCCACTGAGCCACGACGGGAACTCCTATGTATTTTAAAAATAATGGCTAATAAGATTTTTAAAGACCTTATTTGAAGGAATAAAAAGTCAGCAATCCTCTATTGATCTTAAAATTCTCTGGAAATTTTACTGGTCTGTGAAGTCAAAATCTAGAACCATTGCACTCGCTCCCTGGACCGTGGCTAATCTTTTACAGCATGATGTCCACCCATGGTTTGCAATGTGACTGTCTACCTCCCTGGGCATTTATTCTTTATTACTTATTGATAAGATGGTGCCTGAGTTCACTACTTCAGACACGTACTTGTGAGTTGTATCAGCATGAGTCAGCCTTTCGAGTTCAGGAAACTGTCAAGATCAAATCTCTGAGCTTCAGAGTGGGAGCTGGGCCCCGGTGAATTCTCCTAAGTTGCTGTCACCTCGTGAGGTCTCTGGAAGCCCGCCAGCCACCTCTGTGACAACGCTCCTACTACTGCATCTCTTGCCTTTCCCACTCTTGGATTATAAAGGCCACAGATGCAAGACTTTAGAAAAGCAACGCACATTAGGTTAGAGTTTGAACAAGCAGCTCCCTTCTCAAGGGGAAGCTGTGCTTTTTACTGACCTCTGGTTTTCTCAGATTTTCTGGAAACACAGAGTAGGTCAGAAATCTCTGAACGAGCACAGGGGAATGCCAGTTGTGTCACTGACTGAGTCTTTACTGTGAAGATGTGCACGTAAAGCTCCAAGATGGAGAAATTGTGAGCATTATTTGCCAAACGTATTTAACTATGAAATCAACCGCCCACTTTTGTTTTCCAAGGCATCTGATAGGGTAACATTCCACAAAATGCACTTGGGAAACCTTGCTTATTTTAAACCAAGGGTCCTCAACTCAGGTCGATTTTGCTCCCCAGGGGACATTTGGCAAGCTCTGCAGACATTTTGGTGGTCGCCCTTGGCGGGAGGCTGCTAAACACCCTGTAATACACAAGGCAAGCCCCCATGGCAAGAATTACCTGGCCCGAAATGTCAGTGTGGAGGTTGAGAAACCTGGTCTAAACAAGTGTTTCCAAAACTTCCTGTGATAAGAATCACCTGGGATCTTTGTTAAACTGTTCAGTTTTCAAGACTCCTCCCCCCAGGAGAGTCTAACTCATTAGGTCTTGGATGAGGTCTTTGGCAATAGCCCCACAGGATTCCCCTTTTTTTTTTTTCTTTTTATGGTCACACCTGCAGCATATGGAAGTTTCCAGGCTAAGGGTTAAATCAGAGATGCAGCTGAAGTCTGTGCCACAGCCACGGCAATACCGGATCCAAGCTGCATCTGCAACCGACCCTGTAGCTCTCTACAATGCTGGATCCTTTACCCACTGATCAAGGCCAGGGATTGAACCTGCATCCTCACAGGGACAACATCAGGTCCTTGATCTATCAAGCCACAACAGGAATTCCAAGAGGATTCCATATTAGGAAATTTTTTTTATTTTATAAAAATTTACTATATATGTATATTTTTTTATTATTTATTTTTTTATTTTGCTTTTTAGGGCTGCACCCAGGGCATGTGGAAGTTCCCAGGTGAGGGGTCAAATGGAGCTGTAGCTGCTGACCTACACTATAGCCACAGCAACACCAGATCCAGGCTGTGACCTAACGCCGAATCCTTAACCCACTGAGCAAAGCCAGGGTTTGAAACCACATCTTTATTGAAACTAGTTGGATTCTTAACCATCTGAGCCACAATGGGAACTCCAGAATCTGCATTTCTAACGAGTTCCCAGGGGATACTGATGTGGCTGGTCTGGGAACCACTGGGAGAACCACTGGTTTAAGGGGTTTCTTCTCATGCAGGTGGGGATGCCTCCATCATTCCAATGCTCGAGTTTGAAGATCAGCCTTGCTGTCCTGTCAGCAGAGATTGGGCCAGTAACCCATCAGTAGAAGCCAGTGATAACCTAGAAGCCCCTGAAGGTAAAAGGAAGTGTGAAGACCCAGATAGTTCTGTGACCAAAAAGATGAGGCTTGAGCCCAGGACTCCTGATGGTATGGCTCACCATCAGAGTTTCGATCATCAGAAAAGTGGCCCGATCCCACCAGATGTCAGCAGCTCTCATCTCACTGCAGAGGAACTGGCCACCGTCCCTGGAATGGCCCCCAGTGGTGCCAAAGTGGTGGACATTTATAGAACTGGAGCTAAGTGTGTGCCTGGAGAAGCTGGTGACTTGGGGGGGCCTGGTGCTGCATATCACCAGGTGGGGCTGCTCCGCGTGAAGCCAGGCCGAGGGGACAGGACTTGCTCCATGTCCTGCAGTGACAAGTTGGCACGGTGGAACGTTCTTGGATGCCAAGGGGCACTGTTGATGCACTTCCTGGAAGAGCCTGTCTACCTGTCAGCCGTGGTCATTGGGAGGTGCCCGTACAGCCAGGAGGCCATGCACAGAGCGCTGATTGGGAGGTAAGAGAGCAGGGAGGAAACAGTCTTTCCAGGAAGAACTCTGAGAGTATGTCCAAAAAGCCTTGGACAGGAGCTCCCATTGTGGCACAGTGGAAACGAATCCGACTAGTATCCATGAGGATGCAGCTTTGACCCCTGACCTCGCTTAGTGGGTCAGGGATCCAGCGTTGCTGTGAGCTGTGGTGTAGGTCACGGATGCGGCTCAGATCTGATGTGGCTGTGACTGTGGTGTAGGCCGGCAGCTGTAGCTCCTATTCGACCCCTAGCCTGGGAACTTCCATATGCTGCAGGTGCAGTCCTAAAAAAGAAAAAAAAAAAAACAGGTGCTCATAAAGAGCCATTTAGAAGATAAAGTCAGTTCATTCTTAAAGTATATACGCACATGGAAAAATACTGTAGAAGGATATACACACCAAAGTATTGATAGGATTATCTCTAAGTTGGGGTATTGTGTGGTTTTCTCTTCTTTGTATGTACTCTATTTTCTAATTTTTATGCAGTATGCATATATTGCTATTGTAATGTTTAAAAACTCTCAGACGTTAGTGTTGAAGTGTGATCTCCCTGAAGAAGAGCAGCTAAACCTGATTAATGCTATAGTAACATAGAGCAAGATTGGCCATAGCCTGGAGAATCCTCTGGGCCCTCGTCACGTATACCACTCCTGAAGCCAACTCTAGGAAGCAGCCCCAGGATATGACCTGGAATTAGTGGAAACATCCTCATAAAAGTCATACATGAGGAGTTGCCTCTGTGGCACAGTGGTTTAAGGATCCAGCGTTGTCACTATAGCGGCTCAAATCACTGCTGTGACATGGGGTCAGTCCCTGGCCCGGGAATTTCCACATGCCTTGGGCACGGCCACAAAAAAAAGTATGAATTTTATGGTATATAAACTATGTATCAATAAAGATGGTAGGAAAAAAATAAAAGGGCAACCGTAGGCAATGTGCCCAAGACATTTTGTCTATTTTCCATGTTTCCCCGATTCTGAGACTTTTAGGTTGTTGCCTGCTCAGTTGTACATTTGCTTCATGTTGGCATCTAGTTTGTGTGAAATATCCAAGAGAAAAATATGAAGCTTTTATATTATAGGATAATTTTGTTTCCTGGCATGTTTGAAGGATTCCCTAGGAAGTAGATCCCAACAGGTTCTGCTTGAGGTTTTCAGATCTTTCAAAGCCAGTGTGAGGAATGGAGTTTGGTGTTAAAGTCCCTGAGAGGTGGTGATTCAGTTCATAGCTGCCACTTTAAGGCGATGGCATGGCTTTTCCTCCAGCTGTAAGGTTCAGCTAGATTCTCTTCTGTCTCAGTATCCTGTACCATCCACCCCATAAATAAATAGATAAGTCAGTAAGTAAATCCACACACCTCCTAAGGCCTTTGTCTCCCACTGAGATGTGGATGGTGATGTGGTCCACAGTCCTAGATACTCTCTTTCTTGAGGAATGAGCCTCAACTGTGTGCATTTTCCCTCACATTTAGGTGTCAGAACATCTCAGCTTTACCCAAAGGCTTTGGAGTTCAAGAAGTGAAAATACAGCAGTCAGCTGTACTATTTGAACAAAGTCGCTGTGCAGTGCAGGCAAAAAAGGCTGACAGCCCAGGCCGACTTGTTCCTTGTGGGGCAGGTAAGGGATCCGGGTTCCACTTGTCCTACAGTAACTTGTCCCCAGACCGCAGAGTCACCTGGGAGGGGCTGCATCCTCCCAGCCTGGGGAGGCAGTTTATCACCCGAGTGGTCAATAGTGTGGATTCAGGCGACACTACACTGGATCAAGTTCATTCTCTATTGACCCTTGGCAACTTGTCCTCTCTTAGCCTCAGTCTCTTCATCTTCAGATAAGAATATCATTTATCTGTCAGGGCTGTTATGAAGATTAAATAAGAAATTCTGATTCATGCATATACTGTGTGTCCACCATGTAAATGCTTGATGATTGTTAGCTGTGATGATGATGATGACGAATCATAAACTACTTTATACTGTTGTACTTTGGAGGCCATTGTCTCTGACATCATATCCAGTTCTCCTGGGTCTGCAGTGATAGGGAAATATTTTTATTAAAATACCTCTGATAGGCATTCCCATCGTGGCGCAGCAGAAACGAATCCGACTAGGAACCACGAGGCTGTGGGTTTGATCCCTGGCCTCGCTCCGTGAGTTAAGGATCCAGCGTTGCCATGAGCTGTGGTGTAGGTCGCAGACACGGTTTGGATCCAGCATTGCTGTGGCTGTGGCTGTGGCCGGCAGCTGTAGCTCCGATTCGACCCCTAGCCTGAGAACCTCCATATGCTGCTGGTGCAGCCTTTAAAAGACAAAAGACCAAAAAAAAAAAAAAAAACCACCTCTGACATTTCTTAACCCCAGAATCTTATCTTTTCATAGCCATCAGCTGGAGTGCAGTTCCTGAGCAGCCTTTGGATGTCACTGCCAATGGTTTTCCACAGGGGACAACAAAGAAAGCAATCGGAAGCCCTCGGGCCAGGTACAGCATACTGGGGCAGAAGGAGATGGGGGCTGTGCGCACACCTCACCACCTCAGAAAGAAACCTCACACCTATTTGCAGTCACTCCCCGTCATCTTCTCCAGCCCTTGCCATCCACAGGTCTGTTCTAGACTTTTCACTACATGAAACCATACAAAATGTGGCTTATTTCACTTTGTGTAAGGTTTTCAAGGTTCATCCGTGTTGTATCATATATCACTTCCTCATTCCTATATTCCATTGAATGGGTATACCAGTTTTTTATCCATTCATCTATCGATGGGCATTTGGGTCATTTAACTTTTTGGCTATTATGAATAATAATTCTGCTATGAACATTCATAGACAAGCTTTTAGGTGGACGTGTGTTTGTAGTTCTCTCAGATATACCTAGGAGTGGGATTTCTGGGTCATAGAAATCTGGGTCATGTTTAACTTTTGAGGAACTGCCAAACTATTTTACATAACATCTGTACCATTTTATACTCCCATCAGCAGTGTATGAGTGTTTCAATTATCCGCATCCTTTCCACCACCTGTTATTGTAATCATTCTACTGGATGAGAAGTGCTGTCTTGTGATTTTGATTTGTATTTCCCTACTAATTAATGATCTTGAGCATCTTTTCCTATACTTATTGGCCATTTGTATATCTTTATTTGTGTGTGTGTGTGGCTACACCTGCAACATATGAAAGTTCCTGGGTCAGGTATCAAATCTGAGCCTCCACAGAGATAGCGCCATTATCCTTAACCCACTGTACCACAGCAGGAAGTCCCAGTGTATCTTCTTTAAAGAAATAGCTGTTCAGATTCTTTGCCCACCCCCCACCCTTTTTTTTGTGGCACCCTCAGCAGGCAGAAGTTCTCAGGCCAGGGATCTTACCCACACCACAGCAGCAAACTAAGCTCGAGCAGTGACAATGCTGAATCCTTAACCTGCTGAGCTGCCAGGCAACTCTCCTTTGCCATGTATTTATTTATTTATTTATTTATTTATTCATTCATTCATTCATTCTTTTTACTGCCACACCTGCAGCATGTGGAAGTTCCTCCTGGGTCAGGGGTCCAATCAGAGCTGCAGCTACAGGCCTACACCACAGCCATAGCAACACAGGATCCAAGCCGCATCTTTGACCTGCACCACAGCTTGCAGCAATGCTAGATCCTTAACGCACGGAGCAAGGCCAGGGATCAAACCTGCATCCTTATGGATACTTGTCAGTTTCATTATCACTGAGCCATAGCAGGAACTCCTGTCTTTTTGTTGTTGATTTGTAAGATTTCTTTGTATTTTCTGCGTGAGTCCTTTATCAAATATATATTTACACATATTTTCTCCAAATCTGTGGGTTATCTTTTCTTTTTCATTTTCTTTCTTTTTTTTTTTGTCTTTTTAGGGCCACACCACCCAAAGCATATGGAGGTTCCCAGGCCACACATATTTTCTCCAAATCTGTGGGTTATCTTTTCTTTTTCATTTTCTTTCTTTCTTTTTTTTTGTCTTTTTAGGGCCACACCACCCAAAGCATATGGAGGTTCCCAGGCTATAGGTTAAATCAAAGCTGTAGCCACCGGCCTACACTATAGCCACAGTAATGCCAGGTCCGAGCTGCATCTGTGACCTACATCACAGCTCATGGCAACGCTGGCTCCTTAACCCACTGAGCAAGGCCAGAGATCAAACCTGCCTCCTCACAGATGGTGGTCAGATTTGGTTCCACTGAGCCACAACAGGAACTCCTATCTTTTCTTTTCCTTTCCTTTTTTTTTTTAGGGCCGAGCCCACAGCGTATGTAAGCTCCCAGGGCACGGTTTGAATCCGAACTGCAGCTGCCAGCCTACACCAGAGCCACAGCAGCATGGGATCCAAGCTGCATCTGCAACCTATAGCATGGCTCGTGGCAATTCCAGATCCCCAATCCACTGAGTGAGGCCAGGGATCAAACTTGCGTCCTTATGGGTATTAGTCAGATTAGTTTCTGCTGCACCACAAAAGGAAGTCCAATCTTTTCATTTTTTGAAAGTGTATTTAAAAACACAAGAGTTTTAAATTTTGGAGTTCCCATTGTGATTCAGAAGGTTAAGAACCCAAAATAGTGTCCTCATGGACACTGAGGCTGAGTGTTCAATCCCTGGCCTCTCTCGCTGGGTTAAGGATCTGGCATTGTTGCAGCGGCAACGTACGTCACAAATGCAGCTTGAATCTGATCCCTAGCCCCGGTAACTCCGTATACCACAGGGTGGCCAAAAGAAAGAAAAAAAATGTTGTCTTGCCCACTCTGCTTTTCCCTCCTGGTGAGCCACAGGAGGTCTGCGGTAGCCCAGGGCTGTGGGATAGCAACCTCTCCACCAGAGGCAGTTCCTACTCAGTCTGGATTAAACTGCCTCTAAGTGACTGTTGTAGGACCCCCACAATTTCCAGGTATTTCCTTTCAGTCTACATGGCTTTTCCATTTCTTTATTATCCCCCCATAAAAAGTTTTATTGTTAAGTTCTGTTGTAGCACTGCAGGTTAAGCATCTGGCATTATTGCTGCTTTGGCATGGGTTCAATCCCTGGCCCAGGAATTCCTGTGTGCCTCGGGTGCAGCGCAAAAAAAAAAGTTTTATTCTTCACAGCCGCTAACGAGGGTTTAGGTAGCCTAGACAGCAGACCTAGCCTGTTTCCCGGTGGCTTAGGCTGTTGAATGAGTAAAATTTAGGGGTAGAGATTTTTTTAACCAGTTTTTCCCCAAGAGCCTTCCGGTTTCAGGGCACTATCTGCATCTCTCAGGGGACCAGCTCTTAGCCACAGGCCCAGATGTGTAAGCAGGGCAGTTCCAAGGAACAGGGACCCCATTTCCTGCTGAGTTCTGCCTCTGCTGTCATCAACAAGCCAACAGCAGTTCATACTGGCCCCACCCCCTACCTGTGGCTTCAGTTTGCTGCTTTGCTCAGGTCTAAATGCTCTTCACTATGAACCTACACCCTCTTACCTTAAAAGCCCAGCTCAGTTACTACTGCTTTCTGGCTCACAATTACCATCTTCTCCCTAGATTCCTAAAGTACTATTTTCCAGCCTTTCCCAATGTGGTCGTGCTTTCTGTGCGATTGGAGTGCCCCAAGTTCTCACTCTGGGTCTCTCTCCAGTTATGCAGGTGACTTGAACAACTCCAGTAGCTCTTTGGGCCTCAGCGTGCTCATATCTGTAAAACAAGGATCTTGGAGTAGATGATCTGAGGTCTCTGACACGTTGTGAATGTCTCTCCATTTCGAAGGCAGATTCCTTACAGGAGGAAGTACACGATGGAAAGAGCAGAAGATTTGTAGGTCAGGAAACCAGTGTTTAATTCTTGGCTACCTTTCCCCCCGAGTTGTGTGAACTTGGGCGTGGTGCATTAACTCTCTGAGGAACTGATAAAGCAAGGGTAACTTGGAAGGTCTACCACACAGGAGTGTTGTGAGCGTTGAATGAGGGCTTGCCTCTAATGCGGTGCGGGACTTGTAGTAGACATCACATTAAGATAGATTTCGCCTTCAGTTATCAAATGAAGGCTGCGCCGTATTACGTGTGAAAGGGTTTTCTCACTGCTCATTCCTTAGTGCTATCCTGGGAGCACCTTTTTTTTCCCTCTTTTTTCTTTTTTTGGTTGCCTCACAGAATATGGAGTTCTTAGGTGGGAGCACCTTTTTTTTTTAGAATGATTGGGACTATAAACTCAGACTGGTATGTTAGACATATTTAAAATGCTAGTACAGGAGTTCCTGTCTTGGCTCAGCAGTTAAAGAATCTGACTAGCATCCATGAATGAGGATGCAGGTTCGATCCCTGGCCTTGCTCAGTGGATTAAAGGTCCAGCGTTGCCCTGAGCTGTGGTGTAGGTCAGAGATGCAGCTCGGATCCTGCGTTGCTGTGACTGTGGTGTAGGCTGGTAGCTACAGCTGCAATATGACCCCTAACCTGGGAACCTCCATATGCCGCGGGTACAGCCCTAAAAAAGCAAAATTAAGTAATTAAATACTAGTACAACACTCAAAAGTAATATCTTATTTAAGCCTTTATGTTTATTACAAACAATAAGGTAATAACAGGAATCAGATGAAGGACCCTCATTTTCAAGACACAGTTTCACCTTTTGCCCTAAACTGTCAAATCTTTTTAAATTCTCTTTGCCCTGAAGAGGCAAATCCTCTTCCCATCTGGTGAAATACTAGAGCATCCTGAAGAGATCACTATCATTGGGCTGTAAAAGAGGAAGATAAGAGAATTAAAAAAAACAAAATCTAGGCGTTTCCTGTGGTGCAGCAGGTTAAGGGTCCGACATTGTCGCAACAGCAGCTGGGGTCACTCTTGTGGTGCAGGTTTGATGCCTGGCTGGGGAACTTCCATGTGCTGTGGGCGTGGCCAAAAAATATAAAATGTCAGTGTGCCAAAGTATGTTAGAATAAAGATAGGGCTAGACTTAAATGTAAATGTGTAATCTTTAAAAAAATATGTATATATGTGTGTATAGCTTTCCTCGCTCTTTGATGTACAAACCAGCAGTGTTAACCAACTCATCAAGAAAAATATAACATCTGAAAATGGAATCCTTACTGCTAAAAGGAACCAGGGCTCATTGGAGCATAGCATCTAGTAGCCACCAAGATTATTTTGCTTCACAGATGACATCAGTGGTTATTATTGGGTGGGTCACTTTGACAGAGGGATTACTAGTATGGTCACTCTGTTATGCTGCTGACAAGTTTTGAGAAGGGTCTTCTCTGGAGGGAGCTATTCCCAATGTGTCTTTATAGCTGTAACAGCTTAACATTACTTGTGAAATGATTTAGACCAAAAGCATTCATACGAGAAAGTGCCATTTGGTCCTCCAGAGGGAAGACTGTTGAAAACATGTACACATCTGGTCTCAGGAAGCTATTAAACTCTCTATCACTGATGGCTTCTTACAGTGACATTTCACCACAGTGTTGGTGGTGAATACAATCCATTTGGCTCCTTGCAATGAGGTGTTAGTGATATGTTTCTTTAATGAACCTGGAGTGGATCCCATTTCCAGGATACAAATCATGACCTGGTTGGTTGCTAAGGCTTCTTGTTCTTATGAATGAAATGCTTTGATATACTTCGTTAAGATTCTGTGATGATATAGCCAAATCTTCTCTCATTGATGGACATCCGTAACCACTGGGTTACAGCAAAAGTCTCATGCCTTTGGTGACCGACCTTTGGATATGTTTCACTAATACTGAACAGTCAGATTGTTTTATTCTTGAGTAATGATTTTCAGTTCTAACACAGTCATGTAAACACTTGCCTGATGTTTTAGTTCTATAGTTTAAGTTCATTTTCAGTTCAAGGGGATTGATATCTCAATCTGACATTTCTTACTTAGTGGAGCTTTAGCTGCAAGTCATCATTAGCTTAATCAGGCCACTTTATTGAGTAGGAAAGAATATAAGTGCTTTGAGCTACAGAGATTTCACCTATCTAACATCTTTCTGGTCCTCCTGCAATGACCCAACACATGGTCATGTATAAAAAGCTCTCAGATCCAATACAAGCTCCCTGTCAGAGAAACTCATTTTATTTTCTACTCTTTTAGAAAAAGAAACTATAGTAATTTTATTGGAATCTACATGGTTTAAGTGAACACATATCAAGGATTTCCCACTGTGGTACAGTGGGTTAAATATCCAGTGTTGCTGAAGCTGTGGCATAGTTCGCAGCTGCAGCTTGGATTCAATCCCTGGCCCAGGAACTTCTTTATGCAACAGGTGAGGCCAAAAAAAAAGTGAACACATATCAAATCTAGAATATATATTTTAATATATAATATATATTTACATATTTATTGTATAATAACATGTTTATTATATAATAGTATATAGTGTATATTAATATTATATAATAGTGTAATACTGTTATAAATATATAATATATATTATATATTTATAATATATATATAAAATCTGTTTCTGGCCATTCGATTCTGTTCCATTGGTCTGTTTATTTATCCTTGTACCAAAACTATATATATATAAAAAATATATATATATATATATATATATATATTTTTTTTTTTTTTTCCCTCCGCTTGTTAGGGCCACACCCACAGCATACGGAAGTTTCCGGGTTAGGGGGTCAAATTGGAACTACAGCTGCCGGCCTATGCCACAGCTGTAGCAGCTTGGAATCTTGAGTTGTGTCTGCAACCAACACCACAGCTCACGGCAGTGCCGGATCCCTGACCCACTGAGTGAGCCCAGGGATCCAACCCACATCCTCATGAACACTAATCGGATTTGTTTCTATTGGGCCACAGCGGGAACTCCCAAAACCATACTCTTAATGACTGTAGCTTTATAATAAGATGGTATCTGTTAGGGGAAGTCTGCTTGCCTTTCTTTCAACAGTGTCTTGACTTTTCTTGGACTTTAAATCTCAAGATCAGTTAATCTTTCAGTGTTAATTCTTCCAAACAAGGACTATGGTATATATCTCTCTACATGTAATCCTGATGCCAAATTGGCAGATGTGCTCCAAACTTCAAACAAGCAGCTTTGACTGTTCAGTTATTTAGGTCTTCCTACTTACATATCAATAGATTTTATTATTTTCTTCATATAAATTTTCATATCTTTTATTAGATTTATTTCTTGAATTTGTATTAGTTACCTGTTGCTGCATAACAAATTATACACACACCCCGAAAAAAAGACTTAGTGGCTTCAACCAGCAATTAACATTTATTATTTCACAGTCTTTGTGAGTCAGGAATTTGGGAGGAGTTTAGCTGGATAATTCTGGCTCAGGGGCTCATGAGGTTGCAATCCATTCTGTCAGCCAGGGCTGCAGTCATCGAAGGCTTGACTGGGGCTGATGGGTCCAGTTTCAAAATGCCTCACTCATGTGGCTGCTGTGTCAGTGCTGGCCGTTGGCAGGAGGCATAGTTCTTCTCAACTTGGATCTCTCCATAAGGCTACAATTATTCATGTTCACAACATGATGCCTGGTTTCCCCATAAAGCAAGCAATCTGAGAGAGCAAGTCAGAAGCCACTGTCTTGTATGACTAGCTTCAAAAGTCACACTCCATCTGCAATCTCCAGTGGTTGTTCAGGTCAACCCTATTCAGTTTGGGAGGGGATTGCTTAAGAGCATGAATTCCAGGAAGTGAGGATCATTTGAATCATTTAAAATCCATTGGAATCAAGAATTATTTAGTAATTAGCTACCATGGATGCTATTTTATTTTATTTTTAATTTTTTTTTTTTGTCTTTTTGCCTTTTCTAGGGCCATACTGACGACATATGGAGGTTCCCAGGCTAGGGGTCCAATCGGAGCTACAGCTGCCGGCCTATAACACAACCACAGCATCGCAGGATCGAAGCCGCGTCTGCAACCTACACCATGCTCACGGCAGCGCCAGATCCTTAACCCACTGAGTGAGGCCAGGGATTGAACCCGCAACCTCATGGTTCCTAGTCAGATTCATTAACCCCTGAGTCACGACAGCAACTCCAATGGATGCTATTTTAAGTAATTTCCTTTCATTTCATTTTCTGGCCATTGCTGTTGCAGTTAATTATTTTGTTTATTTCATTTTATTTCATGTTCTTTTTTATATAATTTCATGTTTATTTCTCTCTTACAGTTAATGTTTGTATCTAGCAACTTTACTAACTCTTATTTTTTTTAGGGCCACACCCATGGCATATCAGGGTTCCCAGGCTAGGGGATGAATCAAAGCTATAGCTGCTGGCCCACACCACAGCCACAGCAACACTATATCCAAGCTGTATTTGTGAGTAGCCTACACCACTGCTAACATCAGTGCCAGATTGTTAACCCACTGAGCAAGGCCAGGGATCGAACCTGCAGTCCTTAGGGATGCTAGTCAGATTTGTTTCCACCGAGCCACAATGGGAACTTGCACTAACTCTTATTTTTCTACTAATGTATCTGGGAATTCTTTTGGAATTTTTTAATGTAGACAGTCTCTTCCAAATAACCCTTCTCCATACTTTCATTTCCTTTGAATTTGTTATTTTTTCATGACTTACTGGGCTGACCAGAACTGACAATATCACAATCATCTGTACATAATGACTTTGGTTTTTGCTTTACAATCTTTATTCCTGTTATTTCTTATCTTACTGGCCAGGCTTTATAATACTGGATGAAAGCAGTTATAGCGAGTGTCCTTATATTAATCCTGATTTCAAGGACATAAATTTCCTGTAGGTTTTTCATAGATAGCCTTTAGAGATTTAAATGCTGTCTTTTCTAGTCCTAATCCTAGTTTGCTAAAAGGTTTTCAGTCACTCAATGGATGTTGAATTCTAACAAATGCTTTTTCTGTATATACTTTCCTTATAATTATGTTACTTTTCTTCTTTAGTCTGTTAATGAGTTCCAGTAGTTTTTTGGTTGTGGCTTTTTTTAAATATTAAAACAGCCCGGAGAGAGTGGCATGTGGGAGCCCAGTGTTCCCTTTTCAGCAATGATTCCTCCAGTAGGCCAGGTCCCAGCCAGATACAGGGGCTTTTTAATGCACTGTACAATTCCGTATTTCATACATGCCAGTGCCAGCCCCTGGGTCTGAGCAGATGGTTTATTTTTTCAAGGAAGAGTATGGTATGTAAAAGAAGAGTGTACGTTGTAGGCACGCATGACACATCCCAACTTCTAGATCAGCTTACAAATTGTGTATATGAGGGAAAGGAAGAAGCCACATCGCTCTAGGCCCCAGCTGGCATGAATGGGCAAAACTAAGAAGGCCTAAGTGGCTGGTAGGAGTTCACACTGACTTCCTTCACTGTTCCAAACTGTGACCCCCGTGGAGCTTGATGGATTCACCTCCAAAGGCCGTGATGCCCAGCAGGAGCGTCTGGAGGTTCTTCCTCGGGTGACTTGTCCAAATTGACTTTATAATTGCAGTTCTCACAAGGAGCGGGATTCACGTCTTTAAAACAAATCTTTCCATTTCCTGTAAGCCATCTTACCCGAGGGGCCAGCTCCCTTGAAAGGAGGTAGCCAAACATGGCTGATGGGTGTCTTGGGGGCAAAATTTAATAATTCCCTCTTTCTTTACCCCATTTGAGGCTGTCATCTTGATGATGTCACTACTGATAACATAATTCTTAAGATGAGGAGTTCCCTTCGTGGCTCAGTGGTTAACGAATCCGACTAAGAACCATGAGGTTGCGGGTTCGATCCCTGGCCTTGCTCAGTGGGTTAAGGATCCAGCGTTGCCGTGAGCTGTGGTGAAGGTTGCAGACGTGGCTCGGATCCTGCATGGCTGTGGCAAAGGCCAGCAGCTACGGCTCCTGTTAGACCCCTACCCTGGGAACCTCCATGTGCCGCGGGTGTGGCTCTAGATAAAGGCAAAAAGACAAAAAAAAAAAAACATAATTCTTAAGATGAATATGATTTTTGTGCCTCAACCTAAGCAGACTCTCGGTCTAGATTTTTCTTCTTGCCAAGGGCTGGTGAAAATAGGGGCTTTGGGATATTCATAACTAAAAAGATACAATGTGAAACCCAGTATCTTTGATAGCGGCCTGGTACATGGCAAGCACTTAATGAAACCTCTTGATCTTCTTTTTCCAAACAGATCCCGAATCAGCAAAGTAGAGCTCTTTAGATCATTCCAGAAGCTGTTAAGCAGTGTTTCAGAGGACAAGTGGCCAGACTCCCTCAGGTGATACCATTGACCTAAGTTTTTTTCATGTTTAGGAAGTCTTGTGGGTTAATATTGGCTTGTGAATGGCAGGAAGCGTTGGCGGGAATAGTGGATCAGTAGGCCAGTGGGTTCTTATTACTGACCACGCGTTCTTCTTTCCCCATAGCCGTAGGTGCATATTCATGCATGAGCTGAGGTGTGGGTGCGTAGCTGGGTGGTAGAGAGTCCCAAGACCCTAAGGGTAGAATTGGGGCCTAGCCCATTCCAGGCTGTCCTTTTATTCCACCTCTATATGGAGAGCATTGTGGAAATGAGAGTGCTTGGGGGGCAGTCCATTCGGTCAGGAACATCATTCTCTCCTCTTTTTCTTTTGTCCACTTCAGTGGTTGTGAACTGCAGCCCCATGACTTAAATTACTTTCCAAAGTAATTTATTAGAGAGGGTAGAGAACTACAAAACCACTTCAGGGGCAGGTGGGTGGGTGGAATTCAGAAATTAACCAGAATTAGGCCAAACCTCAAGGGGTAAGGGTACAGTCCCCACATACTGGCCTCACTGGGGGGGCCAGTAGCCACAAACTGGGGGCCGCAAGTCACTTACACTTCTGACCAACTGACTACAAACCTGAGGGTTCCTACTACCTCCTCAGGTTCATTAATCTCCTGAACAACTCAAAGAATTGAGGAAGGCAGCATACTTACACTTGCTTTTATTGTCTTCTGTCTTTTTAGGGCTGCACCCACGGTTTATGGAGGTTCCCAGGTGAGGGGTCAAATCGGAGATTTAGCCGCCAGCCCAAGCCACAGCCACAGCAACGCCAGATCCTTAACCCACTGAGCAAGGCCAGGGATTGAACCTGCATCTTCATGGATGCTAGTCAGGTTCGTTATTGCTGAGCCATGATGGGAACTCCTTAACTTTTATTGTAAAGGATACAAATCAGGACCAAATAAAAGAAGGGACACATAGGGCAAGATCTGAGAGGGGCCAAACCCGACACTAATGTGTCCTCAGGATGCATCACCCTCCCAGCACATCACTGTTTGTCACCTACCAGGATGCTGACCCAAGCTTCAGTGTCCAGATTTTAGGGTTTCATCAGTATGACTGATAGAATTGTTGGCCACATGAGGTGACTGAACTCCATCTCCACCTCCCAAATCTCCCCAACCTGGGAGGTCACATTAAAACAGATGGCCCAAAGCTCCAGCTCTCGAACCTCACAAATAGCCCATCCTGAAACTATCCAGGGCCTACCATGAGTCACTTCATTAAGCGTAAACATGAGTGTGATCTGAGGGGCCCACCATGGATAAAAGATAGTCCTATCATTGGGAAAATTCTAAGAGTTTACAAGTCCCCTCCCAGGAACTGGCAATAAAGACCAGAAGACCAGCCAAATTCTTTTTTATACAACAGTTTTGGAAAGCAAAGGAGTATAGATGCTTCTCTTTAAAGAGGCTAGTCACCTGTTGTCACCATCACGTATGCTTGGTGTTGATACCCTCCAGTCATCTGTGGTCAGTTTTCTTGTTTCTTGTCTGAAAAATGAATCAGACTGGAACTGCATGGGTTTCCAAATATTCTGTGTGTGCAAAACATACCTGAACTTAAGTAAGGAAAGACTTCCTTTGAAAAGATTATTTTAGAGTTCCCACCATGGCTCAGTGGGTTGAGAATCCTACTGCAGAGGTTCAGGTCACTGCTGAGACACGGGATCAATCCCCAGCCTGGTGCAGTGGGGTAAAGGATCTTCCATTGCCACAGCTGTGGCTCAGATTCAGTCCCTGGCCTGGGAACTTCTGTATACGTGGGTGAGGACACAAAATATAAATAAATAAATAAATAAATAAATAAATAAATAAATAAATAAATAAATAAATGGATTATTGCAGTAAGAGAAGGGGCCTGTGATAATAGGAAGAGGAGGACTCATGCACTTGCAGGAGTGCCACAATTTCAAGATATATAAGCCTCTCTAATAGCAGGTGCAGAGGTATATATACGGAGAGGTAGAGTTAGAACCAGGAATGAGGGACGGGATGGATGAGCAGGTGCTTTGATGACAATTGAACAGGAAATGTTGACTTTCAGGAGGCGCCAAGCGTAGCTCAGAATTCAGGGGTCTGGGGAAAAGAGAGAAGCATAACTAATGTTTGGCTAAGTTAGCAGATTTTGTCAAGATGCTGTCAGTGGGTACAAACAGTTAAGTAATCATGAGACAACGAACGGGTGTTTGGAGGGTCTGTGTCTGGCCTTGTCCCAGGTAAACCAGGGGCATCCGTGAGTATGTCTATATCATGAAGAAGGGCAGTTCTGGAGTTCCCGTTGTGGCTCAGCAATAACAAACCTGACTAGTATCCATGAGTATGCAGGTTCGATCCCTGGCCTCACTCAGTAGGTTAAGAATCCGGTGTTACCATGAGCAGTAGGTCACAGACGTGGCTTGGATCCTGAGTTGCTGTGGCTGTGGCATAGGCTAGCGGCCACAGCTCATATTCAACTCCTAGTCTGGGAACTTCCATATGCCACAGGTGCAGCCCTGAAAAGGCAAAAACAAATAGACAAAAAAAAGAAAAAAAACCAAGAGGAAGATACAGTTGTTCTTGTTTTATCTGATTCCACCAGGACCAGACAAAACTAGCATTCTGCTTGTTCTTACCTGTTTTAATCCATGTTGTTTTCTGGTGAATTCCCTACAAAGGAAATAAGAGTCACTCTAGGATAGCATAATAATATCCTCCTGTTCCTAAGTCTCTTGTAATAAATCTGTCCAGTCGATGGCTCAGGTGTCTTGCTGGCCATGGTGGTGAGCTTTCCAGTGAGACCTGTGCTTGGTGGCGTGTGTGCATTAGGGTGCAGAAGCTAACAACGTACCAAGAGTACAAAGAGGCTGCAGCCACTTACCAGGGGGCCTGGAGCACCCTCCGGAAGCAGGCATTTGGATCCTGGATCAGAAACCCACCGGATTATCACCAGTTTAAATGAAAAAAGCTTACTGGCAGCAGGTGTTTTCCATTCCTTCGTGCTGCACCTTCTTCCTACATGCTGAACAAGCCTTAGCCTTCCTCGTGACTGATTAGGGAAAAAAAAGACTGCCGCATACCAGAGCAATATATCTCTTCTGTGTGAGATGGATCGAATTCCAGAACATGGCACAATCTACACTGGATTTAAGTAGCTCTCTGCTAAAATATAGCATCTTGCTGATGACCTGGGTATGTGTCCTGTTTTTACTGCTTCTCTAAGAATAAGAATTTGGAATATGATGCTTTAAAAGTACTCTTCAGTAGCTCCACTTTTTGTGTTCCTACATTGATTTGTCAAGTATTTTTTGGGCTGAGATGTTGATTGAATCTTTGCAAGTTTTAGAGCTTCTCCTGTCATAGCAGACATGTATTTTGTATACCCAGGCTCTGTTTCTTCAGTGAGCCACCTTGACCTGCTCTATCCATGGGACTTGGTTGAAGCAAACTTCACTCCTTAGCTCCAGAAGTGTGAGCCAGACTTGAAGAGTCTGGAATATTGCCACAGCCACCAGGTAAGATTCTGTCCCCTTGTATCAGAAGCAGTAAGCTCCATGCAATCTGGGACTGCCTGTGGCTGCCTTTAAGAACAAAGGCAATGAAGGAAATAGCCGAGAGAATCAACGCTCTCCTGACCTTGGCTGGATCCTTGAAGCTAGTGCCTTCTTAGCACCTCAGTTATGTGAGATAAATTCCTATTGTTTTGAGTAAGCCTGTTTGAGACTTTTCTATGACTTTCAATGGAAGGAGTTCTGTCTAAATGGCCAAAAGTTCCTATAGCAACTGAGCAACTGACCTAGTAATCAATCTTGTTTTTACTAACATTTAATGTTTAACTCTCAACCTCTTCACACCCTAATTTATTGACTGAAAATGGGAGCTCTCCATGTTAGCATTATTCAAGATCCTTGCTGGTTCTTCAGTATTTGTTTATGCTTTAAATATTTTTATTTATTTATTTATTTATTTATTTATTTATTTATTTTTGCTTTTTAGGGCCACACCTGCGGCATAAGGAGGTTCCCAGGCTAGGGGTCTCATCAGAGCTACAGCTGCCAGCCTACACCACAGCCCCAGCAACACAGGATCCAAGCCGCATCTGCGACCTACACCACAGCTCTCAGCAATGCTGGATCCTTAACCCACTGAGTGAGGCCAGGGCTCGAACCCACCTCGTCAGATTCATTTCCGCTGCACCACGACGGGAGCTTCCTGCTTTAAATATTTTTAAATAACAGATTTATTAAGACATAATTCATATGCCATAAAATTCACCCATTTAAAATGTACAACTCTGGTTTTATTAAATCCACAAAGGTGTACAAGTGGTACCACAATAAATTTTAGAACACTTTTGTTCTGTCCAGTACAGTGCCCCTTAGCAGTCACTCCTCATTTGCCCTCACCCCCCCAGCCCCAGGGCAAGCCGTTATCTACTTTGTGTTGCTATGGATTTGCCTATTCTGAACATTTCAGATAAATGGAATTGTAAAATTTTTGATTTGTAGTTCCCTTTGTGGTTTAGCAGGTTAAGAGCCCAACTAGTATCCATGAGGATATGTGTTCAATCCCTGGCCTTACTCAGTGGGTTAAGGATCCGGTGTTGCCATGAACTGTGGTGTAGGTCACAGATGTGGCTCAGATCTCACATTGCTGTGGCTGTGGTGTAGGCTGGCAGCTGCAGCTCTGATTCATCCCCTACCCTGGAAACTTTCCTATGCTTCAGGTGCAGCCCAAAAAAAGAAAAAAAAAACGGGATTCTAACCTTCATGTTTCACCCAACAAAATTAACAATAATTCCTTAATATCTGTTATGCAGCCTGTGCTTGGTTTCCCCTCTTGTCTCAAGAATGTCTTTTTACTATAGATTTGTTCAAATTAGGATTCAGACAATCTACACAATGCATTTGATTGATGTGTCTTGTCTCACGAAATCTGTAACAGTTCATTCTCCCTTTTTTGTATCTAACAAATGGGTCATTTGTCCTGTAGACTTGCCCCCATCCAGGAATGGGCGCTTATTCCCTCCAGTGTCAATGACAGTTTCCTCTATGCCCCATGTTTTCTGCACATTTTGCTTACTTGGAGACGCTTGATTGCATTCGGGTTCGGTTCTTTGCCAGTGATCCTACACACTTGGTTGCGTCATATCCAGGGGAACGTAACTTCTTGTTGTTCCCCTTTCAGTGACTGATAAGTGCATTCAGTGCTGTGAGCCTGAGCTATCCCATCACTCTTTCACGTAGCTATTTTAGCAGCTGCTTCAAGGTCCCTGCAGGTTGATTCACTAGACAGCTACAGCAGTGCCAGATCCAAGCCATGTGTGTGACCTAGACCACGGTTCACAACAACACTGGATCCTTAACCCACTGAGCGAGGCCAGGGATCAAACCGTTATCCTCCTGGATACTAGTCGGGTTCGTTACTGCTGCACCACCACGGGAACTCAGCCTGCAGTATTTTAGAACTCCCAGGGGAGCCTCTCTCTCTCTTTCCCTCTTACCCTCCGCCCGCCCGCACACACACCAGATAATTCTCCTGGCAGTGATGTGCAACAGTATGTACAAAATACTGCCAATCAGGGAAGTTCACCCCAGCCCTTGGGTGCTGACACCCTGTGGTGCACAGGACAACCCCCCACAACAAAGAATTATCCAGTCCAAAATGTCAGTAGTGCTGAGGCTGAGGGGTTGATCTAGGGATTGTGAGCGTTTTAAAGTCACTTGAAATAGTTCCTCTCTAGTTATTGCTCCAGATCTATAGTTAATTTTATTTCATTTTGCTTTCAATTTATAGGAGGGCTTTTTAAAAAATTATATTTAAAGATATTATATATTTTATATATATTAAAATATTCAGATTGATTCCCAAGTTAAGACAAGTTTTTTTAAAAAGCTACATTCAGAGAGAGGTTGTCTGTGTCTTGCTGCTGCTCTTGGTAACTGTTTTCTTTAGCTGTCGGTGGGCACTTCATTTTTTCTTTTAAAATACTCTGTGAAGAACTTATAGCATATTGCGTTTTTTTGCCAATATATCTTTTGGATAGATTCTTAGAGGTGGAACTTGCTATAATGAACATACAATTTTTCTTTATTGAAATATTTCTTGGAGTTCCCATCATGGCTCAGTGGTTAACGAATCCAACTAGGAACCATGAGGTTGCGGGTTCGATCCCGGGCCTCGCTCAGTGGGTTAAGGATCTGGCATTGCCGTGAGCTGTGGTGTAGGTTGCAGACTCGGCCCAGATCCCGAGTTGCTGTGGCTATGGTGTAGGCCAGTGGCTACAGCTCTGATTAGACCCCTGGCCTGGGAACCTCCATATGCCGCCGGTGCGGCCCTGAAAAGAAAATAAATAAATAAATAAATATTTATTTAAAATTGTTTCTAGGAGTTCCTGTCGCGGCTCAGCGGAAATGAATCTGACTAGCATCCATGAGGATGCAGGCTCGATCCCTGGCCTCGCTTAGTGCGTTAACGATCCAGCATTGCCGCGAGTTATGGTGTAGGTCACAGACCTGGCTCAGAGCTTGCATTGCTGTGGCTGTGGTGTAGGCCAGAGCCTACAGCTTCGATTTGACCCCTAGTCTGGGAACCTCCATATGCTGTGGGTGCGGCCCTTTAAAAAAAAGAAACTTCAAAATCATTTCTAAATATGAATGTAGAAAACAAGCAAAATGTAGCTTGACAACATTATAACGTTTCATTTCTACAAAAAAGAAGGGTAGTTACCTTTTTTACATTGCGTAGAGGATGCAGCAGCTTCGGTTGCTGCTATGCTGCAGGTTTGATCCCTAGCCCAGGAATTTCCACATGCCACTGGCACAGCCAAACAAAAACAAAAAAGAAAGACTGAAGGTATATATTCATGTTTTGGTAAACTGTCTCTAAATAGACACACAGCAACCACAACCCAGGGCCTATAGGGAGAGAGAGGGAATGGCTGGGAGTGGGAGGAAGACTTTTCAGTGTTGTTTTAAAATTTTTTTTTTTTTGCCTTTTGTCATTTTATGGCCGCACCCGCGGCATGTGGAGGTTCCCAGGCTAGGGGTGTAATCGGAGCTGTGGCCACTGGCCTGCGCCGCAGCCACAGCAACACAGGATCCGATCGCGTCTGCAACCTACATTACAGCTCACGGCAACGCCGGATCGTTAACCCACTGAGCAAGAACAGGGATCGAACCCGCAACCTCATGGTTCCTAGTCGGATTCGTTAACCACTGCGCCACGACGGGAACTCCCCTGTTTTAAAATTTTTGAACCGTGTTAATATAGTACTTATTTTAAATAAATTTCAAAGGGAGTTTTTCTGTGTTGCATTGGGTTAAGGATTCTGCATTGTCACTGCAGCAGCCTGGGTCAGGTGTAGCATGGGTTTAGTCCCTGGCCAGGGAACTTCCACATGCCCTAGGTGTGGCCAAAAAATAAATTTTAGAAAAGATTTAAATATGGGAAACATTTAAAATGGTTTTAAACTATAGACAGAGCATACATACTCATAAGTGACATTTTATAGAGAAGAGGGAGACAGCGTGATTTAGGTATCTGTGCTTATAATTCCACAGAATTATCTCTTTTACTAAAAAAAAATATGTCTTCCAGATTTGGGCTCTTTCAGGGAAGTTTACACTTTCAGTATTACTTCCTCTTTGTTCTGTGTTCCCAAGTGGGTTCTTTTTTATTGTTTTGCATTTTAAGGCCACACCCACAGCATGTGGAGGTTTCCAGGCTGGGGGTCGAATCAGAGCTAGAGCCGCTGGCCTAGTTAAAATCCACCACAGCCACAGCATTGCGGGATCCGAGCCTTGTCTTCAAGCTACACCACAACTTATGGCAATGCTGGATTTTAAGCCACTGAACCAGGCCAGGGATCGAACCCACATCCTCATGGATCTTAGTCAGGTTGGTTAACTGCTGAGCCATGAAGGGAACTCCTGTATGCATAATTTTTGTTCTTTTTTCCTTTAGAATTACACAAAGTTGGCTTGATTTAAATAATTTTGTGTATATATTCCATGTAGTCATTTCTGCCTCAAAGCATGGGCTTAATGCTTTGTTTTATGGGGGGTTTTCAGTGCCAAGCATTAGCTCACTGTCTGGAGAGACCAGCTGATGTGGAGAAAATGACCTGTGCTGGCCGCCACCAGCGCTGCACTTGGAAGAGAAGCAGGCCCTGTCTGATCTGGTGGTGTCTGTGGCTGATGGAAAGCTGCCTTCACCTGGACCTTGGCAGCACTTTTTGGCTTCAGACAATGTTCAGAGCAAGCCTTGGCCAAAGTTTTCCAGTCTCTAAAACCCAAACTTTGCTGGCTAGTTAAATGGCTTAGGAAAATGTTAGATTTTCAACTGCTACTTCCCTGCTGTGATGGTGTCTGGGATTGTCAGAGGAGCTGTTAAAAGAAGTCCCACTGCAGCAGAAGGTTATTGAAACTAGGAAACAGCTTCCAATTAAAACGATAATGCTGGGAGTTCCCATCGTGGCTCAGTGGTTAACGAATCCAACTAGGAACCATAAGGTTGCGGGTTCGATCCCTGGCCTCGCTCAGTGGGTTAAGGATCCGGCGTTGCCGTGAGCTGTGGTGTAGGTTGCAGATGCGGCTGTGGCGTAGGCCAGCAGCTGTAGCTCCGTTTAGACCGCTAGCCTGGGAACCTCCACATGCTGCGGGTGCAGCCCTAAAATGACAAAAGACAAAAAAAAAAAAAAAAATGCAAGAGGAAAGAAAAAGGCTGAAGGGAACTTTCTAGGATGATGGAAACATTCCATGTTTTGATTGAAGTGTTGATTACATGGAAGTAAACATTTGCCAAAATTTATTAAGTTCTACACTTCAAAGCTGTGCATTATATTGTATGTAATTATATCTTAACATAAAAAGTAAAAACAAACAAACCCTAGTCCTTATGAATTAGTTGACATAGCAGATTAAACTTTGGTCTGGATAGTCAAATAATTATGTTCTAGTGCTGACTCTGCCACTGCTTCCTATGTGGATGTAGGGAGCATTTAATCTCGGAATTCTAAACTGTCACGTGATCTAGAAAATAAAGCCCCGGGATGAGGAAGCTCAATTTTTTCAACTCTGAGATAGGATTTCTCAAAAATTCTTAATTGGGTAGATAATGCAAGAGAAGGTTTGTGCAGGAAACTAAGCCCATTGACCCTCTGAGATACATGTGGCCTCAGTCATGTTAGTAACAAGGGAGGGATGGAAATAATTTTTGTCTTAGTAATTCAGGCTCTGAATTTTGGTGTGGATTTTCTGTGCCTCATTCCAATGACCTAGCAGAGTGAGGAACTAGTTTTTTTTGTGTGTGTTGTTTTGTTTTGTTTTGTTTTTTGACCATATCTGTGGCATACAGAAGTTCTCAGGCCAGCGACCAAACCCTCGCCACAGCAGTAATCAGAGACACTGCAGTGACAATACCAGATCCTTCACCCAGTGTGCCACAAGGGAACTCCAGAATTTTAGAACTAAGCATGTTCAGAGTTCCTGTCATGGCACAGTGGAACCTAATCCGACTAGGAACCATGAGACTGTGGGTTCGATCCCTGGCCTCACTCAGTGGGTTAATAAGGATCTGGCGTTGCCGTGAGCTGTGGTATAGGTCGTGGAAGTGGCTCGGATCTGGCATTGCTGTGCTGTGGCTGGCCGCTGCAGCTCTGATTGAACCCCTAGCCTGGGAACCTCCATATGCAAAAAAAAAAAAAAAGAACTAAGCATGTTCAGCATTGCCCTTCAATCTCCAAATCCAGGAACGTATCTTGATGGGAAAAAGGAAAAGGCGGAAAATCGCTCCATCCAAGACCCAGGCTGCCAAGTGTTGGTCTCAAGCAGTGTTCCCTTCAGCTTGGGCTTGGCTCCAGAAGGGGAAGAGCTCACAATGGAAACAGTGATGGCTGTTTGCTCAGGCAGCCAAGAGAATGAAAAGCGCATTGAAACCCGGCAGTGTCTCCACGGGGAGAGGCACGGTGGGCCCCTGGGTGGTGAACCCAACCTGACGACAGAGCAGGATCACAGAACCCGTTCCCAGCATCTTTCTTCAGTTCAACAACAGACCTTTATGTGTATCCTCTCAGGAAACTGCTGAGAAATTAAACTGTGGGCAACCCAAGCTCTTCTCAGCAGTGGATGCACATCTAGTTCACCCCTATTTTCACTGAATTAGATCCTGTTACTTGGGAGAAAGCAAAGAGATCTTCTCAGTGTATGTTCCCAGTGCACCCCTCAAGATTTCATTGCTACCTTTTTCATTGCTACTACTTGTGAACTACTTTGACCTCCAGTGAACGCCTTTTATGTTGGTCTTTTCATCCTGTACTTTTCCTCCTTTCTCCAGTGGTATTGTCCGCGCCCTCCTATCCCAGCACACCCGTAACTGCTGGACTGAGAAGCAGCTGGCAGCCGGAGAAATGGGAGAGACCAGGCTGCTGGGTGATGGAGCGGCAGTGCAGCCTCAACCGGCTTCAGACGGCAGTGTTCACGCACCTGTGCCCACGCTGGCAAATCCCGCAGCCCAGCTCTTTGCCGCTCTCAGAACAATATGGGCCCGCATGGGTTAGTATTTTATTTCATATGCTTTGGAGGAATTCTATTCTAGAAGAAAGGGTAGTGCGTAAACTGTGGTGCAGAGGTTTCAAACCCAAGTATACCCAGGAATAAGAAACTTAAAAGTAGGTAGAGTGAACTGGAAAGCTATTCCTTGTCCAAAGAGCAGCCGTTATTTTGTTCCGGCGTATTGCGCTAGATCTTCGGAATTTCTTGTGAAGAAGCAAGAAAGTTGGGTTTTACATGCATGTCTAGGGGCCACATAGACGCAGCCCTTCCATTTGGAACCTCTGGTCTAGCAGAACGGGGATGGATTTGGCCCGTAGGCCTGAGTTTGAACTGTGGCTCCAGGATGGACTGAGTGTGTGGTCCTGGGTGGGGAAGCACATCCTCAAGAGTGTCCTCACCTTTGACATGAGGGCAGCAGCGCCCGGCCGTGGGGTTGTGGGGAGAAGATGACATACTGGACAGCGCAGACGGGAGGAGGGCTGCCTACTGAATGAACAGTGCCTGGCACTGGTCTCCCACTGCCACTCATAAGGGACTCCTTTCCATTTCTAATCCTGATTGCCAGAGCTTTTGCTAATAAGCATAAGAGGTCATCCTTAGGAGAAGCCTGTGGGGCAGTGTTTGTGGAACCTCCTGCTGCGTGAGCACCGGCGTTAGTGCTTTTGCTGGGACGCACCACCCCATCCACGTCTGGAAGCAACAGCCCTTCTCTAGCAGCTACGGAGGCGAGCAAGCGGAGCTTTTGATCACGGAGGTATATATATAGATCCTCCTACCTAACTGGTCGCTGTGCCTTCCTGATGGAAACCGCCAGGACTGGGTTTTTTCCTCCCCGAGAAAACAAAGATGAAAAGGGGGGCCAACTGTGCTTTTTAGAGCATTCTGCCATTCAGTCTAATGAAGAGCAAGGCTTTTGAAAATAAGAACATTTATACTACCACTTTATAAGTTCTCCTTGAAGGAGAAGCTTGGACCACTTTTGGAAATGGTGCCCTGGTGCACGCACCTGCCTCTCCATGTGGCGCTCCGTGTAGCCATAGTGGGTGTTAGCCACTGCCACGTTAAGATACCTTAGGACTTGCTTAAGCAGGCTCTCAGCTCCAAGCAGACCCATCATATCCTTCTGAACACCAACAGTAGGGCAGGTTTTGTGCTTGTGCACCTGAAGTTCAAAGATGGGGCTTAGTCTTATTGTTACTCCGTGACTGATAGGGAACATGGGCAGGTAACTTCACGGGGAAATGTGAGGGTGGCAGTGATAGAGGTCTAACAACCCACTTGGGAGAGGGAGAGGCCCAGGAAGCTCTCAGAGGCTCGGGTTCACTTGAGAATAGGTGAAGGGGAAGTATTAGGGGGTAGCAAGCAAAGAGAAATGGGTGGTGCCTATGGGGACAGCTTTTAGAGAGGAGTATTTGAAGCCAAGAATCACCATATGCAGCGGTCAGAGATGAGAGCCCTGCATGGCTGGGCTGGCAGAGTCTGGGAGGGGGAGGAGAGCCCCTGCCCCTACTGGGGCAAGTCAGGGAGCATTTTGGAAGTCCTGGAAAAGAGAATAGTTTTATCTCAATGACTCAGCACCTCAGGGAGTTTTGAAGAAAGGGTTTTGAGACAGAAGTTGCATTTTAGAAAGATCGCTTTCCTCTGTAGCAAGGAGGATGGATTAGTCAGGGGCCACGGTGGTGGCAGGGAAATCACAGTTGAGGAATTTAATAATAAGAAGAGAAATGATGAGGCTTAGACAGTAATGGTTTTCGGAACCACTGGGAAGGGACTCTCTGAGAAATATGCAGGGGCTGGTGAGACTTATTGACTGATTGCAGCGGGGGATGCGGATGAGGGTGTGTTGAGGATGGCTCCCAGGTTCCTGTGTGGGTGACAGGAGGAAAGGAGGTGCCATGTGTCAGGAAGGGGATCCAGGCAGAGGGATTGTTCTGGGACGGGAGAGGGGCAGTGGGTGTGGAGAGCTGCAGTTGGGGGACATGAGCTCAACCAGTTTGGGACTTCTGTGATACCATGGGACAAGGACCTAGAGGGGGCATTTGGAAGGACTGGTTTGGGGCTCAGGAGAGAGAGATGGAGTCATCTGTTACAGGAGATAGAGAGTCTGGAGTCATCTGTTACATAGGAAGTCTTTAAAGACATGGATTAAGGTAAAACGACCCAAGGAGAATGAGTACAGAATGAGAAGAAGAGGGGGCTCTGGACCGGACCCAAGAGAGTTCAGGAGTGGGTAGAGAGAGACAGGAAAGAATGTGACCTAGAGGCCAGAGGAAAATCAGGAGAAAGCCAGTTAGGAGCTTCAAAGAGGGAGTAATCTGGAATGGAGAATACATTAAAAGAAAGAGGGACAAGGAAGGTAAGAACCAAGAACCTTGTAGTTCTCCATCCCCCCCAGTTGGGGAATAAGGTTACTTTCAGTGACCTCAGCAGACGCAGAGTCAGGGAAGTGAAAGCCTCTCCTGGGCTCAGGAGTGAAGGGGAGTGAGAAACAGGGAAGAACCCACTCCCTGTTCTCACTGACGTAACTTAAACATAAGAAGTTAGGAAATCAAACATAATGATAAAAAGAAATAACAATAGGAGTTCCCCTCGTGGCTCAGTGGTTAACACATTGAATCCGACTAGGAACCATGAGGTTGCAGGTTCAATCCCTGGCCTCGCTCAGTGGGTTAAGGATCCGGCGTTGCCGTGAGCTGAGTGTAATTTGCAGATGCGGCTCGGACCCCACGTTGCTGTGGCTGTGGCAAAGGCCGGCAGCTACAGCTCTTGTTAGACCCCTAGCCTGGGAACCTCCATATGCCGCAGGTGCGGCCCTATATAAGGCAAAAAGACAAAAAAAAAGAAAAGAAATAACAGTAAATATTTTGCTATATTTGCGTTGGGGTTTTTACTTTCTAGAGCAAAGAAACATGACTAGCTGTATTTGAAATCCCCCGTTATCCCATCTCTGATGCTATTCCCCTCCCTCCATTAGGTAACCACCATCCTGAATTGCGTGGTTTATACTTTTATTATATAACTTGGTATTTGTGAGCAATACATATGATTGTTTTCCATGTTCTGAACTACAGAAATGATATCATGCTGAATATACTCCTGCATCTTGCTTTTTTTATTCATCAGCACCATTTTGGAGATTTATTTGTATTAACATACATAGCTCTAGTGCGTTCATTTTAACTGCTGTATAGTATTCCTTTGTTTGAATATACCATATATTATTTCCCATTCTCCTATTGATGGACATTTAGTTTCCATTTTTGGCTCATACAGAGAAGAGTGCATTGATCATTGTTATATATCTCATGTACGTGGGTGGGGATATTTCTAGAATATATTCCTCGATATGGAATTTGCTACTCATGGGTTATCTACATCTTCAACTTTTCTGAATATTGACAAGTTGCTTTCCAGTGGGAGAGCGTCAGTTTACACCCACAAGAGCAGTTTATGAGGATTCCTGATGCTTCATATCCTTCCTAACATTTTATTGAAACTTTAATTTGACTGATTAGATGGGTATGAAAAGATATCCCGTAGTTTATTTTCCTTTGCATTTCTCTGGACCACCAACTGTATAGTGTAAGTCAGTATCTTTTAGTGTGGCGTTTATGCACTGCACAACTCTAGGGGGCACGTTCACATTGTAGTTTTTTGAAAGACATACTCTATAGGTTTGGTGCAGTGCACAACATATACAGTGGCCCTGAGTGAAGTTGAGGATTCTTTGTCACCTTTTGCCCACTGTTCTTTTGGGTTGTCTTATTAACTGGAAGAGTTCTCTATATATTTTGGGGTTTTTTTTTTTTTGTTTGTTTGTTTTATTCTTAATGGATTTTATTTCAATTATAGGTGTACATAAATCATCACAAGTCAATTTTATAGATTTTATATCCCAAACCCCCAGTGCATCCCCCCACCCCCCAGATTTTCTTATTTGAAAAACCAAGGTTTTCCAAAGTCTGTGAGTCATTCTCTGTTCTGTAAAAAGGTTCATTGTGTCTTTTTAGTTTCCACATGTAAGCGGTAGCATTGGGTGTTGCTGTCTAATTGACTGGTTTCACTTCGCATGATAATTTCTAAGTCCATCCATGTTGCTATAAATGTTGGTAATTCGTTCCTTTTAATGGCTGAGTAACATTCCATTGTGTGTATGTACCATATCTTCCCTATCCACTCTTCTGTCGATGGGCATTTAGGTTGTTTCCATGACCTGGCTATTGCATAAAGTGCTGCATGTGTCTTTTCGAGTCTTGGTTTCCGCTGGATAGATGCCCAGGAGTGGGATTGCTGGATCAAATGGTAATTCTGTTTTGAGTTTTCTGAGGAATCTCCATACTGTTTTCCACAGTGGCTGCACCAATTTGCATTCCCACCAACAGTGTAATACGGTTCCTTTTTCTCCACACCCTCTCCAGCACTTCTTGTTTGTAGACTTTTTGATGATGGCCAGTCTGGCTGGTGTAAGGTGGTACCTCATAGTGGTTTTGATTTGCATTTCGCTAATGAGGAGCGATGTTGAACATCTTTTCATGTGTTTACTTGCCATCTGCATGTCTTCTTTGGAGAACTGTCTGCCTAGATCCTCTGCCCATTTTTGGATGGGGTTGTTTGTTTCTTTGGTGTTGAGCTGTAGAAGCTGTTTGTAAATTTTGGAGATTAATCCCTTGTCAGTTGAATCATTTGCAAATATTTTCTCCCATTCTGTGGGTTGTCTTTTCGTTTTGTTTAGGGTTTCCTTAGCTGTGCA
>PVHT020000012.1:5874627-5903693 GCA_004024745.2 Catagonus wagneri | reverse complement strand
GCATGTCTTCTTTGGAGAACTGTCTGCCTAGATCCTCTGCCCATTTTTGGATGGGGTTGTTTGTTTCTTTGGTGTTGAGCTGTAGAAGCTGTTTGTAAATTTTGGAGATTAATCCCTTGTCAGTTGAATCATTTGCAAATATTTTCTCCCATTCTGTGGGTTGTCTTTTCGTTTTGTTTAGGGTTTCCTTAGCTGTGCAGAAACTTTGAAGTTTAATTAAGTCCCATGTGTTTATTTCTCTTCTTATTGTCCTTACTCTGACACATGGATCTGAGAAGATGTTGCTATCATTTATGTCAGAGAGTGTTTGGCCTATGTTTTCCTCTAAGAGTTTTATAGTATCTGGTCTTATATCTAGATCTTTAATCCATTTTGAGTTTATTTTTGTGCATGGTGTTAGGAAGTGTTCTAGTTTCATATTTTCACATGTAGCTGTCCAGTTTTCCCAGCACCACTTATTGAACAGGCTGTCTTTTGTCCAATGTATATTCTTGGCTCCTTTATCATAGATTAGTTGACTATAGATGTGTGGATTTAATTCTGGGCTTTCTGTCCTGTTCCACTGATCTATATTTCTGTCTTTATGCCAGTACCATACGGTTTTGATGACTGTAGCTTTGTAGTAAATATTTATTTTGGATATTCTTTTTTGGTTTGTGTCTGTTGCAAACATTTTCATCCAGTCTGCAGTATCTTTTTTTTTTTTTGTCTTTGTAGGGCTGCACAGGTGGTACATGGAAGTTTGCAGGTTAGGGGCTGAATTGGAGCTGCAGCTGCCCGCCTGCCCGCCTACACCACAGCCACAGCAAAGCCAGATCCAAGCCATGTCTGCGACCTACACTACAGCTCACAACAACACCAGATCCTTAACCCACTGAATGAGGCCAAGATTGGACCTACATCCTCATGGACATTAGTTGGGTTCATTTCCCTTGAGCCACAGCAGGAAATTCTGCAGCATCTATTTTGTTTGTAATACCTTTTTTTAAAATAAAGTTTTTTGGAGTTTTCATGTGGTTCAGCAAGTTAAAGATCTGGTTTTGTCAGTGTCGTGTCTTGGATCGCTGCTGTGATGAGGGTTTGACCTTCCTGTTTTAGCTCAGTGGTAATGAACCCGAATAGTATACATGAGGATGTGAGTGAGTTCAATCCCTGGCTTCTCTCAGTGGGCTAAGGATCTGGCGTTGACATTAGCTGTGACGTAGGTCACAGATGCAGCTCAGATCCCTCTGTGGCTGTGGCATAGGCCGGTAGCTGCAGCTCTCATTCGACACCGAGGCTAGGAACTTCCATATGCTGTAGGTGCAGCCATAAAAAGAAAAAAAAATCTCATGAAAGAGAGAGATGCATCATCCTCTGTGGATTAAAGATTCTGCCAGTCTAGGTTATCTTTTTTTTTTTTTTTGGCTGCACCTATAGCATGTGGAAATTCCCCCACCAAGGATCAAAACCAAGCCACAGCAACAACTGCTATAGTGGTAACACTGGATCTTTAACTCACTGCACCACAAGGGAACTCCGTAACTGTTATATTTAAAACATGGATCTGTTTCTGAGTTTCTGTTGTGTTCCCTGGTTTATGTGTCTATCTCTTAGCCATATGGCATAGTCTTTAATTACTTAATTACTGCTAAGACAAATCTCCCCAGCTTGTTTTTTTTTTAACACTCTTAGTTATTCTTAGCTTTTGCTCTTCTATGTGGATTTTACCATCAGTTGTCAGATTACATGCACACATAGGCTCGCGTGCCCACTCACATATACAAACCTGATTGCGTTTTTTTTTTATCTTCTATTTTTTTTTTATATTTCCCACAGTTTTTTATGGTCTTTTTGTGCATGCACAGCATGTGGAGGTTCCCAGGCTAGGGGTCCAATCAGAGCTGTAACCACTGTCCTATACCACAGCCATAGCAACTCGAGATCCGAGCCACATCTGCAACCTATACAACTCACGGCAACGCTGGATACTTAACCCGCTGAGCAAGGCTAGGGATCGAACCTGCATCCTCATGGATACTAGTCGGGTTTGTTCACAGCTGAGCCGTGATCGGAACTCCATGATTTTTATTGAAACTGCATTAAATTCACAGATTAATCTGGCAGGAATAGGCATCTTTATACAATATTGAATGTTCTCATCCTTGAATTTAGTATATCTTTTTATTTAGTTCCTTTTAAAATGTCCTTCAGTAAATCTTTTATTATTTTCTCCAGGAAGGTCTTGCATATCTTGTTTTTTCTTTTCTTTTTTGTCTTTTTAGGGCAGAACCTGCAGCATATGGAGGTTCCCAGGTTCTAGGGGTCGAATTAGAGCTACAGCCGCGAGCCTATGCCACAGCCACAGCAATGCCAGATCCGAGCTGTGTCTGCAACCTACATCACAGCTACCAGATCCTTATCCCAGATCCTTAACCCACTGAGTGAGGCCAAGGATCGAACCCACACCTTCACAGACTCTATGTCAGGTTCTTAACCCACTGAGCCACAATGGGAACTCCTGGCATATCTTATACTAAGTTTATTCCTATAGATTTTGCTCTTATTAAAAATGAGATTTTTTTTTTTATATACTGTTCCTTAATTGGTTACAACTAGTATTTAAAACCATCATCAGGGAGTTCCCAGTGTGGCTCAGTGGTTAATGAACCCAAATAGCATCCATGATGATGCAGGTTCGATCCCTGGCCTCACTCAGTGAGTTACGGATCTGATGTTGCCATGAGCTGTGGTGTAGGTTGCAGACTTGGCTTGGATCTCGAGTTGCTGAGGCTGTGGTGTAGACTGGCAGCTACAGCTCTGATTAGACCCGTAGCCTGGGAACCCCCATATGCCATGGGGGAGTTAACCCCTAAGAAGACAAAAAAAAAAAAAAAATCAATATTTTTAACTGATCGGGTATCCAGCAACCATGGAGAACTTTCTTCCCCCCCTTTTTTTGGCCACCCTGAGGTATACTGAGTTTGCAAGCCAGGGATCTCATCTGAGCTGTAGTTGCAGCCTGTGCTTAGCTGCAGTAATACAAGATCCTTTAACCCACTGAGCCAGGCCAGAGATTGCACCTGACACTGCAGAGACACAGCCAATCTTGTTGTGCCACAGTAGGAACTCCAAGAACTTTATTTGCTTTAATATATGCAGATTCTCTTAGATTTTTCTGTGTAGGCTATCACTACACTTTAGTCTTCCTTTCCGATTCTTTAAGCCTCTCATTTACATTTCCTCCCTTATTCTATTGATTTTATGCCAGAACAGTGTTGAGTAAAAGCACTGATAGTGGACTTTAACGGTTTCATTGAAATATAATTCACATACCATAAAGTTCACCCTTCAGACTTCCTTTTTCAGTTTCTGTTTTTAATATAAGGAATGCCTCTAAAATTTTACCATATAAGTAGCCAGTTGTTACTGTACCATCATTTGTTACTGGCTCATCATTTTCCTGATGACTTGTCATGCCACCTCTGACATGTTTTAGACACAGATCTAGTTCATTAATGTATTTGTCTATCCCAGTACTAGTACCACACTGCCTCAATCACCATAGCGCTATATACTAATCTACACATTGGCTGTAGATTTTTCATGAATTCCCTTTATCGAGCTAAAGAACTCAACTTGCTAAAAGGTTGTTTTTGTATTTGTTTTGTTTTTGTTTTTGGCTGCACACAGCATATGGAAGTTCCCGGGCCAGGGATCGAATCTGAGCTGCAGCTGTGACCTATGCCACAGCTGCAGTAACTCCCTTCATTTGCTAAGAGTTTTTTTTAAAAAGCCATCAATAGATTTTGAGTTGTTTCATCTATGCGATGATCAGATAGTTTTTTCTGTGATGAAACCAAGCAGGATAGCTGTCTCTTGCCCTTTGTATGTCCCCTGCTTCAGTCCCTGCCTCACCTACACCCCAACGTGACTGACCTGCCCTCTTAATCACGGAGCCTCATCAGCAAATGCCTACGTACCTGCCCCTGGCCCTAGCCGTTTATCGTTCTAAGTTCTAATCTTTAGATCAGAAGGGCTCCAGCTTGCTAGTTTATCAAAGAGGCTGTGAGGGATGTGCCCCTCTGCTGGTTTCCATGGTAAGGTAGGAGCCAACATGACATCACTTCTCCTTGTAACAGGTAACCTCTCCCCTCCAGTGCTGCCGTGTCCTGCCTGTTGTCTGCCATCCACAGTGGAGTGTCACTCCAGGACCCCTTTGCTTCAGTCTGTAAGATCCCCTGCCTATTAAGCCACTCATGTCTCTGTCGCTGACTCTGGGCTCTTTCTTTAGTCTTGAAGCTGGGCAAGTATAAGCAGATACGTTAGTGGTCCTTGAAGAAAGAGAAGCAGGAATGGCTTTCTTGACAGGACCCATTTTAGCCCAAGCCATTTTGTGACCTAAGCCTGGCTGAAATGCTCGCCCTTTTGAACAGTCTCAGTAACTGATCTTAAGGGAAGGAATGCATAAAGTAGGGAGGAGCAGTCAAGAAACAGTAGTGCAGCCTTGGGGCAGAGTCCTGGTTCCTGGGTGGGGGGGATATGTATAATACCTTTGAGTTCTACAGGAATAATGACCTTGACCCTCCTGACTTCAGTGAACCACAACAGTGCCAGGAGGGGACTCCTGGTATGTTTAGTAATAGACATAATGATGAACTACATATCCCATTCTTGAGCTAAGTGTAGCTGGTTGTGATTATTTTAGTATACTGCTGAATTTTATTTACTTATATTTTACTTAGGATTTTTCTATCTTGGTAAATTGAGATCAACACACAATTTTTCTCATAAAGATTGACACTGAGACTTTTATAATTCTCAGAGGAGTTCCTTTGTGGTGTAGTGGGTTAAGGATCCCACAGTGTCACTGCAGCAGCAACTGTCGCTGCTGTGGTGCAGTTTCAATCCCTGACCCAGGAACTTCCCCACGTGCCCAAAAAATAGTGATTATTGCCTTTGCCTAATCTCTGAAAGTTTAAGAGAGTTAAGGATTCCTTACAGTTTGATAAAATTCTACTGTAAAATCTTACTGGTGTCAGAGTTCTTGTCGTGGCATAGCAGAAACGAATCTGACTAGGAACCATGAGGTTGTGGGTTTGATCCCAGACCTTGCTCAGTGGGTTAAGGATCCTGCGTTGCCTTGAGCTGTGGTATAGGTCGCAGATGCGGCTTGGATCCCACGTTGCTGTGGCTGTGGTGTAGGCCAGCAGCTCTAGCTCCGATTAGACCCCTAGCCTGGGAACCTCCATATGCCGCCAGTGTGGCCCTAAAAAGACAAAAAAATAAATAAATCTTACCAGTGTCTGTTAAGGACTAGAGTTGGGGGAGACTATAAGCACTTTTTTTTAACTTTTAAAACCTTTCATCTGCATTTTAAAGGCAAGATTAACAAATCCATTTTTATTGGTTACAAATACCAGCTGCTTTTTTCAATAGTTTTTATAGATGATAGCAATTTTCTTCTCCGTCCCCTCAACACTTTCTGCTATAGCACTTCCAGCATTGCTTTGTAATTGTCTGTGTGTTCATTTATCAGACTGTGAGCTCCTGGGGAAGGGAGGTAAATGTTACCTGAAAACTGGTTTTGTCTCTTGGTGGGTGTTGAGCCAAAAGACACAACCAAGTCAGAGATTGTAAGAAGGAAGGATTTATTACCTGGATCAGTAAGGAGAACACCAGAGATCTTTCCCAAAGCAGTGTCTCCTGAACAGCAAAACTGGGGAAGTTTTAAGCTAAGGGTACATGCATATTCATGAAGGGGCTTTGTCAGATGACAGAGTCCAAGGCTTATTGATTGAAGTCATGAAGGTCAGTAAAGGTCAACATCATTATCCTTTAGCTTCCAGGAGATCTGGTGGTTGAGCACTTCAGGCTAATCTTTACCATTGAAACAGAAGTGCGAATAATCTTTACAACTGATATATTATCTTTGCTATTGTTACTTCACTTGCCTAATAACCGAGACCTGTTCAAGGACAAGCATGGTGGCCAGGCTTAGATCACAAAATAGCTTAAGCCAAAAATAGCTTCTTATGTCAAGAAAGTCATGCTTTTTTCTCTTTCTCCGGGGAACCCTACCCTATCTTCTTATAGGAAGAAGGGGGTAATTCAGTCGAGGTCAGAGTTCTCTCAAGGACTTTTGACATTTTTCTCAGATGTGCTCTTTCTCCACTTGCTAAGCTGGCAGGGTCGTCTCCGCCATATATGGAAAGAAATCTGACTTGAGAATGAAGTTAACACAGAGGAAAACAAAACCAAGAGATAGGCAGAGTTTTGCTGTTATTATTTGATCTCTGGTTTTGAGCCTATGTCTGAAGCCAGTGAGCCATCCCTTTACAATAGTTGAGATAATTGCCTTTTTAGAGCTTAAGTCAACTTTAGTTGGGTATATATCACTGCAAACAAGATTCCTTATAATACAGAAAGTGTTCCTTTGCTTTACCGTGCTCAATGAGAGGTTAGTTTCTTCCTGCCTCTACTGTGTTACTGAAACCAAACCACCTTTGACTCAAACCCAGCCTAAACCCAGACTAGGACCCGAACCCTTGGTTTTTTTAATTAGAATCACTCACCTGGTGTCCGGACTTACTGAGGTTTTCAGGTTCTTTGTGTCTCAGCACTGAAGAAATTCAGGGAGAGGCAAAGTGATAGGAAATAGATTCAGATAGGACACTTGTGAGGGATGCAAGCAGCAGATGAGGAGGCTCTGCCCTGAGGATTAGGTAGGCTACACTTTTATAATCCAAGAAAAGTGGAGAGTAGGAAAAGACCGCCTTCTTCCTCATTCTTCAGGTAGATGTCAGGCTCACATCATTAGCTCCTCCTTCGTATCAGGTAAGAGAGTATTTGACCCTATGAGGTCAAACTGGGACTGTCATGGTGCTTATTCAAATCAGTAGAAGGGTGGAAACATAGGCTAAAATGTTTTATCATCTCAGTTTTCCATATAATGAAGGTGTCCTACTTTGGAATGTCATCTTTCCCTTAAATTCTTGTCCTTGGTCCTAAGGATTGTTATCTTGCTGAACTTGAATGCCAGGCCCCATTTTATCTTTCACGTAATGACTTGAGGCATATCTCAGGTTTTATAGTTAAGCAAGCCTGCTTCATTCCAAGACATTCTGATAGCTTTCTTGAGTGGATCATTAACTTGGAGTGGTCTCCCAAAGTTCCCTAGGTTCCTCTACCTGTGACCCCCTACTGGGGCTTCTACAACTACCTAACTACCCTCCTCCGTCCCTATCATTACTACCAGCAAGAAGTCCAGACTTTATTGGATCATGTTTGGAAAAGACCAAGAAGATGCTCATGATAAGGGAGCTCCCATCGTGGCTCAGTGGTTAATGAATCCAACTAGGAACCATGAGGATGCAGGTTCGATCCCTGGCCTCACTCAGTGGGTTAAGGATCTGGCGTTGCTGTGAGCTGTGGTATAGGTAGGTCACAGACACAGCTCAGATCCTGCGTTGCTGTGGCTGTGGTGTGGCCGGCAGCTGTAGCTCTGATTCGACCCCTAGCCTGGGAACCTCTCTATGCCGCAGGTGCGGCCCCTACAAAAAAGTTTCTTTTGATCCCAACTGGGAAACTGACATCAGTATCAGTATAGAGCTTTGAAGGGTTGCTTACATAATTTAGTAAAGATGAAGTTAAAGATCTTCTATTGCTTCCACAGTAGAACATCTGCCATTTTAACTACATTTTCTTAGATCGCTGGGTCGGTGATACCTGGTTTCTTAATTCTGATGATGTCCATAGGGCTCTAGCCTCCAACACAGTCTGTCTGAGGAAGATTCAAGGAAGTAAATAAGCATTTCCTCTTAGATGCATTTGTGTCCTGGCTTGCCTACACATCTATTTGTGAGAAATCATGAAACGGAGTTCCTTTTTGTGGCTCAGCAGTAATGGACCTGACTAGTTCCCATGAGGATATGGGTTGGATCCTTAGTCTGCTCAGTGGGTTAAGTATCTGGCATTGTCATGAGCTGTAGTGTAGGTCCCAGACATGGCTTGGATCCTGCATTGCTGTTGCTGTGGCATAGGCTGGCATCTGCAGCTCCAACTGGACTTCCAGCCTGGGAACTTCCATATGCCACTGGTGTGGCCCTAAAAAGCGAAAAAAAAAAAAAATCACGAAACATGGTCTGGAAAAATCTAAATCTTCATTTGTAGAAAGAAATGACTGGAGAGCAGCACCATGAGTGCAGGTACATATAAAGGCTGTATGTATATGGTTGTCATTCTAGCATGGAATATAATAGGTAAAAATTGAAAACCACCCAAATGCCACTGATCGGGCACTAGTTAAGTAATAATGATATATCCACACAATGCAACACTATTTCCTATAAAAACAAATGAAAAGGCTTTCTATGAACTTACATGGAAAGATCTCCAGGATATGTAAATGGAAAAAAGCAATGTACATGGTATATACATTGTTTTGTTTAAAAAAAAAAAAAGGAAAGCAGTTGGGACATACTGGTCACACCTGCAGCATATGGAAATTCCTGGGCCAGGGATCAAATCCAAGCCGCAGCTGCAACTACACAACTGTGGCAACTCTGGATCCTTAACCCACGGTGCCAGGCTGGAGACTGAACCCACACCCCCAGAGAGACAATGCCACATCCTTACCTGCTGTGCCACAGAAGGAAATCCCCATATTTTCATTTTTAATTGAACTTCCAAAAATAAATTCTTAAAAGAATCAAAAGTAAAAGTAATTTACCCATAAGGTGGAGGATTAGGATAGTCACAGAACAGTGGGGGGAGAAGGACTTCTCACATACACCTTTTTATTGAGACCCGAACCATGTGAATATATTATTATTTTTATCCGAACCATGTGAATATATTAACCACTTAAAAAAAAGAAAAGTCCCTCCTCATGACACAGGCCACTGCTTCCTGTACTCAGCTGTGCTACCATAGGTCCCAGAAACCGTCCTTCTGATCTGGCAGACACAGGAGCTGCTTCCTTGACTCATCTAAAGAGGCAAATAAAGCACTTGGTCACAATGCAATGCCTTTATAAGTTTTATTGTTAATTATTTACCTTAATAGTTTCAGAAAGAGGAACAGATTAGCTCAGTCCAACATGATTGGTAGTTGGCAAAATCTAGTGAAGCAAGTGTTCTGATTGCTAAGGATTTAATTTGAATGCTTTTAATACTTAGCCACCTAACACTTCAAACATAATCCAGAATAAATGCATCATCTCCCTCCCTTTCACTTTAGTTCCCCACCTACCTCACTTCAATATGGAAATATTTTCATTAAATTAAGATTCCCAGAGGAACAAGTTCCCTGGAGAGTATAGCCATAAGGACAGTGCACAAAAAGAAAAACTCAAAATAAAACTCTGATAATTTACTATCTAAAGAAACAAAACCTTCCAATATATTAAGAAATAAATCCAGTTACAAATGCACTAATAGGTCTATGTGAAGAGATTCTGGTAAAGGAACTGAAAACAGCCAGCTATTTACAAGATACACAAGCAGGAATGGTGCATCTAGCCCAGCACCTGGCCCTCAGAAGCCAAACGTGTTCTCTCCACTGTAGGCCACATACAAGAATCCATCTTCATCTTTTTCCTTCTCGTAAAGCTGTCCCATAGTGAGGCTTGAAAGAAAAAAGCAAAAAACAGTGACAATTAGTTTTTTTTTGTTTTTTTCTTTTTCAGCCACCCCATGGCATATGGAGGTTCCCAGGCCAGGGATGGAATCCAAGCTGGAGCTGCAACCTACCACAGCTGCAGCAACGCCAGATCCTTAGCCCACTGTGCCAGGTCAGGGTTTGAACCAGAGTCTCTATAGAGACAAGCCAGATCATTACCCCACTGCGCCACAGCAGTTTGTTCCTGTGGGAGCTCCCCTGCCAGAAACCCTGTGCCCCCAGAGCTGCATCAGCGTCATGGGGTGGGGAGGGGAAGTTACTTTCCTCACACCTAATGCAAAAAGCTCTGAGTGGATCTGAGGTCCAGAAAGGCCCTGCCCAGCCTTCCTAAGAACACTCCAGAAATAGGTACTGCTCAAACTAAATGTGTGGGTGGGAGAGGTGGCTTTTCCTTAGCAGTAGAACAGACTGCAGTAGAGGAGACCTAATCTAGTTCTCTGCCATGAAACTCCAGGCTCCAGGGTACAGCCAGTAACACCCAGGAACCTCAGGCAAGCTCCACCTGACTGCACTATGGAAATGACCATGAGGTGCAAACGTGCCGAACGTCAGCGTGACTTGTTGGGTCAACCTGAACCAGCAATGACATAGTGGTCTGAGAGCCAATTTGAGATATCAGAGGTCACTAGCCCAAACAAATCACAATAGATACTTAAATGCGGGACTCAGTACGACAAGGGCCAGCAGGTAGATAAAGCGGGGTCAGAGGCCACAAGCTGGTGAAGCAAGGACTGCCCCACATGGGTGCTTTGCTCCTTGTGGGCTGTGTGGGACCTCCACGTGAACAGCAATACAGACCACAATGATAAAGGGGGAAGGTTCTTCCTTTCCTACTGTTTTTGCCCATTTTCAAGCTTAGCCTGTTGGCTGTGTGGGTAGATGAGAATTAGTAACAGTGTGGGAATGGATGAGTATGAATACAAAATGGCCTGTCACTGGCATCTTGTACAATAAAACCATGCTTCCTGCGAGGTTCTCTTAACCTGGAATTTGTAAAGTAAGAACCTGAAATAGAACTGTGCACTAGAAATTTCCGCTATGATAGAAATATCCTGTATTTCTCCTGTCCAATGCAGTAGCTACCAGCTACGTTCAGCACTTGAAATGTGGTTCATCTGAAATGCAATGTGCTTCTAAGTATAAAACACAAGATTTCAAAAACTTAGTATGAAAAAAAAAGTAAAATATCTCACTTTTGATTTCATGTTGAAATGATGACATTTTGGATATATGAGATAAAACATACTATGAAAACTCATTTCACCTGTTTTTCTTTGGTTTCCTGTGGCTACCAGCAAACTCTTGACTGTTCTGCCCTAGAACGTGTGAGGACGGGGGACAGCAGGTAGAGGGAGGACCCCTGCTCTCAAGAACAGCTGGAAGGGTAGGTCTCAACCTCAACTGCACATCAGAAACAATGGGGTGCTTGAAAAACACTTCCATGTCCAAACCTCACCGCAGACCAATTATATCAAATTCTCTGGAGGTAGGACCCAGACATGAGTATGTTTTAAAATGCCCAAAATGATTCCATGTGCAGCCAAGTTAAGAAATAATCCCTTTGCCTATCCTTTTGTTTTGTTTTGTTTTGTTTTTTTGAGGTGCTTATCTTTAAGAGCACGTGATTAGGAAACAGAATGACTGACAAGCCAGGAAGTGGCGTGAGGAGCCAGCATTGAGCAAGGGCCTGAACAAGTAGCTGAGTCAAGAAGACTTACCCTGGTGGTTGGAAATGCAATGGTAGAAACTGCAATTCAAAGGCAGCCTCCGATGATGCCTATGTCAAAGTCTGGCTGCATCTGCCAAACTAAGTTTTGCTCTTCTGCTAGCAAGTTAGAAGCCCATAGGCAGTGACTCTGAATCCTGTAGCTGAGTAAGAAATACTTGAGGAGCTTTACAAATCCCAGATTCTGTGAATGTTGTCTACACTGAACAGTGACCATGGAACCACTACTGTCTAAGGCAGGCTCTGAGACTCTGATGGATTTGGGGGGAGGGAGACCTCTGTGGCTTTCTATCTTTAGATTCTACTGTGTTTTAAGTAAAACTTGAGTTTATAAATTTAACAGTGCCCTAGCAGGTATAGAGGCCAATGGTAAAAGTTCTAATTACAATAGAAGACACTTCTGTGCCAAGCACTGTTAAGTGCATTACATGTATTAACTCTTTATCCTCTTAGGAGGCAAGTACAATCATAATGTACAAATAATAGTAGTAAGGCACAGAGAAGTTAAATAATTTGCCCAGGTCACAAAGCTAGGAGACATGCTTACCACCAAGCTGTAGTGCCTCCAGTAAATACATAGCTAGAGAGATGTGTTTTAATGACCTAAGGTCGGCACCCTCGTACCTTCTGCAGAGCTCCCTTTGAACGGCGCTTCTCCCACATACAAACATACAGAGGGAATCACCTGACTTCTGGTTTAAGTTCCTGTTTAGATTCAGCCAGTCAGGGCCAAGCCTGAGGTTCTACATCTCTAACAAGTTCCCAGGTAAGGCCACTGCTGCCAGCCTCTATCACACTGAGCAGCAGGTCTTAGCACTTGCTCCTTCAGATCCTATAATTTGACAACTAAATGGCCATGCCTAATGAGTTAAAAGTCCTCTCACCATTCTCTTCTCTGCCACGCAGCGTCGTGCGGAAACTAGCTGGCAGAAGCACTGTGTCCTTATACTCAGGGTATCCCTTGGGCAGAAACTTGAAAAGTGACAATGCTCAATGCAGGGAGCTAAATGCTCCATCAACAGCCCATGACTGGAAGCCTGATCCCGAGGCTTTCCTAGCTGCCCTCTGTACAGTATGATTCCAAAACAGCACTTGTGGGATCAAGCCACACACATTCAGAATCACAGTCACTTGGTCTGGAGTCAAAACAGCTGGGCTACAAATATAGTTTAAAAATAAATCCTATTAGAGGTTACCACTGTGGCACAGTGGAAACGAATCTGACTAGTAACCGTGAGGACAGGGTTTCAATCCCTGACCCCTCTCAGTGGGTTTGCAATCCAGCATTGTCATGAGCTGTGGTGTAGGCTGCAGGCGCAGCTCGGATCCCAAGTTGCTATGGCTGTGGCATAGGTGGGCAGCTGTGGCTCCAATTCAGTCCCTAGCCTGGGAACTTCCACATGCTGCAGATGCGGCCCTAAAAAGAAAAAAAAAATAAATAAATAAAAAATAATTTAAAAAGTCCCATTAGAAGAATAATCAAGTGGGAGTTCCTATCATGACTCAGCGGTTAAGGAAGCCAAGTAGCATCCATGAGGATGACGGTTCAATCCATGGCCTCACTCAGTGGGTTAAGGATCCTGTGTTGCTGTGAGTTGTGGTGTAGGTCGCAGCTGCAGCTCGGATCCAGTGTTGCTGTGGCCTAGGATGGCAGCTACAGCTCCAATTGGACCCCTATCCTAGGAACCTCCATTTGCTGGGTGCAGCCCTAAAAAGACAAAAATACCAAAAAAAAAAAAAAAAAAAGGAATAACCAAGTGGGAGTTCCCATCGTGGCTCAGCAGAAATGAATCCGACTAGGAACCATGAGGTTGCAGGTTCGATTCCTGGCCTCACTCAATGGGTTAAGGATCCGCCGTTTGCCGTGAGCTGTGCTGTAGCTTGTGGATGCGGCTCGGCTCCCACGTTGCTATGGCTGTGGTGTAGACCGGCAGCTATAGCTCCAATTAGACCCCTAGCCTGGGAACCTCCACATGCCATGGGTGTGGCCCTAAAATGACAAAAGACCAAAAAAAAAGAAAAAAAGAATAACCAAGTGGAAGGGCAGGGATGCAAAACATGCCCCTTTTCAGCAGGCAGCATTCAGCAGGAGGCCTGCGTGTCCCTTTAGGACATGTTCTAAAAATCATTGGAAAAGACAGGCTTCTTCCCCTCTCAGAATTCACAGAGGCCCAAATCACGTGGCATCAGGCAGGCCACGCTGCCGCAGCAGAAGATCTGAAAGTACATGGGGAACTCTAACACATCCATCAAGCTAAGCTGGATCCCCAACAACTCACAAGCAGCACTGCAACCTCAAGGCTTCCTGTCAAAGTTATTGGCAGCTGCAGACACCAAAGCTGGCCCCTAGTCTCTGACACTAATGCATGTCACTGTGGCATCAAGTATTACACACACTCATCCTAGAAGGATGCTGCTGAGTCCAAGGGACTGCCACCTCCAAGCTCTGAGTCTAACAAGGAAAGAAATGGGAAAAGCCAATGGCAGATTTAAACCATGGAGCCAAGTTGAGGTGTGGTGGGGTACTAAGTGAAATGAACCTAAACTGCCCCCTAAAACTCTGTCCCTCTACCCCTCCATTCAAGATCAAACAGTTCTCCACAAAATAACCAATAATGGAGTCACTTTTCAAAAGGATCTACAACCAGGAATGGCCATGCTGCTGACAGCAAACTAGCTTTAAGCTACTCGATAGCCCATGAACTGGGGGAGGCTGACCTAAAACGGTGTGGATGCCCAATCCTTGCCCAACCTCCCCTGGGCCCCAGCCAAGGTCAGGTCATGGAGGCTGTGGGATCCAGCCTGACTCACGAGTTGGCTTGACTGATGAGCACACCTGGCCACCCATCTGCTCTGGCACCCACGAGCTCCCATGGGAACTGGATTTATCTCTTTTCCAGCAGGGAAAGGGTGGGTGCAGTGAGGAGGGAGGACAGTGACCACTGGTGTGGATCCTACAGAAGCATTAGCCTCAAACTGAAAGTTAACATTTCCCTAAAGGCTCTCCAAGATTCTAAAGGCTCTACAAAAATTAACAATTGCTTATTCCTTTTATCAGATTTTTCTGATATAAACTCTATTCCACTGCTGAAATAAACCGTGTTCTTGAGAAGCTATTCACCCAGAAATGATCAAAAGTGCTTAATTGGGAGTTCCCGTCATGGTGCAGTAGAAATGAATTCGATTAGGAACCACAAGGTTGCAGGTTCAATCCCTGGCCTCACTCAGTGGGTAAAGGATCCGGCACTGCCATGAGCTCTGGTATAGGTCGAAGATGTGGCTCAGATATGGGGTGTCGCTGTGGCTCTGGCATAGGCTGGCAGCTGTAGCTTCAATTAAACCCCTAGCCTGGGAGCCTCCACTATGCCAAGGATGTGGCCCTAAACCCCCCCCCCCAGAAAAGTGCTTAATGTAAGCACGTTTCTAAAAAAAGTTTGAAGGGACTATTAAGACATCACAACTTCTTTTACTCAGTATCTCTTTAAGAGCCAGGAACAACTAAACACCATAATCTCAAACAGCACAGATTTCCCAATGTTACATTCCCAAATTATAACATCTTGGATATATTTTATTTAACAACATACTCTTGTTTCTATTTTAAACAAGGGATTAACAAGACTCTTGTCTGTGGTCTAAACAAAGACCAGAAAGGCAGGTACTACTGCCAGGTCTGGGTTCCCCTCTAATGCCATGACTGGGAATATTGTACACTGATGTTCTTTCTCAAATCCTGTCCGCACCAATGCATAGTTTCTCCTTTTGTTTTTGGCCGGATTCTGGATGTAGACACCTAGGCAGAGAATTCAACTTTCCAATGCTAAATAAGAAAAGGCAGTTCTTAAAAAAACAGAACTCATAATGTAGGAAGTAAAACTCTTAGGGACTTACTTGTCTCTATTCTAGAATCAGTATTTAATACTAACTACTCTTTTTTGTTTGTTTTTTGTCTTTTTAGGGCTGCACCTGTTGTATATGGAAGTTCCCAAGTTAGGGGTCAAACTGGAGCTAGAGCTGCTGGCCTACACCACAGCCACAGCAACGCCAGGTCTGAACTGTGTCTGTGACTTACACCACAGCTCACAGCAACACCGGATCCTCAACCCACTGAGTGAAACCAGGGATCAAACCTAAGTCCTCATGGATACTAGCCAGATTCATTTCCTCTGGCCACGATGGGAACTCCTAATGCTAACTACTCTTAATCAAAAAAAAGAAAAAATTCTCAAACCACATAATTTTATACGATTGTCACCTGTGTTCCAAAACACTTTCCAAAGTTCTACTCCAAGGCAGTAATGACTAAAGTTACTTTCACTCAGCCTCACACATAAGCAATCCTTGTGCAGATCTGTCTGTTGTGGGATGGAGAGGGGCTCATCCTTTCTCAACTCTGATTTCCCCAGCCACTCTCAAAAGGCTGCAGGCACTGGCTGAAGGTTAAGGGAGGCCCCATGCTTCCCTAAGGAGGCTGGAAAGTGCTAAGGAAGAGGCTGCTATGCTGCGCTGCATGAGGAGGAAATGGCAAAGCTGAGTCAAACAACATTTTAGGAAGGAGACTGGCAATTCTGTTTATGCAGCCATCAGGTGATTAGCAGTTGCCTAAAGCCCAATGATGTCACATGCCTCTTTTGTTTATAAACAAATTTGTTTTTAAGAATTAAACCCCCAAACAAAGAACTGTTGCATTAAATGTGAGGCAGGAAGTCATTTAACTGGGGCCAAAGATGATGAAGGGCCTGGGCAGAGGGGCCGGTTAGTGAATGACTTGTCACTGGCAACTTTTAAAGAGAAAATGGCCCTGAAGCAGCCTTTGCTGCCCTGAGAATCCCTTTTCATTTCCAATTCTATTTATATCTCAGGGATAATGGGGGAGAGGGCATTAGTTAAAACCTGCAGCCCTTTTAATTGCTAGGTTAATGTCTCTGAAAGCCTGCTTAATTTCCTTCAGGAAGTACTTGAGGATCAGAATCAAGGAAAATAAAACTCAATACCATAGGTCCTAGTCACCCACTTCCTCCCACTAGAAGCCGCCTCCAAGAAGGAGAAAACACAGGGCTACCAAAGATCTGCAGAGGCTGCAGGTAGTGTGAAGATTTACCTCCGCCAGCACTGTAAGGGATGGGGAGAGTACCCACAGAAGCCCAGGGCCTCACCAGCCTTCCCTGGTGAGGGGTGCACCCAGAGGCCTGGCAAGGAAGGCTGGGAGAGCCCAACAGGGTGACAAGATCACCCTTGGCAACACTGCAGCTTCCTGAGCTATAGTCTAAACAGAACAATGGCACTCATTAGGCAGGGCCTGGCCTGTGGTCTCAGGCAGAACCTTAGGCTAAGGGAAGACCCTTCTACTCTCCCCTATCCTCTGTCAAACACCAGGAAGTGGAGGTGGTAGAGACTGGGAAAGAGAAAATTAGACCAAAAAGTAGCCAGAGTTTCCTGCCTTTCGTAGAAAAAGGACTAGAGTTTGGCTTAGGCCTTTTCTGGAGCTTTCAAGGATTTTCAAAAGAAACCTATTTTGGCCACATTGAGCTGGTTCCCAGAGCTTCTTAAAGCCTTAGCTTTCTAAGTAACAAATGAAACAGTTTGGGTCACCAAGATGAGATGCAGCCAGAAAGTCACACTGGCAGGAGAGGGGCCAGCATCTGGCTCAGGGCCTAGAAGCATTCAAATCACTAACAGGAAAGGATTGACCAGGCATACAGACTCTACCAGAAATTTTTCCTCTTGCCACAGAGGACTAAAGCTGGGCTGTCAACTACCTACAAGAAGGGAATTGTAAAGCTCCTGCCTAGATTCAGGCACCAGGTTATCCTAAAGATTGCTTCCAGGCAGCACAATAGCAAAGGCAAAGTGTGTGTTGGGGGAGGGGGGTTACTCTGACAGTCAGAGTAAGCGGTACCAAGGGAGGTGAAAGTCTGTAAAGAGACCTCAGAGCCCTGTGCTGGCCAGCAGCCATTTCCGTGCATTTGAGGATCAGGCCGCTGCTCTCAGTACACTCGCGGTGGCCGGAGCTGAGCCTGGAGAGCGAGCAAGCAGGCAGGGTGATTAACTGAAGCTGAGCCTCAGCAGGGCTCACAAGCTCCTGGAGAAGGACCTATTTCATGGATCACTTGGAGAAAACCTCATTTCAGGCTTCAGTTCTATAGATGGCTGAAGCCAAAAAAGTCCAGTTTTAAAGGATTCTTGGGTGTCTGAGGCTGGATCTCATCGTCTGTTTAAAGTCCAGGCCCTAGTCTATCGTCTTAACCCAAAGTACATGCCCAACTATTGCAGCTCTTCCTTGAACTCCTGATGTCAGGGAGCACAAAATCCATATTTCCAGTCAAGACCTCTAAGAGTTTTCAGTCCTCCCAAGCTTTGAGTTCTGTAAGCAACCAAGCAGATGGGCAACACAGTAAACACCTCTCACCTGGACTGTGGGACTGTCTTATCCACAAACAGGAAGATTGCCTTTTCAGAAGGAAGCTGGATCCTTTTCCTGATGATCCACATGAACTGAGCCACAGTGATGTCAGATGGAACCAGATATTTCCGTTTGTCAATGTCAACAATCTGAGAGCCTGAGACTTTTTCCACAATCACCTGCAAAAGCAGAGAAAGGTCGGGACTGGATTTCTAGTGTGAGGCTCTGGCCCAGCATTACTGGAGAGCTGATGAACAACGTGTGGTCAAGGAGGTGGGTGGGAAATTGTGAAACATGAGAAAATACGTCCTGACTTTGAAAACCACACACTCTGGAGGTTTAGAATTGATATAAATGTGTTATAAGGAAAAGGTAAGTGCTTTTCTGTGGTCAGTTATTTTATTTCTCATCCCTGATCTCAGCATGCATGAAAGAAACACAGCCCTTGCAAAAAAGCTTTTCAATATCCTCTCTGGGCAAACTGGAGAATATCTGGTGAGGGTTTCCTCTACGTCCTGTTACTACGTCAGGACCCCAGAGTGGATCCACACTACAGGGGAATTAAGATCCCAAGGAACACTGGAAATGAGAATGGACGGACTAATGGGATTGACTGGCAATCCCAGCCAGCCAACAATTAAGCTCTTCATTTGGACTGTTGCTTCTCTCTGAACTAAGTTACAAATTTACTCCTCCAGCCACCTCCCCAAAGGAACTGTTTACAAGTCATGAGCTACAATAACAGACCTGGATGTCCTTTAAAAACCACTAAGGACTACAGAAACTATCTCCTCTAACACAGAAGAAATATAGGATAAGTATTATTGATTACAAGGAAGGCACTAGAAGGGACTTCTCAGATTTTTTTTGGTCAGGAAAGGATGACAGGGTCAGGGTGAGAAAAGGGAACCAGAAATCAGGTAAAGATGGAGGCTCAAAGTTAAAGATCAGTGTCCTAAGACTAAAGTATCACTTCCAAAACCAAAGTGAAAGACTCCCTCCACCACCGTTCCCCGAAGTGGCTGTGACCTGTTGCCCTGTCCTAGAACATCGTTCCTTACATAATTGGCGAGGGAGCCCAGAGGCTGCAGGCAGCTCGTTGGCCTAGATCCGGAGATTCAGCACTGAGGCATCCTGAACAGCACCAACTCAAGCCCCTCACGCTTGCGCCCGAGGGTCCCTCAGCCGTCGGACCCCGTCAACTACTCTAACTGGCACTGGAATCTAAACTTATCAACTGTTGAATGGCCTGGGGCCCTATCACGGGTCCCAGACGGCAGGGGTGACAGCGAGGTGAGGGGGCGGGGAGTTCACTCACCGGAACCCGGTCGGGGTATTTCGCTCGTATCTTCGCAGATTCCACACATCTGTGTTCTAAGAGAGAAACACACCGGGCTGACGGTCGCGCTGGCCGGCCGGCCTCCCGCGTCCCTCGCCCTTCCCCCCCCTCCCCGCCCCCGTGGCCTGTGCACGCCCCCGGCCCTCGTTCGGGCGTCCCGGCGACCTCGGTCCTCGGTCCCCTGGCTCTGGCAAGGCCCGCGGAGAGAGGGGAGGGATCCGTAGGCAGCCTCCCGGGGTGCTGGGCCCTCGGCGACCTAAGCCCAGAGGGCGGCATCCGCCCCACCCGGCCCAGCCCAGGGCAGCCGAGTGGGGGAGGGGGCCCACTCGCTGCCCCAGCCCCCACGGCCCGGCCAAAAACCGAGCGCATACCCAGCGAGTGGTCCTCCTTGAACATCCACTTCATGGCGGCGGCGGGGAAAGGACGCAGCCGGCTCTCGGAGCCGCGGAGCTCAGCGCACCAACCACAACAACAACGGCGGCGGCGGCGGCGGTGACTACACGGCAGGCGGGACTTCCGGCTCCTGGAGCCTAGCAACCGGCCGGGGGCGGGGCTTCCGGCGCCGCTTCTCCGGAAGTCGGGCCAAGAGGCTGGGGGACCGGGAAGGAGTGGGTGCCGCGAGGGGCCGCCGGAGGAGTTAGGGTGGTGACATTGACGACTGGGGTGTCTGTAAGGGATGTTGATGACTGGGGAGGGGATATTCAGGAACTGGTAACGGGAGTGGGGTTTCGGTGGACGTTGGTAACGGGAAGAGGTGTGTGGAGGTCTGGCTGATAGGACAGGGCTCTTGGGACTGTTGGGCAATTCTGACTGGGGCGTTGATGACAAGAGCGGAATTTTGGAAGTATGAATGACAGAAGAAGGGTCTTTGGTGGCTTGTGATGGCAGGGGGGCTGTTAGGGCATTGACAGTTTGAGGGGCATTGTTGAGAGTGGTAGTAGGTTGCGGCTAAATTGAGAGGTTTTTTTATTTTTTGGCCACGCCCACGGCATGGGGAAGTTCCCGGCCAACGCCCGGGATCCGACCCGACCCACAGCAGCTACAGCGCCGGATCCCTAACCTCTAGGCCACCAGGAAATTCCCAGGTTGGGGCTCAATCTGGGGTGTTTGACGAGTTTGAGGAAACTGTATGGGGAGGGATACTGATGACAACCCCGGGGGGTTCAGTATTGGGGACAGCCATATCGGGTTGCGTTGGACCTGGAAATGGAGTTTAAACAAATCCCATTTCCTTGCTTTATTCTCGAATAATGTCTGAAAAAACATTTAAGAAAATGTACCATAAATATGCATTTGAGGGGTGTAACATCACGCTGATCACAAAGAAAACCCTTAATCTTAACTGGAATCAAAGGTGACAAACTCAGAAAATTCCTCTGACAACTGGTCATGAAGCGGGTTTCTTCAGCGCTCAGCCTTGGGATTCAAAGATTACAGCCTAGGGTGTGTGGGTGTCTCCTGCCTGAGCATCCCTCTTCAGGTTCTCCAGTGACGTCATTCCTTTCTTCTTCCAAGAGTCATGGGGACAGTCTGCCCTGGTTCATCATCTGTTTATGAGCTGGTGCATATCTGACAAGATATTCACTTAATTGGGCACATGATCCTTGCCACATGCTTGTGAGTCTGATGCATCTGAAAGGCCTGCATGTTTGAACATTGTCATTCACAATTTGCTCAGTTGAAATTCCTTATGGATGTTGTGGAATCTAGCTTCATTCTAAAAGTATTTTTGTTATTTTAAGACTGTGTGTCTGAGCAACTAAAATAGGTGTTTATTGGCCGGCTTGTTTTTTTGTTTTTGTTTTTTTATTTGTCTTTTTAGGGCCGCACACACAGCATGTGGAGGTTCCCAGGCTAGGGGTCCATTCGGAGCTCTAGCCACCAGCCTACGCCACAGCCACAGCATCTCCAAGCTGCATCTGCAGTCTACACCACAGCTCACGGCAACACTGGATCTTTAACCCACTGAGCGAGGTCATGGATGCCAGCTGGCTTCGTTAACCACTGAGCCACGACAGGAACTCCTGGCTTTTTTTGTTTGTTTTTAATGAAAGGAAAAACCCTGTGAATTTCATACCTAGAAATTATTGTTGCACGTAGGAACACTATTCCAAGTGCTGGGGGAAAAACAGTGAACAGAACAGACCACACATATGTTCTTATGAAGTTTGCATTCTAGTGGGACAAAGCAAAAAAATATATATGAGGAGTTCCCGTTGTGGAGCAGTGGAAACAAATCTGACTAGTAACCATGAGGTTAAGGTTCGATCCCTGGGCTCACTCAGTGGGTTATTAAGGATCTGGCACTGCCATGAGCTGTGGTGTAGGTCGCAGATGTGGCTCAGATGCTACATTGGCATGGGCTGGCAGCTGTAGCCCCAATTAGACCCCCTAGCCTGGGAACCTCCATATGCTGTGGGTGTGGCCCTAAGAAGCAAAAATATATATGTGTGTGTGTGTGATAATAGGTGTTGTTTTGAAAAGTAAAGCATGGTTGGTGACTAGAGAGTGATGGTGGGAATCGAATGCTAATTAGATCAAGTATTCTAGGCATATTCTAGGAAGAGTAAGGAAACTCTTGTAGCTGGAGCTGAATAAATAAGAGGGTGTTAGCAGGTAAGATCAAAGAGATTAAAGTATATTGATTAAAATATATTTAATCAAATTGATTAAAAGTGTATTTAATCAAAGAGATTAAAGTTGATTTACGATGTTGTGTCAATTTGGATTTTATTTAGAATGCAATGAGTATTCAGTGGAGGGTCTTAGGCAGAAGTATGACATGATATGATTTTCCTTTTTAAGTGATCAGGCTACCTTCTGTGTAGACAGTAGAGTACTGGGGCGTTGAGGATAGAAGCAAAGGAATAGTTAAGAGGTTATTGTAATAACCCAGGTATGTGATTATGTTGGCTTAGACCAAGAAGGTGTCTGTGGTGGTGGTGGGAAGCAGCTGTGTTGTAGATATGCTTTGAAGGTAGAGCCAACAAAATTTGCTAATTGATTGGATATGAGTTGTGAGGGCTAAGTCTTTTTTTGCTTTTGTTTTTTGTTTTTGCTTTTTAGAGTCGAACCGGCGGCATAGGGACGTTCTGGAAGCATAGAATTGCCATTTACTGAAGTAGGGTGGAGCCAGCTTGGGGGATAAGAATCAAGAGTTTGGTTTTGCATGCATTAAGTATGAGGTGCCCAAGACATACATTCAAGTGAAGATGTAGAGTGGCTGGGTGGAGCTGTGATTCTCAGATTCAGGAAAGAAGTATTTAAAGCTATCCAACTAGCTGAGATTAGCCAGAGGGTGGATATAAATATGAAGATACGGGAGTACACTGGTGGCCTAGCAGTTAAGATTATCACTGCTCTGGTGGGGTTCAGTCCCTTGCCCGGGAACTTCCACAAGCCTCGGGCATGCCCCCACCCCAAAAAAAGAAAATAACTATTTTGCAAATAAAATTTAAAACTGAGGGAATTCCCATTGTGGCTCAATGGATTAAGTAAACCTATGAAACCAACCAGTGGGAGTTCCCGTTCTGGCTCAGAGGGTTACAAACCCGACTAGTATTCATGAGGATACAGGTTCAATCCCTGGACTTGCTCAGTGAGTTAAGGATCCAGTGTTGCTGTGAGTTGTGCTGTAGGTCGCAGACGCTACTCGGATCCCGTGTTGCGATGGCTGTAGCGTAGGCCAGCGGCTACAGCTCCAATTCGACCCCTAGCCCAGGAACTTTCATATGCTGCAGGTGCGGCCCTAAAAAAAACAAAAAAATAAAATAAAATAAAACTGAGCTATAAAGATGGTTGTTCACCATCTGATGGTCAGTGAATCAGTGAAGGAGTTAGAAATTGGACCAAGAACCCCAGCTTCCCATTACGGAGTTGGTCATTGTGTCCTAGTTCAAAGCATGCATACACCATCTTGTACCTAGAAGATTTTAGTACACTTTTCAGGACAGTGAGCCACCACTCGCCAACTTACAAGCATGAATGTCACCTGATGGTCTCGGTGATGTGCAATGCCCTTCTTCTATCTTTACCTACCTTCTTTTTTTAAAAAAAAAATTTTATGGCCACACCTGAGGCATATGGAAGTTCCTGGGCCAGTGGTTGAATCCGAGCCACAGCTGCAACAGTGGCAGATCCTTTAACCTGCCATGCCAGGCCCGGATCGAACCCACACCTCCACAGCAACCCAAGTGGCTACAGTCAGACTCTTAACCCACTGCACCACCGCAGGAACTCCTTTACCTATCTTCTTGACATTCTGTTCCAGTTCAGCATTGTAATTGGTTTCTCTGATCTGCCTTGATGATATGTGTCACCTTCTTTACCTATTGGGTCATTATATCACATCAAGCTTACCGAATGTTCTAAGGACCCTGGATGCCTTCCTTAAGGTAGTGGTTAGTTGAAGAAATAGGAGAAACAAAATAATGAATAGAATAATGAATGTATGCAATTACACATTAACAAGCTTATAACACATGCAGAGTAAATTTCAGACCATGGAGAGAAAACCACGTGATCATGGATACCAAGGGCGGCTAGGGCGACTGGGTGGCGGAGGCAACACAAAGCCAGGTGAGGCTTATCAAGAAAGTCCTCACACAGAATGTGAATCTTAGGTTTCAGAAAGAAGGTACATTTTCCAAAGTGTAAAATTCCCTTAAAAGTTAAAAACAAAGGCTGGAGTTGGAAAAGGGACCTGGGAAGCCAAAGTTCTGGTGATCTAAATGCCAAGGTGAAAGGAAGGTTGCAAAGTGTTGAAGTTTCAGAGTTGGAGTTCTGACCTGATTCAAGAGACTCTGAATAGGAGATTACAGAAAGGAGTAGAACATGATTAAAATGTATAGTTTTAAAAGAATGAGTCACTTTGGCCTTGAAAATTGCATAAAACATGAGAAAATTATGGAAATGGAAACAAAGTTCTTAGTCATGCATGTATGAAAATTACAAAATATACACAAATCCTTAGCATTAAAAAAAAAAAAACTAACATTCTCAGAGTTCCCCTTGTAGCGCAACAGAAATGAAAATGACTAGGAACCATGAGGTTGCGGGTTCAATCCCTGGCCCTGCACAGTCGGTTAAGAATCCAGCATTACCTTGAGTTGTGGTGTAGGTTGCAGACATGGCTCATATCCTGCGCTGCTGTGGGTCAAGGATCTGGTGTTGCTGTGGCTGTGGTGCAGGCTGGCAGCTGTAGGTGATTTGACCCCTAGCCTGGGAACCTCCATACGCCTCGGGTGTGACCCTAAAAAGCAAAAAACCAAAAAGCAAAACTCTAATATTCTCTCAAAGAATTGAAACCACAAAAAGTAGCTTCCTCAAATCATGGAAGCAAAGAGTGAGTATTAATGTCCGTATATTGTTAAATACTTTTGCAAAGCTCATGGCATCTCAGGGGAGGCTGAAGCACTGCATTCACCTAACACCTTAGTAGTCACCTCCCTCTGTTTCAGCAGTGAATACGCTGACACTAGCTATAGTGTGTGTTTTCTTCTGCTGAAACAAGGAGATTTGGAGGCAAACACCTCCTTCCTCAGAGCAGAGCCCACAAGGAGGCAACATTAGAATCATCTACTCTAAATTTAAGAAAAATTTTTTTGTCTTTTTAGGGCCATACCCACAGGCATATGGAAGTTCCCAGGCTAGGGATCAAATCGGAGCTATAGCTGACAGACAGTCCATACCACAGTCACAGCAACACAAGATCCGAGCCGCGTCTTCGACCTACGCCACAGCTCACAGCAATGGGTTCATTAACCCTGAGCCACAATGGGAACTCCCTAAATTTTTTAATTTTTTGGCTGCACCCATGGCCTGTGGAAGTTCCCAGGCCAGGGACTGAACCCATGCCACAATTGTAACAAAAGCAAAAGTCATATCAGTGACAACTGCCAGATCCTTAACCCACTGAACTACGAAGGAGATCCTCTAAATTTTATTTTAATTGTTATATAAATAAAAGACATTCACTTAAATCATAGGTACAATAGGTCAGAATCACAACATAGATTTAAGCCTAACAATTTTTTAGAGCTGTGTTGCCACCCCAGAAAAGCTTTAAAGCAAGAATGTGTAGTACTGGATCAGATATGCCAGAAGCATCTTATCACTAATGACATTGTCAGCTTGGACTCTGGACAGTTTTCCCATAAGGGCAGGTCTTGACCTCTCTCTGTATTGTTGGGATCTCAGCTACTTTCCTTATCTACAACCCACTTCTAGGTTAGGGTATGGTAACTAGATTTATCATGGTGATCGTTTTTAAATGTATAGATATACTGGAGTTCCCCTTGTGGCTCAGGGCCCTCAGCCAGGGAACTTTCATATGCTGCAAGTGTGGCCCTAAAAAGAAAAAAAAAAAGAAATGTGTAGAAATATTGAATCGTTCTGTTGTGGAACAGGAACTAATACAGTGTTGTAGGTCAATTATACTTCAAAAATAAACAGACTCATAAAAAAGATCAGATTTGTGGCTACCAGAATCAGGGTGGAGGGAAGGGGAGACTGGATGAAAAGTATTCAAAAGGTACAAAGTGATAAGTACTAGGGATGTAACGTACAACATGATAAATACAATTAACACTGTACTCTGTTATATATGAAAGAAAGAATAAATCCTAAGAGATCTTATTATAAGAAAAAATATTTTCTGGAGTTCCCGTCGTGGCTCAGTGGTTAACGAATCTGACTAGGAACCATGAGGTTGTGGGTTCGATCCCTGGCCTTGCTCAGTGGGTTAAGAATCTGGCGTTGCCGTGAGCTGTGGTGTAGGTTGCAAATGTGGCTCAGACCCCCGTTGCTGTGGCTGTGGCAAAGGCTGGCAGTTACAACTCCTGTTAGACCCCCTAGCCTGGGAACCTCCATATGCCACGGGTGCGGCCCTAGATAAGGCAAAAAGACAAAAAAAAAGTGTTTTTTCTATTTAATTTTCTACATGAGATGAAGAGTTCACTAAACTTATTGTGGCAGTCATTTTATGATGTATGTAAGTCAAATCATTATGCTGCACTCCTTAAACTTACATGGTGCTATGTGTAAATTATATCCCAATAAAGCTAGAAGACAAAAGTACTTCTAGGTTGCTTTTGAAATAGAAGCATCTACTACTGGACTCCATTCTATCTCCATTCTTATCAACAAACCTCACACTATCTCTTGGCACTGCCATTTCATTCTTCAGGACCTTTTGATGAAGAAGTTGACTGTTGACCATGTTAAAAAAAAATCCTGGGAGTTTCCATTGTGGTGCAGCAGAAACAAATCAGACTAGTGTCCATGAGGATCCATTTGATCCCTGGCCTCACTCAGTGGGTTGGGGATCTGGCGTTGCCATGCCCTGTGGTCTAAGTTGCAGATGTGGCTCGGATCCCACATTGCTGTGCCTGTGGTGTAGGCTGGCAGCTGTAGCTCCAATTTGACCCCTAGCCTGGGAACTTCTGTATGTTGTGGGTGCGGACCTAAAAACCAAAAAAAATAAATAAATAAAAATCCTTATACCATGTTTGAAATACTAAGGGGCTGAGGAGGGAGAGCTTCCAACTAAGTGACACACCAAGGTTAACTTTGGGGAGGACTATAACTTCCCCAAAACAGGTAGTCAAACTTGTGCTCAATTATAACAAAATACAGTACAGCTATATAGTAATTATCCTTTTCCCTTGAAGAGCAGGGTTCTTTGTGTCCCGTTTCTCTGTCTGTCTTGGTATGGACTAGTGAAAGCAATAGAAAATTTGGAGACAGGGGTTCCCGCCCTGGCTCAGTGGTAAAGAACCTGACTAGTATCCATGAGGATGTGGGTTGGATCCCTGTCCTCGCTCAGTGGGCTAAGAATCTGGCTTTGCCATGAGCTGTGGTGTAGGTCACAGACGCATCTCGGAACCTGCGTTGCTGTAGCTGTGGTGTGGGCGCAGTTGAAGGTCTTATTTGACCCCTAGCCCGGGAACTTCCCAGGGGTCCTAAAAAAAAAGGGAAAGATAAATCTGGAGACAAAGGAGCGACCAGGTCCAGGACCACAGTGTTTTCCTGCAATGTAAGGTGTGCCGCAACTGATTGGACTTAAGTGTACGGTGAACCACACTGGGAATTAACAGATGATACATATGCAGGTATTTACTTTTAGTTGATATTTATGAAAATCTAATTTGACACAAATGTTAACAAGGGCGATGCTAAGATTTTGGTGCACGGAGCATTCCATTTTTTCTCAGCCCTTAGGAAAGTGCGCATAACGCTTAAAGCGAGGAGTATAATCCACCAGCGGCCACCGCCCCCCGTTAGCCCCACCCCTACCAAGGCCCGCATCTTTGCTATTGGTTCCTTTCCCTGCGCCCTCGGTTGCCGTGGAGACCAAGGCTATGGCAACCAGGAGAAGCCAAAGTTGGTCGAGTCTCTGGAACCGCGGAGGGGTCCGGAACTTGTGGCCCGACTCAGATCTGCGCTCATGGCGCTCTACGAGCTCTTCTCTCACCCGGTGGAACGCGGCTACCGCGCTGGGCTCTGCTCCAAGGCCGCGCTGTTCCTGCTGCTGGCCTCCACGCTCACGTACATCCCACCGCTGCTGGTGGCCTTCCGGAGCCACGGTGAGCCTGACTGACAGGCAGTGCGCGACAGGATTCCCCGTGGTGCCCGCGCCGGCCTCGCTAATCTCCTCCCCACTGCCCCCTGCCCTCTTTACCTCAGGGTTTTGGCTGAAACGGAGCAGCTACGAGGAGCAGCCGACCGTGCGCTTCCAGCACCAGGTGCTGCTCGTGGCCTTGCTGGGACCCGAGCACGCGAACGGCGGATTCCTGGCCTGGAGCACGTTCCCTGCCTTCAATCGGCTGCAGGGGGATCACCTGCGCGTCCCGCTCGTCTCGGTGCGTGGTCCGTGTATGTATGGAGACGATATGGAGATGGGGATAGGGGCATGGATGGGAGGAAGCTGGGCGGTCAAGGTCCTTGTCACGGGGAGCCCTTCTTGGGCCTGACGGAGTCACGAACCCACGGAAATTGTGTGTACAGGCTCACTGGCCTGAGCTTATATTTAATTTCCTGGGGAGTAAATATTTTGTAATATTCGAATTTTTCTAGCCGTCCACCAACCAAGAAAACTAGTCACTGCTGTCAGCGTGTGTGCCCCACGCAGAGTCTAGTAGCCTGGGGACAGCCTGCCTCTGGCCCCCATTTCCGTGAGCGTGGCCCGATGGAAGCGTGGTCGCGAAAGTTGCTTTCTGAGTCGTGAAAGCCAGTTGATGCTCTCTTTAATCACCGGTTCGCGCAGCTGCGTTTGTGCTTGAAGCGGTAGCAACAGAAAGGGCGGGCGTTTTTATCAGACTGACACGTGGAAACGCTGATTGGTTAAGCGACCTCCCCGGACTGTGTTGCTGGTCCAGTCCAGCCTCCCTGGGCTAACCTCCCCTAGATGCTGCTGCATCCTGCCGCCGTCTGGGGTGAAAACGAAGCATTTTACTGTCTGTAATCTAGTATCTGATTCAAGATAAGTGAATGCTTCCTTTACGGTCACCCACTCCTTTACGCTCATTTTCGGAAAACATTTTCCTTTGAAAGTAGGAAAATTTTGGATTTTCTTCTTTCAAAGTCGAATCTCTTTAGACATCTCTGAGATTGGCCTACAGCCAAATTCGTGTAGCTGAAAAAAATTAAGACTTTTCCCAGCAATTTAATCAAATAAAAAAAAGGGTAATCTGTTCATACGAATAACCACAAGCAAAATAGGATTCAGATATTTTTATGAATATTTAAGTTTTCTTACCTTTTTTATGATTATGAGTTCTCATTGTAAAATATTAAAGAGTTACAGGTGTAGGAATTACCTGCGAGGCTCAGTGGTTAACGAATCCGACTAAGAACCATGAGGTTGCAGATTCGATCCCTGGCCTTGCTCAGTGGGTTAAGGATCCGGCGTTGCCGTGAGCTGTGGTATAGGTTGCAGA
>PVHT020000012.1:5856167-5870479 GCA_004024745.2 Catagonus wagneri | reverse complement strand
TTTAAAACATAAAACCGGAGTTCCCATTGTGGCTCAGTGGTTAACGAATCTGACTAGGGACCATGAGGTTGCAGGTTTGATCCCTGGCATCATCGCTCGTGAGTTAAGAATCTGGCGTTGCCATGAGCTGTGGTGTAGGTCGCAGATGCGGCTCGGATCCCGCGTTGCTGTGGCTGTGGTGTAGGCCGGCGGCTACAGCTCCTGTTAGACCCCTAGCCTGGGAACCTCCATATGCCGCGGGTGCGGCCCTAGATAAGGCAAAAAAAAAAAAAAAAAAAACCATAAAACCAAAGCTCCTTTTTCTTAGCCTTTTTCCCCCTTCTTCTAAGCCTTTGTCTATAAGTAATTTATGACCTTGTCATCGACAGTCTTTCTCAGTAAATCAATTGCTTTCTTTCTGGCTGAGCTCTTGGTTTGAGAATAGTTTGAAATCATAAGATACAAATAAATTGAAATCATGAGATACAAATTAAGAAGATATAAGAGGAGTTCCTGTTGTGGCTCAGTGTGTTAAGAACCCAGCTATCCATGAGGATGCGTATTTGATCCCTGGCCTTACTCAGTGGATTAAAGATCCAGTGTTGCTCTGAGCTGTGGTGTAGGTTACAGATGTGGCTTGGGTCTGCCGATGCTGTGGCTGTGGTGTAGGCCAGCAGCTCCAATTTGACCCCTAGACTGGGAACTTCGATATGCCACAGGTGTGGCCCTTAAAAGAAAAAGAGAAAAAAGCACATTGAGTAGTTTCCTGGTGGCTCACTCAGTGAGTTAAGGAACCAGTGTTGTCACTGCTCTGGCACAGGTTCGATCCCTGGCCCAGGAATTTCTGCATGCTGTGGATGTGGCAAAAAAAAAAAAAAAAAGGGAGAATACATTGGAGATAACATTTTTATCTATCAAATAGGCAAAAACTGAATTTTGATAGGATTGTGAGCAAGATGTAGGGAAGCGTGCAAGCACACTCCTGTCTATCACTGATGGGAGTGTAGATTCATACAACCTCTTTGAAGGATGATTTCTCCATATTTGTCAAAACTTCCAATTCATGTGCCTGCTTCTACCTCTAGTAAATATCCTAAGGTTTGTGCACACGTGTAAAAGGACACGCATAAAAAATTGCTAATGGCAGCACTGTCTCTGATACCAGAAGATGATGGGAGTTTCCATGTGGTGCAGTGAGTTAATGATCCAGCTTGTCTCTGTAGAGGCACCTGTTTGATCCCCTGGCCTGGCGTCATGGGTCAAGGATCCAGGGTTGCTTCAGCTGTGGCATAGGTCACAGTTACAGCTGGGATTCCATCCCTGGTCTTGGAACTTCCATGTGCTTTGGCTGTAGCTGAAAAAGAAAAAAAAGATAGTAAACAACCTACATAGCAATAGAAAACTCATTAAAGAAGTTGTGATACATCTGCCCAGTAGGATGGTACATAGCTTTTTTTTTTTTTCCTAACTGAAGGTGGATTTATATATATTGATGTGGAATTACCTCCAAGAGAAGTTGATAAGTATCAAAAACAAAATCTGTATATAATATGCTTCCATTTGTATAAAAACAGAAGAAAAACAAAAAATACATGTGAATGTGTATATATACACATTTGCCTGCTTTGGCTGTCTCTGAAAGAATTCAAAAGAAACGGACAACATTGATTGTTCTGAGGAAGGAACTAGAAGACTGAGGTTAGGGTGGGAGAGAGGCTTTTTCATGTACACCCTTTTGTACCATTTTAATTTTATACCTTTGAAATGTAATACAGGAGTTCCTGTCGTGGCTCAGTGGTTAACGAATCCGACTAAGAACCATGAGGTTGTGGGTTTGATCCCTGGCATCGCGCGGTGGATTAAGGATCTGGCGTTGCCGTGAGCTGTGGTGTAGGTTGCAGACGCAGCTTAGATCCTGCGTTGCTGTGGCTGTGGCGAAGGCCGGCGCTACAGCTCCTGTTAGACCCCTAGCCTGGGAACCTCCATATGCTGTGAGTGCGGCCCTAGAAAAGGCAAAAAGATTAAAAAAAAAAAAAAAAAGGAATACATATTCAAGATCTTTAAATTATAATGACAACAATTATTTTTCTTTTTTTCTTTTTTTTTTTGGCCATACCGAGGCATGTGGAGTTCCCAGGCAGGGGTCGGATCAGAGACATAGTTGCGACCTAAGCCGCAGCTGTGGCAACTTTGGATCCTTAACCCACTGTGCCAGGCCGGGTATCAAACCTGCTTCCCAGTGCTCCCAGCGTGCTACAGATCCCTGTTGCTCCACATCAGGAACTGCATGACAATAAATTTGGGGGGGGGTAGATCTTTTTAGGGCCACATCTGTGGCATATGGAAGTTCCCAGGCTAGGGGTCCAATCAGAAGTGTAGCTGCCGGCCTACACCACAGCCACAGCAACGTGGGATCTGAGCCACGTCTGCGACCTGCACCACAGCTCATGGCAATGCCGGATCCTTAACCCACTGAGCAAGGCCAGTGATCAAACCCACATCCTCATGGATACTAGTCAGGTTTATTCCCTGACTAGCTATGATGAGAACTCTTCATGACAACAATTTTTAAAGGAAAAATTTAGAAAGTGCTATGAAGCAAACCAAAAAGACAGTAAAAATTTAAAAATAGGTAAGTATATAAAATGGCATAGCTACTTTGGAAAGTAGCTTGCAGTTCTGAAAAAAGTCAAACCTAGAGTTACCTTGTGTCCCAGACCTCCCACTCCTAGGCAGGTGTGCACCCCGGAGAACTGAGGACACACATCTACACAAAAACTTGTGCACAAATGTTCATAGCAGCCTTATTTACAATAGCAATAGCAATTCACAAAAAAAGTGGAAACAACCCAATTTTTCATCTGTGAGTGAATGGATAACAAAGTGTATTGAATCTGTACAATAGAATATCACTCAACCACAAAAAGGAGTGGAGTCATGGTAGGGGCTACAGCGTGGATGAACTTTAAAAACATGCTAAGTGAGGAGTTCCCACCAAGGCGCAGTGGGTTAAGAATTTGCAGCAGCCCAGGTTGTTGCGGAGGCCCAGGAACTTCCAAATGCCACAGGCCCGGCCAAAAATAAAAATAAAATAAATCTTTAAAAAATTTGCTGTTGAGGAGTTCCTGTCATGGCTCAGTGGTTAACAGACCCGACTAGCATCCATGAGGACCAGAGTTCGATCCCTGGCCTCGCTCAGTGGATTAAGGATCCGGGGTTGCCGTGAGCTGTGGTATAGGCTGGCAGCTACAGCTCCAATTTGCCCCCTAGCCTGGGAACCTCCCTATGCCCTGTGTGCGGCCCTAAAAAAAAAAAAAGGCAAACGACAACAAAAAAATTGCTGTTGATGTACTGAGTCTCTCGCTTACGCCGAGCATTTCCTCATTAGGTAATACATTTAAAGTCCTCTACATAGTACTTGGCCTTGAACAATCACTTGGTAAAGTGTTAGTCAGCAATGTTTTTTGCATATATTATCTATTTAAGCCTCACAGTGGAGTTTCTGCTGTGGTGCAATGGGATCAGCAGTATCTCTGCAGTGCTGGGACACAGGTTCAATCCCCTGCCCTGTACAGTGGGTTAAGGACCCAGCATTGCCTCGTCTTTAGCATAGGTCACAACTGTAGCTCAGACCTGATCCCAGGCCCCGGAACTCCATATGCTGTTGTGTGGCCGGAAAATGAACCAAACAAGCCTCATAGTAACCTTGTGAGGGAGGGGTTGCACCCTCATCTTACAGATGAAGAGGAGGAGTCTCAGAAAAGTGACAGCATTTCTCTCAAGTGCATAGTTAAGACTACAGCTCAAGGATTTCTTATTCCCATCTTATACTTTTTTTGTTTTGTTGTTGTTTTGGTTTCTTTTTTCTTTTCTCTTTTTTTGGCCATGGCAGGCAGCAGACTGATGTGGGATCTCAGTTTCCAGACCAGGGATTGAACCCACACTACAGTGAGGAAAGCCCTGCATCCTAACCACTAGATCACTAGGAAACTCCCCGTATCTTATACTCTTAACCCTTGATGCAACAAAATACTTTTCTAACTCTGAACATATAGCTAGACTAACTACGACCTGCCGAAGAAACTGCCCAGAAAGCCAGGGAAGCGGTGGTTTTAGGTCAAGTTTTGACTAAATGCTAGGAGATGACTTTGCAGTTGCTAATTTGGGCAAGTGCCAAGGAAGTCAGAAATGGCCTTGCTTCTGCTTTGGTCAGCTCACCTTCAACAGCATCTCTAAAGTCCATATGCTCTTAGTGCTTTCAAAGTGAAGTTTCTTATTTCTCACAAGAGAAGAAAAAAAGCACAGTGACCTTTTTCCCTCGGTGAGCCTGAGGTGGCTCTTTTTGCGTCTGTGACCCAGAGAGCACGGGGGCTGAAGGCTATAGGAGGATGCAGGAAGATGAGTGGAGGGCACTGTGTGTCTGAGACATGTTTTTTCACATCTCAGAAATCAAAGTGTGTCTGCCTGTCCTGTTAGCTCTTGGCCAAAAGATAGGCTTGGCTAGTCTTCTTTGCCTGCATATGTGCAAACATCAGAAGTGCCAGCTTTGACACTTGAAAGAGGGACATCAGCAACTTGAAAGAAAACCCAAGAGACAAAACGTTATTTTAACACTAAGAACCAAATGATAAGCAGGTAAGGGAAGGTTCAAGAGGCACTTACAAATAGAGTTCCCGCTGTGGCACAGTGGGTTAAGGACCTGACTGCAGTGACTCAGGTCGCTGTGGAGGTGTGGGTTCGAGCCCTGGCCTAGCGCAGTGGGATAAGGATGCAGTGTTGTCACTGCTGTGGCTAGGGCCACTGTTGTGGCACGGGTTCATTTTCTTGCCCTGGAGCCTTGGAATTTCCACATGCCATGGACATGAACAAAAATAAAGAAAGCAAACCTGCACCGATGGATTTTTACTTCCCTTGGAGAAGTTTTTTGGCCGCTTCACAGCCAGTGAAGTTTCTGGGATCAGATACCAGCCACAACTGCAACCTATGCCACAGCCGCGCTAATGCCAGATCCTTAACCCACTGTGCCTGGCCAGGGATTGAACTTGTGTCCCCGTGCTCCCAAGCCTCTCTGATCCCATTGCGCCACAGCGGGAACTCTGTGAACTTTTTCTTTTTTCTTTAATGCAGTATCACCAGTGTGCTTCATGGCACAAAGGACAATATTGCATAGAAAGGTCAGGGAAAGTATGGATAATATTCAGTCAAAAAGTGATTCAAGGAGTTCCCTGGTAGCCTAGCAGGTTACGGACCTGGGATTGCCAATGCTGTGGCTAGGGCCACTGATGGCACGGGTTCAGTCCCTGGCCCTGGAACTTCCGAATGCCATGGGCATGGCCAAAAAGGGGGGAAAAAAAATGAGAGAGAGAAAAAAAGAACTCTGATTAGCTAGCATTGTGTCATAGTTTTTTTTTTTTTTTTGGCCTTTTTGAGGGCCGCACTTGGAGCATATGGAGGTTCCCAGGCTAGGAGTCTCATAGGAGCTGTAGCTGCCGGCCTGCACCAGAGCCACAACAATGCCAGATCCGAGCTGCATCTGCGACCTATACCACAGCTCACGGCAACACTGGATCCTTAACCGACTAAGCAAGGCCAGGGATCAAACCCGCAACCTCATGGTTCCTAGTCGGATTCATTTCCGCTGTGCCACGGTGGGAACTCCAGCATTGTGTCATAGTTTAGTTGTTGGCCTTCTTACTAGTATATAAAATAATGGTGCATTTTGTAATTGATAGTACTTTAGATTCACTGAAATACAGGCAGCAAGGATTTTATAAGTCTAGGAGTCATGGAGTAGTGGTTCCTACTTTGCTGGAGATCCAAAGACTGGTGCCAAAGAATATTTTCAGCTTAAGAAAAAAGAGGGACACCTCCTGGTGTCAAGTATATGGTAAAGTGGACACTAGTATAAACTAGCAAATTAACCTTCAGTGACTTTAAGAAATAACCAGTATGAAAACAAATGGGAGTCAAATAAAATTCCAGCAAACTATCAAATACTATAAAATCCCCAAAATGTTGCAAGTCAGGGCATTCTGGAAGCCGTGGCACTAGTTAAATTTACAGCTACTTTTACACTCAGATGCTGTGTATTAGGTCCTGTCTCAGCTCCAAACCTCCCCTCCTATACTCTGCTTTGTGATGCTCAGGCTGAGATACTGAAAACCACACTCTCCTCTGCCCCCTGGCTCCCTTGTTAGGTTCTGCCAGTAGGAGGCATGGTGAGCCTTGTTCTGAGAGTGGCAGCAAACTGGAAACTGCAGCCTGGGTGAACCATCGCTGGGGTGATGCAACCGATAAGAGTCGCATCCTTCTTCCAGCCTTATAGACTCCCTCTGTCTTCCCTCCAAGCTCCGAGGTACCAGCTACGCAGCACTCCCTTTTTAAGGTCTGAGTCTCAGCTCCTTGAAGTAATGCCAGCCCCTTTCCTTGCTTCTCCAGCCCTAGGCATTTACTCTGACATGTGTCCCCTTTTGCCTTTTTAGTCCATTAATACCTGTATTGTTAATTATCTGTATTCTACATTTCCCCTGTTAAAATAACTGTTTAGTTTCTTCCTGATTGGACCCCGACTGATACAGATGGACTGATGGCATCGACTAAATGCAGCCATGCCTGTATTTATCCTATCTGGTATGTTAGTATTGATCTCACACGTATCTGTAAAGGATTCCTCTGTTTTAAGCATTGGAAATCTTTGAAATTAAGGTTCATATGGGCTATTATAGAATCAGGAATTAGCAAACTTAAGTCCTAGCCCCAGTTCTGCCAGTGGGTTCCGTGCCCTGTCTTGTCCTCAGTGTATGAAGAGTATGATAGTACCTACCTCTCTGATTTTTGCTAATTATTACTATTACTAGTAATAGTACTTCTCTCTTGGGTACACGGAAGGACAAGACAGGGCAGTCTGAGAATATAAAAATTGCTCCAGTAGTTCCTGTTGTGGCTCAGCGGTTGGCAAACCAGACTAGCATCCATGAGGACGTGGGTTCAATCCCTGACCTTGCTCAGTGGGTTAAGGATCCAGTGTTGCCGTGAGCTGTGGTATACGTCTCAGATACAGCTTGGATCCCACGTTGCTGTGGCTGTGCTGTGGGCTGTCAGCTACAGCTTCAATTGGACCCCTAGCCTGGGAACCTCCATATGCCTCGGGTGCTGCTCTAAAAAGACAAAAAAAAAAAAAAAAAAAAAAAAGGGATTGCTCCAAATTGCACTATACCTTATAGAAATAAGGTGATGTTATGATTTATGAATTTCCTGATTCAGATACAGCAATTGGATTTTAGTTAGTAACCTTGAACTTGTGTTGAAGTATTAGCTCTTTGAACACCTGCCCTTGTAGCTGTTGCATTCTGTGTTACGCTGGGTTTGAAGTGAATGGAATTAGGTAGTTGGGTTCGTTGGTGGTCCAAGTGATAGCACAGCAGTATAGCCCACGTTACCAGCTCCAGGGGAGCGAGACTTTCTTGGTGACAGGTCCTCGGTGGGAGAGACACCGTGTGTACCATCTCTTATCCCCATGGCCCTGTCTTGGCCCGCATCTTCCACTGTCTCCATCTCACGCAGTCCACTCAGCGGCACTGGCCTCATCTTATTCTCTTAAACACTGACCCACGTTCACCCAGAAGAGCACGTGTGCTTTGTTAGCCTGGGTCACTCTTCCCCAAGATGTTTCTGTGCCCTGTCGCCTCATTTCAGCTGACTTCTTAGACAGGCTGCCATTCCTCAATACTTTCTATAAAAATTTCTGTTAAATTCTACCCTGGTGGTATTCTAATTTTAGTGTGCTTCGTTTTTCTTGTAGCATTTATTACTACCTGATATGAGCACACATTTATTTGTTTATTGATTTACTTTCTGCCTCCCTGGCTGGGAGTGGCAGCTCCATTAGGATGGAGACTTTGTCCATATGTTTGCCATTGCAACCCCAGCACCTGAAGCAGGACCTACCAAATATAAACCCTCAGAATATACTTGACAGATTAATGAGTAAATTTAACAAGTAGACACTAATTATGCTGCTATGCTGGATCTTTGTCCTCTGTGAACTTAGAGTAAAAGTGTACAAACAGGCATACAAACTTACAGTCATGCTATTATTATTTTTTTTTTAACCACCCTGCGGCGTATGGAGTTTCGGGCCAGGGATCAGATCCAAGCCATAGTTGCGGACCTACGCTGCAGCCCTTGGCATTGCCAGATCCTTTAATCCACTGTGCTGGCCCAGGATCAAGACTGCGTCCTTGGGAGTTCCCGTCGTGGCGCAGTGGTTAACGAATCCGACTAGGAACCATGAGATTGCAGGTTCAATCCCTGCCTTTGCTCAGTGGGTTAACGATCCGGCATTGCCGTGAGCTGTGGTGTAGGCTGCAGATGTGGCTCGGATCCTGTGTTGCTGTGGCTGTGGTGTAGGCCAGTGGCTACAGCTCCTGTTAGACCCCTAGCCTGGGAACCTCCACATGCCGCAGGTGCAGCCCTAAAATGACAAAAAAGGAAAAAAAAAAAAGACTGCGTCCTTGGCACTGCACAGATGCCACCAATCCCATTGTACCACAGCAGGAACTCCACACTCAACCTTCTGACACTGGCTTTTTGTAAAAAGATCTGCCCTACCCAACATCTCATCCTTCAGTTTAAGTCTGGACATTTTAGTCCTGGAAAGAGGATGAGATTTGAAGTCAAAGAGTGGTTTCACATCATGTGTTTACCATTACTAGCCATACTCCATAAATCCCTTAATCTTCCCGAGCCTTGATTTTCTCATCCATATAATGGGGATAGTACTTGCTCCGCTTACCTTAGACTTATGGTAAAAGTCAAATGAAATGTGTGTCTCCCTCTCAGACTATGTTAGAGTCTTGATTCTTCTGGCAGTTCCTTCCTGGCCACTGTCCTCCCTTGGGAGTTGTTGATCTTTGTCTTCCTGGCCATCCCACAGCCCTAAAGTTCTAGAAGCCACGGACACACCAGAATTGACCTGACTTTAGCTTCCAAGTCTTCCCAGGTACAGACTGAAAAAATTCACTGAAGACAAGGCAGCCTCTCTTCCATCCTACTCATAATTACTAATACATAATTGCCTGGGTAACTCGATCGTCAGCCCTGTAACGGATAGCTCTCCCCTACACCTGCAAAGCTGATGGAACAGGACAGAGAAATAGTATCCAACAGAAGAGGGAGGGTAGGTTTCTCTATAACAAGACCCAGGATAAGGACATTATTGTCTAGAAGGAAAGAAATGATTGAAAGGTTTTGAAAACTGAGATATCTCTATCTCAAACGACCTTATTAGCCTAAAAAAGAACAAAGACTCTCTTCCCCCGCATAAAGGTAATGGTGCAAAACCCAAGGAATCTGTAGCTGGGGAATTCAGATGGGAATGTCGCTACACCATCGCAGAATCCTTCTGGGAACCTGCAGTGGAAAAGGACCAGTTGTAGCAACAAGATCCAGAGTTGTGCCAAGGAGTCGTGTCACATTTCAGTGGCTGTCTTTCCTGCTGGTCACTTTAGGGTCACTGTGAGGTGAGACTGGATTCTGGTTTTTTTGTGTTTTTTTGTTAGTTTGTTTTTTGTCTTTTTGCCTTATCTAGGGCCACACCCGCAGCATATGGAGGTTCCCAGGCTAGGGGTCTAACAGGAGCTGTAGCTGCCGGCCTTCGCACAGCCACAGCAAAGCAGGATCTGAGCCATGTCTGCAATCTACACCACAGCTCACGGCACCGCTGGATCCTTAACCCACAGAGCAAGGCCAAGGATCGAACCCGCAACCTCATGGTTCCTAGTCGGATTCGTTAACCACTGAGCCACGACGGGAACTCCTGTTTTTGTTTTTTTTTAATGAGCTGTAATTTGTTTTTTTCCCTCCTTGGATCTCTGTTTTCCCTCCTTTTATGTCCATAATTTATGAAGTACCTGTGTGATTTTATTGCCTGATTTTTACTTAGCTTTCTTTTTATCGTATTGATTGGTACTAAAAGATGCTGTACATTTTAAAGCCCTGACATCAGTCCAACACTGAAAATACGAAGCAAAGACGCTGTGGTTAAAGAATATATAAATAGAGCTTGGTGTTTTTCTGCTGAGTCTGTTTGGGGAATGCATTATGTTTAGGATTTTTTTTCTGTTTTAAAAAGTTGACTTCTAGAGAAATAGAAGTCAGTTCTGATGTGCTATTTCAATGTTCCATACAAACTCAAGCCTGTTTCCCAAGAAAACACCACCAGCAAAACAAAACAAAAAAGATCAAATGAGACAAGTGAAGAAGAAAAATGCATCCAGGGAGTTCTCTGATGGCCTAGCGGGTTAAGGCTCCTCCGTTCTCACTCTGTGGCTCTGGTCACTGCTGTGTGGTGCAGGTTCGATCCCTGGGCCAGGAACTTCCACATGCTCCCTGTGTGGCAAAAAATAAAATTAAAAAAAGAGAGAGAGAGCCTGAAATAAACGTTGCAACTCTCATTAAAAAAGAAAAAAGAGAGAAGTTCCCATTGTGGCTCAGCAGTTAATGAACACGACTAGCATCCATGAGGACTTGGGTTTGTTCCCTGGCCTTGCTTGGGGGGTTAAGGATCCGGCATTGCCATGAGCTGTGGTGTAGGCCAGCGGCTGCAGCTCTAATTCGGTCCCTAGCCTGGGAACCTCAATATGCTATGAGTTTGGCCCTAAAAAGCCAAAAAAAATTTAAAAAGAAAAAGGGATTTCCCGTCATGGCTCAGTGGTAATGAACCCAAGCTGGTACCCATGAGAGCGCAGGTTCGATCCCTGGCCTCGCCCAGTGGGTCAAGGATCCAGTGTTGCCGTGAGCTGTGGTGTAGGCCACCACAGCTCAGATCCTGGGTTGCTGTGGCTGTGGTATAGGCAGGCACCTGCAGCTCCGATTCGAACCCTAGCCTGGGAACCTCCATATGCCACAGCTGCAGCCCTGAAAAGACAAAAAAAAAAAACACAACAAAACAAAACAAAAAACGGAAAGAAAAGAAAAATGCATCCAGATGTTTTCATTGTTTTGCTGCCACTTCCCATTCCCTTTAAGCTGGGTCCTAGAGTATTTGAGAAGCGCAAGAAGGCAGTTCGGGGGCCACGCACACGTGTCACTTTCCTCAGTATCGATCCATTTATACCTATTTATTTTCTGTCTTCTCTTCCGGTGAGGGAGATGGTGCCTGTGTGTGGCAGAACTGAGTCCTTGCATGTGCCCAAAAGTAAGATGGAGTCCTCCCAGACTTACTAAGGACCAGGGTCACCAGGCTTTTTTGGATTTCCTAGACTAGAGAAGAGGACAGGAACCAGGATGGGAAGATGGACGTGTTGCATTTTAAACTGGAGCTTCCCCTGCGGCCCACAGAGCATGTCCTTGGTGTGCAGCTCATCTTGACTTTCTCCTACCAACTGCACGTGAGTCAGTTCCTCAGAGAAGCTCGTGCCCTCCCTTCTGTCTTTCCAAGGAACAGTGCCGCCCTTTCTGACTCCTAGGAAAACCCACCCTGCAGAAGGCTCTTTTTCGGAGGTGTTGTCTAAATGTAACTGCTTAAGTTAAATTTACATGTTTTTCACTGAGGTCATATTCATTTCTATGCACTATGAATAGCTCAGAGGGTTCTGGGCAGAGTGCTTCCTCCGTGGCTAAGCTGGGGACAGGAGGGACGGCTAGGCTCCACCACAGACAGCGACACTTAGAGCCTAGAGCCCTTTGGATCTGACCAGGAGGGACCTTCTCTTCTAATGATTTCAGAGGATGTCGACATTCGTGATGCAGAGCATGGCGTTTCTCCAATCCTCCTTCGCTGTTCCAGGCTCCCAGTTATATGTGAACGGAGACCTGAGGCTGCAGCAGAGGCAGCCCCTAAGCTATGGTGGCCTAGACGTGCGATACAACGTAAGGATGCTTCTCGCTGCCCATTTCTCTCTCTCTCTCTTTTTTTTTTTTTTTTTTTGCTTTTTAGGGCCACACCCGCGGCATATGGAGGTTCCCAGGCTAGGGGTCTAACAGGAGCTGTAGCTGCCGGCCTACACCACAGCCACAGCAACGCGGGATCCAAGCCACATCTGCAACCTTCACCACAGCTCATGGCAATGCCGGGTCCCTAACCTACTGAGCAAGGCCAGGGATCGAACCCTCAACCTCGTGGTTCATAGTTGGATTCGTTAACCATTGAGCCACGACGGGAACTCCTATGTCTTTTTTTTAAGGGCCATGCCACAGGCATATGAGGGTTCCCAGGCTAGGGACCAAATGGAGCTATAGCCACTGGCCTACACCACAGCCATAGCCACGCCTGATCTGAGCTGCGTCTGAGATGAACCCCATAGTTGCGGCCCTAGAAAAGGCAAAAAGACAAAAAAAGGAAAAAAAAAGACATAAAGGGCATTCACCTCTCTCACCCAAATTTCTCTTCTTACCTCCACCTGAAATATTAAATGAGGTTTTCAGTTTGTTCTTTGCTATCTCCCCTCAGCGGTAAAAGCACTGATGTCTGTGTTCTCTCCCCCCAGTGCTCAAAACAGTGCCTGCTCGAAACATGCTGTAAGCATTAGGACAGGTCTGTTGAGAGAATGCACGCTCATATCACTCACGAGGAAACTGGAGTTGCAGGGGTTAATTTCCCCAAAGTCCCACAACTTGAAAGTAACAGCCATGACCTGTCTGTCTGAGGCCAGAACTCATGCACATGATCACTCATCACAAACCTTTAGTTTATTACGAGAGGACCTATATCAGTTGGGCTGGTCTGCTTTTGAAAATGAAAGTGAAATATTCTCAGTTATTATAGACATAAACCAGGACTGTTCAAGATAAACTGGCATTTGCGGTCACCATAGCTATAATCAACATATATTTCTTTATTTATTTTTATTTTTAGAGCCACACCCCCGCCATATGGAAGTTCCCAGGCCAGGGGTCGAATCGGAGCTACAGTTGCCGGCCTACACCACAGCCATAGCCTAACCGGATCTGAACTGCATCTGCAACCTAACCACAGCTCACGGCAACGCTGGATCCTTAACCCACTGAGCGAGGCCAGGGATCGAACCCTAGTCCTCATGGATACCGCCAAGCCATGACGGGAACTCTGAGAGGAGTATTTTATACATAACTTTAAAAACCTGCAAAAGGTGGAATTGACCCCTTGTTTCCATCCCTGCAGAAGAAAAGACTAAGAGTAAACGACTTAAATTGTTGCAGAAGAGTGCCTTCATCCTGTAAGAAAAGGTTGTTGGTACAGGAAGGGGCCACGGAGTACCAGGGGGTGGTCTCTGTGATCAGCCTGGGTGGGCAGGAGGGTAGGAAAATGCGAGAAGTCGCTTGAGCGCTCACACCACCGCCTCCTGCCGCATCGCAGGTATCTGTAATCAACGGCACCAGCCCTTTCGCCCGTGACTATGACCTCACCCACATTGTCGCTGCCTATCAGGAGAGGAACGGTGAGTCATGGCTAGAGTCTTTTCAGCTGCTTCTCAAGACCTTTCCAGATTAATGGGGGTGTTGGAAAGAAACAGAATCTGAGCGCTTGTCCTATGAAAATATCAAAACCAGTGAATTATGTTATGGGAGTTACGGGAGGTGAACAGCTTACTCAGGATTTGTCCTTTTTTTCCTCGCACCCTGTCCCTCCCCTCCATTGCTCCGGTGGGCCAGCAGGTTACTGCCAATTACCTGCCATAATTGAGGTGCTCCCCGCACCACACCTGTAAAATAAGCCAAAGACAAGTTGCTCGCTATAGTTTTCAGGTGGAAATAGGGAATGTGAGCAGCACACGTGTCAGCAGCTGAAGTGGGAGCAGGCACCCAAGCTTCAGGCTGGAAGGCAGAGGGTGTCCTTCCCTTACAGAAGAGAAGCTCTCAGGCCGTCCTGTGTGCTTGATTCAGCACGTCTGGCTGGTTGGTGGTCTGAGGCTTTCTCTAAAGGCATCTAAAGCATTGCTTGGCAACCAGAAATCATAGATACTATACACCGACAATTAACAAGTCAGGGGACTGCAATTCCGGTATTTCTTTCTGTTTTTATCTACTACACCAGCAGCATTATTCCCCAAATGAAGGAATTTTGGATCGCCTTAAAAACATTTATTTACAGGAGTTCTGGGTGGCTCAGCATGTTAAAGATCTGGTGGTGTCATTGCTGTGGTGCAGGTTTGATCCCTGACCTGGGAATTTGCACATGCTGTGGGCGTGGCCAAAAAAACCATTTATCTACAAGTCAACTCTTCTCTTTATTGCTTCCAGTCTTTGTCCATACACAGGTTTTTTTATACAGCTCCTGTCATAGTTTAGAGGCACTTTACGATCCACCTTATTTTTTGTACTTTTTTTTTTTTTTTGTCTTTTTGCGTTTTTAT
>PVHT020000012.1:5773067-5856067 GCA_004024745.2 Catagonus wagneri | reverse complement strand
AGAGATTGAACCCACAACCTCATGGTTCTTAGTTGGATTCGTTAACCACTGAGCCATGAAGGGAACTCCCCTGTACTTTTTTTTTTTTTCGGTCTTTTTGTCTCTTTTAGGGCCGCACCCGCTGCATATGGAGGTTCCCAGGCTAGGACTCTAATGGGAGCTATAGCCGCTGGCCTACACCACAGCCACAGCAACGCGGGATCCAAGCTGTGTCTGTGACCTACACCACAGCTCACAGCAATGCCAGATCCTTAACCCACTGAGCGAGGCCAGGGATCGAACATGCGTCCTCATGGATGCTAGTTGGGTTCGTTAACCACTGAGCCACGATGGGAACTCCTGTGCTTTGTGAATAGAAATATTTCCCCACACTGCTACAAAGTTTTAATTGGTTTCCTTTTTAGTGGTAGCATAGTATTCTGTTGCTTAGCCATTCAACAGTTGTAGAGCACATAGACTGTTTTCAAGGTTTTAATGTATTTTGACAAGTATTTTACCAAATAACGTGTGAGCAACTTTGCACATTTAGTTTCCCTTACCTTTCCAATTATTTCTTGGGGATGAGTTCTGAAGTGCAGAATTTGCCTGAGAGGTCAGAGTATTTTTATAGCCTTCACTATTTTATTGCAGAAATGAGAATTCATGCATTAATCATGCATTAATTCCCGATTGTATTGCAGTAACCACCATCCTGACCGACCCCAACGCCATCTGGCTGGTGGGAAGGGCTGCGGAAGCTCCATTTGTGATTAATGCTGTTATCCGATACCCTGTGGAAGTCATTTCATATCCTTTCTGGTAAAGGGCCAAGGGTAACTCGGTTTCAAAAAGAAAAGAAGGATTCCACAGTTGTCCCCCAAAAGGAACAGATGCGGGAAGTCTCAGATTGGCGACTGCTACCATTGGAGCCTCACAGAAATGGCCCTGGTTGTCTGCAGTTCATACGTAGAAAAAAATACTCATTTCCTGTTCCTATTTCTTTTTGAGCAATTCTCCTAGCTCAGAAGCATCCATATTTATATCTTAATAATCTTTGATTGTCTCTTTTATCTTAAGGGCATTTGAAGCATTTTTGCCATTTTCCGTCTCAGCGAAAGCTCCGGTTTAACATTTACTTAGAAAATGTCATCTGTGATTCCTTAACTGTTGGTACTTATCTCCCAGGATTCTGGGAAATGATAAAGTTTGCCTGGGTGCAGTATGTCAGCATCCTGCTAATCTTCCTCTGGGTGTTTGACAGAATCAAAAGATTTGTGTTTCAAAATCAGGTGGTGACCACAAGCCCTGTCACGGCAGTGCCGCAGGGAGGGCCGTATAAGGAGCATTTATCCTAAGAAGACCCTTTCAGAAAACTCTAAGCCGGACCCTGGCTGTCTCACCGTTTCCTTCAGAGAACTGCCTTCTTACGAAATTTCTGAAAAGAACCCCTGGACACTTGCCCACTTCTGTGCTTTCCCGTATCGGAGACAAAGAACAGTGTTCTCTGATTATCCTCTGCCCAAAGTCCGTATCTTCTAAAGCGTCTGCAAAAATAACCAGGGACTAGTTTGTGGAAAGCGGCAGAAGGTTCCCGAAGGCTATAATTTGCTTTTGTTTTTTTTTGTTTTTGTTTTTGTTTTGCCTCTGACTTGAATTTCAGGAGAAAACTACAGCCAGTTCAGACATCTTGGAAAGAGTCCCATCTCTGGTCAAGCAAAGACTTTTCCTCCCTTGAACTGAGAAACATGCTCTGCATTTCTTCCCCCTAGTGTAAACCGCCTTTTACTCTTTTCAGGGCCCTCTGGTGATAGATATGCAAATCACTGGCACTTTCCACTCCTGGGCGTCTCCATTTCCCATTCAGGACCCATTTCCAGAACTGCGAGGCCTTCAGCTGGACCACTGGAGTGCCCCAGAGCGCACGTGCGCCGGTGTGGGCGACCCGAGGACGCCTGGACCCTCCGTCCACCTGCCCTGAGTCTAACAGACGGTCGTCTGTCAGCAGCCCAGCTCAACAGCCCTTTATCCCTGCCCTGCTGTGGCTGGCTCTCCGCCCTCGGGCTGAGCCCCGGGAATAGCAGGCTGCGGTCCGAAGGGCTGTTTCATTCACAAGCCCCTCAGCGATGGTGGGGGAGTAAGGAGCGCGTGACCACAGGTTCTTTCTCTCTGGCCCTCACCCAACAGCCTGGACACTTGCCACTCCTTCTCCTCGACGGCCCGCCCCCTTCTTGAAAAGGACACGAGTGACAGAGGAGCTGTTGTTGGTGTTGGCTCCCCTGCCTGACAACCACAGACTTTCCTTGGAGGGCTAACAGGAAGCCCAGCTCCTTGTGTTTCCCTTGCCTGAGGCACAGGGTGCCCATCAGAGAGGGGCCGCCTTGGGGAGGACACACAAGGAGCAGGGAGGGGATAATAAGGACGCTAGCCCGGGAAGTCCAAGCCGGGCCTGGCCATTGAGCAGAATGACATGCAGTCCAGCCAGATGACACTCTAAGTGCGTGTCTGCAGAACAGACCGCTGGAAGGGGCCTCTGTCGCCTGTGGAACAACCAACCTTGCCCTAAGGACCACTGGACCTGCTTTATGATGCTGAGATGTCATTGGCACTGGAAGGACATGCCTTCTGTTACCCACGCTTCATGCCCATCCACACACACACACAGAGACACACACACACACTCCCGAGCGCATGGCATGCCTCAGTTTACCCTGGAGACTCAGTTCTTACTTCCCAAGCACCTCTCCTCTCAAGCTGACCAAAATAAAGAGTTTTGGAAACAAAGCTCCTTTGAAGTATTCAAGCACAAAAATATCCTCACGCTAGCCCCTCTGCCTTTTCTTTTAATAGTCAGGGCTGTTTTTATGCCTAAAGTTTTTTCCTGAGATTTAAGTGAAAAGTGGTTTCTGGTTTGAATCACCAAAATGTAACGAGGCAAGGAAAGATAGCCAAAGATGTGTATAAACATGACTTTGCATTTTATTAAGTTATTTTCAAGCAAAAATGTGTACAGAGAAGCACAATGTTTTGTAACTTTTAATTAAAATGTTCAAACTGCAAGGTTGCATGTGGCTTTTTAGAGGGCGGGCATTTGGAAAGGGGAAAGACAGGGCGGGCAGAAGCTGGGCACACTTCTCCTGGTTACTCACCAGCAGTCTTGCTTTGCCAGGGCTCTGCCCAAAGACCGTCGAGCTTTTGTTAGCTCTTTGGCCACAGCCTTATGGCCCAGCCCCAAGTAAACGTGAGTTTTTGGTGGAATCCACATGGCATGTGGAAACCACAGGCTGGAAAATTACAGCTGCGTCTGCTGAGTATCAGGTTATTTACAGATCAGATGTTGCTGGCTTCTGAACCTGAATCTGCACCTTGTAGGTGCAAGAGGAGGAAAAGGTGAGAAACATACAGGATTTTATCAACTGGCTAAGTCAGAGTTTGAGACAATTAATATTTGGCAGGGGAAATCCCTAATTTTGCCAAATGATTATCCAGTTTCGTTTGAATCAGGTGAGGTCCATAAAGCCCCACTTAGATCGTATCATCTGTGATTAATAAAGTCTTTTTCTTCATGTTGATGCTTTAAAAATAATTTTTTTCCCATAAGTTCTAAATGCCTCTTGGGGAAAATGTGTAATTACAGAAACCTAAGGAAAATAAGTGGTGTATAAAATCGGGTTGTGATGATCATTGTACACCTGTAAGTGTAATAAAATTTATTAATTTTTTTAAAAAGGGGAAAAAAAAGAATAAGTTGTCTGTAAATCGCTCTCCAGTGGTTGTCACTGCTGGGAGTTCCTGATGTGGCCCAAGGGAAACAAATCCGAACAGTATCCATGAGGATGCGGGTTTGATCCCTGGCTTCGCTTAGTGGATCAGGGATCCAGCATTGCCATGAGCTGTGGTATAGGCTGCAGACACAGCTTGGACCCTGTGTTGCTGTGGCTGTGGTATAGGCAGGCAGCTGTAAATGACTGGATCCCTAGCCTGGGAACGTCCACATGCCGCGGGTGCAGACCTAAGAAAAAAAAAATGTTATCAGTGTTGGCATTCTGATACACATCTTTTTAATCCTTTGTCCCTAATTTATTTGCTCTCATAAACAACCTTTCTATGAACCTTGCGTATACATCCTTTTTGCTAATTTATTTCTTTTAGATCCTAGAGGAGTTCCCATTGTGGCTCAGCGGTAAGGACCCCGACCTGTATACATCGGGACGTAGTTCCATCCCTGGCTTCGCTCAGTCAAGTACGAGGCCCTTCTGTGAGCTGTGGTGTAGGTCACAGAGGAGGCTGGGATCCTGGTGGCTGTGGCTGTCAGTAGGCCAGCAGTTAGGGCTCCAATTTGACGCCTGGGTACTTCCATACGCCACGGGTGCAGCCCTAAAAAAGGAAAAAAAATTTTTTCCTAGATCCTAGAAAGAAATTTCCAATTCAAAAAGCTTATGACCATTCTTAAGGATTTTATTTCATCTTGCCAAACCGCATCATCGGAAGAATGCACTAATTTATACTTGCAGCAGCAGAGACTTCTTTTTTAAACCCCACCATGGATTATAAACGGTCAGGATGCTCTGTCTTTTTCAGATGCTGGGACTCTGCTATCTGTAGGAGGAAATAACATCTTTATTTATTGAAACATAACCTGTATTCGTCCGGACCTGCCATCAAGCCTGAGCCACTGGCTTGAGACTAGAGCACAGAGGGGCCAGAAGGAGAACAGCCAGCCGCAGGCCTAGTTCCTGAGGGCCACCTGGTGTCCTGGGCCCTCCCAGCTCGGACCCTGCCGGCATCAAGGTGCCAGGGACTTGGCTTAGGGTTGAGGCTGGGGGCTTGGGAGGCGATTTGGTTTCCAGGTCCTTTGACTGCTGCAAGGATGCCACCAAGAGCGAGGAGGGGCAAAATTAAGATTCGCTTTCCTTCACAAGGGCCTTTTGTGTTCCCAGTCGCCTCTCCTTTCTGGGGATTGGAGGGAGGGACAAGTTTTTTTGTCATTTATTGGGATGAGGGGGTGACTGCGAGCACTCTTTGACAGCCTTGGCAACATCGTGGGCCGCCGGCATCCCCCGGGCCCACTTGTGCGCTCCTTCCGCGTGGCCCGCCCCCGCCCGCCCCTGGACGGCCGCCCCTCCCCCGAGGCGTGGCCCCTCGGCCCGGGGTGGGCTGGGTATCCGCAGCCGGGGGCCAACCGGCTCTTTCCTTCCTTCTCTCCCTCCCCGGTTCCCTCCCGCCTGCTTCGGGACCACAGCCACGTCTGAAAGCGCCTCATTGTGCGCGCTCGCTCCGCCGGCAGCGCCGAGCAGCACCGCGGGCTGCGGGCGGCCGCACAGGTAGCGTGGGGCGCGGGGCCAGGGACCGTAAGGTTCCGGGGCAGGAGGGGCGGCGTCTGTTTCTGGTCCTTGCCCCAGGACTACTCCCCCAATTTCCCGTTCTTACTATACTTCTCTCTCTGTCTCCTTTTTTTTTTTTTTTTTTTTTTTTTTAGGGGATTCCTGCGCTGTTTCCAGGTTCCTGGCGCCTTGGGTCTCCAGGTGCCTCCAACATCTTGGTATCCGCTTCCCAGGGGCGTGCCTCTTGCCTCTCCCCGGTGTCCCCGGGTGCCCCTTCACAGTCTTGGGACCCTGCGGAACAAATCAGCCCCTGCGGATTCTTCCGACGGGGAGACAGAGGGTCTGTGGAGTGGAACTTGGAAGAGACGACGTCCAGGAGCCTTTGCTAGGACTGGGGACAGAGACGTGTGCCTCCCGCCGCGCCCGTCGGGCAGGGACGCCTCGCCTGGGGTACGTTGGCTCGTCGTCTCTGCGCAGGATGACCACACCCTGGGCGGCTTGGGCCTGGGCCAGTGGCACATCCGAGGAGGCAGTGATATGGCAACCGGGTCGGGTGTGCGGGGAGCGCGGGGGGTAATGGTGGTGTAGTTGGTTTTACCAGAACGTGAAGCAGACATTGCCTTCCCAAGTGCTGATTCGAAAGCGCCTTCCTGGGGCTTCGGCACACGATGTCTCTGGTGAGGATACCTTGTCTCTTGCAACTTGAGTTTCAGAGGGTATGGCTTTCATCTAGAAAGCTCTCTGAGGGCTTTCTGCTCGGAACTCTGGAGGAAAAGCAGCTCGGTGAGCGACTTGAGAACCAGCTCCAGCTGAATTTGAGGCCCCTGCTTCTGGCTGCTGGACCTCAGGCAACCATAGAGACCTCTCTTGGCCTCAGCTGTAGGTACCCAGCAAATGTTAACTCTCTTTTCTCTTCCCTCTTGAACGGGAGGCATGAGGATGGGAAAACTGAGGCCTCAAGAGCAGAAAGGACTTGGCTGATGTGAAGCCATGAGTGAGCCAAGTACCAAAACTAATGAGAATAACGTGCTGCTCAGTGAGCCTGAAGGGTTATGTTGTGCCCTTTAGTGTGGTATGCGCTGTTAAAGCCTCCTTTACACTAGGCAAGTGAAACACAGGTTAGGGGTGACTTGCTCAGAGTCACACACCCTACTGGTTGTAGAGCAAGATTTTAACCCAGTCCAGCTTCAGAAGCCAGGCTTCTAGCCGTTATTCACTGTTTTGTCTGTTCTGCCCCTGCCTAGGCTTGTCACTTTCTGGTGCTAGGGTCGCTGCAAACCTGGTTATGTCTTTGAATTTTCCTCGTGAAAAAGCTTTCTCTTGGATTCGTAGAATATAGTTGTGACCCAAGATTTGGAAGATTCCTGAACAAATACTCATAAGGGGACTCTGTGCCAGACATTGTTCTGAATGTTTTCTGTATATTAACTCATTTAATCTTCAAAGCAAGCCCACGTGTTAGCTGATATTGTTTCCCATATTTGTATATTAAAAAAAAAAACCCAAACCGTGCACAGAGAGACTAAGTAACTTGCTCAAGATCACACAGTAAATGATCAAGTGTACTTCACACTCTTAGCCCCTGTGCTCCTGCTCCATCTAATGAGAGAGATGCGCTCTCGCTTCTAGTCTAGGAAGGAGAGTTAGGCACAGAAGTGCAGGAACGAGAGCATTCGGGGTAGTGATGATAGCACCAATAGTGATTTCTCAATATCACCTAATACTCAGTTCATATTAAAATTTCTTTCAAAATTACCTCAAGGATAACTTCTTACCCTTGGTTTGTTCAAATCAGAATCCAAACAAGGTCTGCACGTCGTTGTCTTTGGCTATTTGTTTTTTGAGTTGTTTTCACAATGGTCCCTTTTTTCCTTTTACTTCATTGACTTCTAAGAATGACTTACTTTTGGAGCTGCCTCGTTATGCAGTGGGTTAAGGATCTGGCATTGTCACTGCTGTGGCTTGGGTGGTTCGGTCTCTGGTCTCCACAAGCATGGCCAAAAAAAAAAAAAAAAGGGAATGACTTCATTTTTACAAATAAATGAATTGCAGTTCCTGCCATGGCACAGTGGGTTAAGACTGACTTCAGTGGCTCAGGTCGTTGCAGAGATGCAGTTCGATTCCCAGCCCAGCACAGTGCATTAAAGGTGTAGGTCGCAGCTGTGGCTCAGATTCAATCCCTGGTCTGGGAATTTACATATGCTGAGGATAAGGCCATAAAAAAGAAAGAAAGAAGAAAGATCAAAATAAGAAGTTAAAAAAATAAAGCAGAGAACATTCCAGATTAGCTCTGTGTAGGAAGGCTCAGTCCTCACCTGGGCGAACACAGAGGAATGTGCAAAACATGCACCGTCTACCCCGATTCCCTGCGTGTGTTACTGCAGAGAAGAGGTGGGAGCCCCAGAATTAGGGCCCTTCAGCTGTCAGGTGCTGTGTTTTAGACCAAATTAAGGACTGTGTAAAATACACTTTGAGGATCCCAAAGCTCAGAGCCAGGGAAAAGGGTTTATGTGTTGATATCTGCTCATCTGCTCTGAAATGCCCCCGAGGTGGCTCTGAGCCAAGGAGACCTGAGGCTCTTTTCCCAGACTAATTTGATTTCATTTCCCAATAGATTCTTGCAGGCAGATCTGTTTCCTCCAGCAGCATCTGGGCTGTGCAGCTCACCGCCCTGCCTCTGGATGAGGCCCCGCAGCTGCTCAGCAGGACCTGCAGAGATACGCAGCTGTGTCCAGGGCTTAGGGCCAGGCTCGCCTCCTGCCCCAGCCTTCTCCGTCCCATGTCTCTCTCCTCAGGTCAGCGGGGAGAGGGCTTGCAGGCACCTCTCTCCCTGCAAGGAAAGCTGAAGCAGGCAAACTCCACCCATGCCTCCTTTAACCAATGAAAGAGAACTGGTACTTCATGATTGATAAAGTAGTAGAAGTCTATTTTAAGGAGTTCCTGTTGTGGCTCAATGGTCACAAACCTGACGAGTATGCATGAGGACTTGGTTTTGAACCCTGGCCTCGCTCAGTGGGTTAAAGATCTGGCGTTGCCTCAAGCTGTGCTGTAGGTCACAGGCGCTGCTCTGATCTGGCTTGGCTATGGCTGTGGCTGGCAGCTGCAGCTCCGATTCTACCCTTAGCCTGGGATATGCCACAGGTACGGCCCTAAAAAGCCAAAAAAAAAAAAAAAATGTCTATTGTAGACCAGGTGGAAAATGCAACAAAACACTAGCAAGAAAAAAAAATCACCTGCCATCTGGCCACAGAAGAATAACCACTGACACTCAGCATGCATCCTTCTGAATTTCTTTCCATACATATTCATGTGGTCTTTTTAAAATACAGCTTTATTGAGCAATAATTCATATACTCTAACAGTCAGCCTTCTCAAGTTTCAGCACGTTCACGAGTGTACAGTAGATTCAGCGTCATGCTTGTACCACCTCAAGTTTCATTCATGTTGTAGCCGTGTCAGTATTTTCGTTTTATTGCCAAATAATATTAAGGTATGTGGATACACCCCGTTTGTTTGTCCATTCATTACTTGATGAACATTTGGGATGTTTCTTCTTTTGAGCTATTTGCTGTGAAAGTTCATGAACAAGTTTTTGTGTGGACATGTGTTTTCATTTCTCTTGCATTTATGGTATTTTGGAGTGAAATTGCTGGATCACATGGTAACTCTATATTTATTTGAAGGACTACCTTGTTTTACACAGCAACTGCACTATTTTACATTCCTACCCACAGAATATAAGGATTCCAATTTCACCACATTCTCACTAACACTTGCTATTATCTGTCTTTTTGATTATAGCGAACCTCGCAGATGGGATGTGTTACCTCATTATAATTTTGATTTGCGTTTCCCTAGTGTCTAAAAACATCAAGCATCTTTTCATGCACTTATAGACCATGTATACGTCTTCTATAGAGAAATATCCACTTAAATCTTTAGCTTATTTTATTTAAAATTTTTTATTTTTATTTATTAATTTTTTATTTTTTTGCTTTTTAGGGCCACACTCACAGCATATGGAGGTTCCCAGGCTAGGAGTCGAATCGGAGCTACAGCTGCCAGCTTGCCCCAGAGCCACAGCAATGCCAGATCTGAGCCTCATCTTCCACCTACACTACAGCTCACGGCAACACCGGATCCTTAACCCACTGAGCAAGGCCAGGGATCAAACCCGCAACCTCATGGTTCCTTGTTGGGTTCGTTTCCGCTACACCACAATGGAAACTCCTAAAAAAATTTTTAAAGTGTAGTTGATTTACAATGTTGTGGCATTTTCTGCTGTACAGCAAAGTGACTCAGTAATACATTTATATACATCCTTTTTTTTTATATATATTATTTTCCATCACGGTCTATCCCAGGAGACTGGATAGAGTTCGCTGTGCTGTACAGTAGCACCTCATTGCTTATCCACTCTAAATGTAATAGTTTGCACCCCAAACTCCCAGTCAATCCTACTCCCTCCCCCCTTGACAACCCCAAGTCTGTTCTCTATGTGTGTGAGTCTGTTTCTGTTTTGTAGATAGAAACCAAGCATTTCATGGATAACATTTGTGCCATATTTTAGATTCCACATATAAGTAATATCATATGTTATTTGTCCTCTTTTTGACTTATTTCATTTAGTTTGATAATCTCTCGTTGTATCCATGTTGGTACACATGGCAAATCTTTTGCTTATTTTTTTCTTTTTTGGCCGTCCGGCGGCCCATGGAGTTCCCGGGCCGGGGATCAGGTCTAAGCCACAGTTTTGATCCACACCGCAGCTGTGGCAATGCTGGATCCTTAACCCACTCTGCCTAGCCAGAGATTGAGTCCCAGGGCTCTAGATATGCGCCTGATTCCGTTGCACCACACAGGGAACTCCTTTTGCTTATTTTAAAATACAGGTGGTTTTTTTTTTATTATTGTTTGTTTGTTTTTGCTTTTCTTGTGCATCTGGTTGATGTGGGATATTAGTTCCCAGACCAGGGATCAAACGTCAGGCTACAGCAGTGAAAGTGCCAAGCCCTAACCACTCAATCACCAGGGAATTCCCTCTCTTTTATTTTATTGTTGAGTTGTAAGAGCTTTTTATATTCTGAGTACAAGTCCCTTACTATATATATGATTTGCAGGGGTTTTGTTGTTTTTGTTTTTTAGGGCTGCACCCACGGTGTATGGAGGTTCCCAGGCTAGGGGTCAAATCAGCTGCCGGCCTACGCCTTAGCCACAGCCACAGCAATGCAGGATCGGAGCCGAATCTGTGACCTATACCACAGCTCACAGTGACGCTGTATCCTTAACCCACTGAGCAAGGTCAGGGATCAAATCTGCGTCTTCATGGATGCTAGTCAGATTCGTTTTCACTGAGCCACAATGAACTCCGTAAGTGTATGTTACTTGTGTTTTTTTCCATTTGACTTTATATAGTTCAGTGCTCTAAAGTTAGACAGCTAGCTTTCAAATTCTGACTCAGCTAGGTCTTTTAGGCAAATTCACAAGTCTTTTTTTTTTTTTTTGTCTTTTTTCTTTAGGGCCACACCCACGACATATGGAGGTTCCCAGGCTAGGGGTTGAAACGGAGCTGTGGCTGCCAACCTGCACTACAGCCACAGCACTTGGGATCCGAGCTGCGTCTGCGACCTACACCACAGCTCACGGCAACGCCAGATCCTTAACCCACTGAGCGAGGCCAGGGATCAAAACTGTGTCCTCATGGATGCTAGTCAGATTCGTGTCCACTGAGCCACGACGGGAAAGTCTCCTGAAAGTCTTTCTAAACCTTATTTTCCTTGTATGTAAAATAGGGGTGAGCAGGAATCCCTGTGTGGCTCAGCGGGTTAAGGATCCAGTTGTCACTACAGCAGCTTGGGTCGCAGTAGTTTGTTCCCACTGCAGCAGCAGCTGGGGAACATCCGCTTGCAGCCAAAAAGAAAATATAACAGTAAAATAGGGATGAACATCAGCCCCACTTCTCAGGGTTATGAGTTAATCCTGATTTAGTAATCGGAAGATGGGTGGGAGAGACTTGGCATATAGGAGGCCCTTAGCACGTGGTGTTTCCTACCCCGCCACAGACACTCATCTTCCTCCTCCTTGTCCTTTCCTCCCTCGCTCCTTTCCCTTTGTCTCCTGTTTTGCTTTTCTCTTTTCCCGCCTCGCTTTCCCTGTCTCTCTTGCCCTTCTTGTCAGCCTTCTCTCTAAAGATGCCCCTGGGCTCCATCACAGCTGGTTTGCCTCCAAAGGGTGACCCTTGATGCCTTGAGTCCACAGACTCCTCATCCAGAATGTTTTCTTTAGCCTTTGGGATTCCTGAACAGGGATGGCCTCCAGCTGATGCCAGACCGAGAGAAACCTGAGCCCGGGATCTGAACCTAGTGTTACCTTTCACTCCCTCAGGTTCGGTGCCAGGGAGAGGCAGGTTAAGGGCAGACAGCGCAGGGCCGCAAGGCAGCTGGATCGCTGTGCTCAGCTCCTGCTATGGTGAACCGTCTCCTGGCCTGTAGCTCAGTTTCCCCATCTGCGCAGCAGGTAAAACAGCCCTTTCCTGGGTCTCACAGGCCAGGAACGGGTCCGGAATGTTTAGAAGCGATGGTAACATCAAGAGGCTCGGCAGAAGGGGCTTAGGGGTCAGTAGGGAAGCACCCCTTGTGGATTTGGATCACAGAGAACTCGAGAGCGGTTCTGCAAGTGTTTATTAACACCATCTACTCAGTCTTCGCGACAGTCCCTGACATGACACATACTGTCTTATTCAGTCAGGAAGTTAACTTTTGTTTGTCTGTTTTTTGCTTTTTAGGGCCCCACCCGCGGCATGTCAAAGTTCCCAGGCTTGGGGTCAAATTGGAGCTGCAGCTGCCGGCCTACACCACAGCCACAGCAACGCCAGATCCGAGCTACATCTGCGATCTACACTGCAGCTCATGGCAGCACCGGATCCTTAACCCACTGAGCGAGGCCAGGGAGCAAACCTACGTCATGGATACTAGCTGGGTTCATTACTGTTGAGGTACAACAGGAACCCCTAGAATTATTTTAACTTAGTTATTTTAAAATAGATAATATGTTCATATGGGTCAAAATTCAAGCTCTTTTTTCAGCCCTTTCACTCCCTTCCTAGGGAAATGACTGTGTTCCCTGTTGTATAAACTTTCAGGGAAACCTTCTGCTTCTTTGAACTGTGTGTATTATTTTGACAAAAGGAAGTTTCATTTCGTTTCTTTTTTGGGTTAGGGCTGCACCCGCGGCATATGGAAGTTTCCAGGCTTGGGGTTGAACTGGAGTGACAGCTGCCCGCCTACGCCACAGGCACACACAGCAACACCAGAACCAAGCCACATCTGCAACCTACACCACAGCTCATGGCAACGCTGGGTCCTTAACTCACTGAGCGAGCCCAGGGATTGAACCCAAATCCTCGTGGATACTAGTCAGATTCGTTTCCACTGTGCCACAACAGAAACTCCAACCAAAGGCAGTTTTAAAGAGACTTTATGCGAGTTCCTTGGTGGCCTAGCTCTTAAGGATCTGGTATTGTCACTGATGTGGTGCAGGTTCTATCTTTGGCCCAGAAACTTCCTCATGCTGTGGGTGCAGCCAAAAAAAAAAAAAAAAAGACTTTATGACAAAAAAACTTCAGTGACGTGAGAAAGGCAATTCTCTGTATGGTGGTCCTGGTTATCAGAATAGGAGGAGGAATTTTCTACTACTTCTGCGGCCTCATGTACTTGAACCCATCTCCCTTGAAATATGTGATTTTAATCATCGTCTTCAAAGACTTGGTGGAAATGGGAGGCAGGGCTCCCCACCTCTGAAGTGGGCCTAGGGGAGGCACAGGGGACAGAGGGTGTCAGTTCCTTTTGACTGGCCCTTGTTCTTGGCGTGAATCTATGTCTGTAGGAGGTTGGTCCCCCTTTTCTGATTTTTACTTAGAAATAAGTCCTGGTTTGGGGATCCAGATTTCCTGCTGGTCTGGTTCCTTGGTCTAAAACTGAGATCATAGTGCCCACCTCAGAGACTGCTGAGTTAAATCATCCAGCACTTGGAGTTCCCTCTGTGGTTCAGAGGGTTAAGGACTAGACATTGTCTCTATGAGGTTGCCGGCTCTATCCCTGGCCTTGCTCAGCGGGTTAAGCTGCAAGCTGCAGTGTAGGTCACAGAGACAGCTTGGGTCTAGTGTTGCTGTGGCGGTGGTGGAGGCCAGCAGCTGCAGCTCTGATTCGACACCAACCTGAGAACTTCCATATGCCTCCGGTGCAGCCCTAAAAGGAAAAAAAAAATCATCCAGGCCTTGAGGTAATTTATATCAGCAAATAGAGTTACCCTCCTCCCTCTTCTGTTCCCTTTCCTCAGGGGAGGCGCATTCTGGGGGAGAGGAGAGGAAGGAAAGGAGGTGACATGTGCACGGTGATGGGTGGGTGCTGTCTTTGTCTGCCAGGTGACCTGGAAGTGGGCGTGGGATCCAGGAGGCATTTCTGGACACAGCAGGTGACAGAGCCCTTGGGCATCCCCCACCCACTCCTGCGGCCTCCTTCGAAGGGGAGGAAACAGAGATGGGCTCTGCTCACAGCTGAGCTACTGGCTGCCCTCAGTGGTGACATGGACCCAGAAGGTGGCTTGGTGGGGAACATGCTGTGAAAGGAAGGAGGCAACTTCCAGGCTCTTTCCTTCTAAAGCAGCTCATCCTTGAGATCACCGCAGAAGCAGGACACTCTGTGGGATGTTCTTTTTTTTTTTTTGGTCATTTTAGGGCCGCACTCGCGGCCTGTGAAGGTTCCCAGGCTAAGGGTCTAATCGGAGCTACAGCTGCCTGCCACAGCCACAGCCACACGGGATCCGAGCCGTGTCTGCAACCTACAACACAGCTCACTGCAATGCTGGATCCTTAGCCCACTGAGCGAGGTCAGGGATCGAACCCGCAACCTCATGGTTCCTAGTTGGATACGTTTCTGCTGAGCTACTAGGAACTCCTCTTTTATTTTGGCCTTGCCCTTAGCATGCTGGGCAATGCTATAACATGCAACCCAAGACACAGAAGTGATAGCACCAGATCCTTAACCCACTGAGCCAGCAGGGAACTCCATGTGGGACTTTTTTTTTAGATTTTTTATTTATTTTTTAACTACCGCACCTGCAGTATTTAGAAGTTGCCGGGCAAGGGCTTTTATCAGGCATCTGCTGACCTACACCACAGCAACTTGGGATCTGAGCTGCATCTGTGACTTACGCTGTAGCTTGCAGCAACACCAGATCCTTAACCCACTGAGTGAGGCTAGGGATCGAACCCACATCCTCATGGATACTAGTTGGATCGTTAACCCACTAAGCCACAATAGGAACTCCCCCATGGGACATTCTTAAGATCACTGAAGGACTCAGGGTTGGTTGGGGGCTACAGGGGGCCTGGGAGATGCTGGGATTCCTAGCATAGGTGACCTCTCATGGTTCCTCCTCTCCAGACACAGCCATGCTGGTAACCTGGGGCGCGTACGGCCCTTTCCTCCTATGTGTCTGTAGCAGCATCCTTCTAACAGCTTTGTGGCTAAAAGTTCCCATCCTTGTTTTACAGAGGGGGACACTGTGTCTTGGACAAGTCAGGTCATTTGCCCCAGGTCTCACGGCTCCTGGGTGGCCTCTGCGGGACTCAAACCCTGCAGGAGAGACTGTCCTTTCCCTCTCCTGTGGAGAAACGTATCCAGCAGCTTGTTGGTCCTGACCCAGCTCCAGCCAAGGGCAGGGCCACTTGTTCCACCCATGGGGAGCTTTCCGTCAATTGGGCAGGGCCATCTCCCTCCTGCTTTCTCAGGCTCTGAAAAACCTCCGAGCATCTCTGTGGGTTTGTGATTGAGGTGGGCGGGTCTCCCAGCAGCCCGGGATGGCGGTGGGTAACCTCAGCGTGAAAAGGGGTCTGACTCTGCCCTCTTCTCTCCCCTTCTCAGGCTCCATCCTGTCTCTCCCCTAACTGCTTTCTTTTGCAAACCCAAGGGAGTCCAGAAGGCTATCCACGCCTGGAATTCATGTAGCCTGAAGCTCCTCACTCCCCATGGGTGAGAGCCGCAGTTGGTGTTCTTTGTCTATTTAGTGGTTTATTTTTAGTAACAAAAACTTGTACCTGTTTATTTAAAAAGTCAAACAAAGATTTCCCCCTTTGCCTCTCAGCGGTAAGGAACCTGACTGGTATCCATGAGAACGCGGTTGGATCTCTGGCCCAGCTCAGTGGGTTAAGGATCTGGCGCTGGGGTGAGCTGCAGTGTAGGTCCCAGACACCACTTGGATCCCCTGTTGCTGTGGCTGTGGTGTAGGCCGGCAGCTGCAGCTCTGATTCGATCCCTAGCCTGGGAACTTCCATATGCTGTAGGTGCAGCTCTAAAAAAAAAGGGGGGGGAAATTAGCTAAATGACCTAAAGTTGTTCCCCTAAAAGGAATTTGTAAGTAAAAGCAGGAATTCAGTTTTAAATATATTTCCCTCTTGAGATGGGGGCGGGGGTGCCTGAAGAGGGGGAGAGAGAGAAGGAAAAAAAGCATTGCCTGTGGTATTGTGCAACTGGCCTTTTGCTCTGCAAAGACTAGATCATGGCTCCGTCGTAACGTCCCATTCCTGGCAAAGTGTCCAAGTCCTGCTTGTGGCCTTGGGAGGTCCTCACAGGTGGGTTGGTCAAGTCCTGGGGCTGCTTCCTGGCAGCACCAGGCAGGAGTTGGGGTGTGGGCTGGGCAAGGGGGCCACGGGCGCTGACTGCTGCACTCTTCCTCTGGCAGGCCCCTGGCCGGCGGCATGTGGCTGCGGCGCATCTCCGGCACCGCGGTGACCGCGCTCCTGCTGGCGCAGACTGGCCTCCTGCTCTTCCTGGTGTCCCGGCCCAGGCTGCCGTCCCAGGCCGGAGGTGAGGAGCGGGTGCATGTGCTGGTGCTGTCCTCCTGGCGCTCAGGCTCGTCCTTCGTGGGCCAGCTTTTCAGCCAGCACCCCGATGTCTTCTACCTGATGGAGCCCGCGTGGCACGTGTGGGCCGCCCTGTCACAGGGCAGCGCGGCGGCGCTGCACATGGCGGTGCGCGACCTGGTGCGCTCCGTCTTCCTATGCGACATGGACGTGTTCGACGCCTACCTGCCCTGGCGGCGCAACCTCTCGGACCTCTTCCAGTGGGCGGAGAGCCGCGCGCTCTGCTCGCCGCCTGCTTGCAGCGCCTTCCCGCGCGGCGCCATCAGCAGCGAGGCGGTGTGCAAGCCGCTGTGCGCGCGGCGGCCCTTCAGCGTGGCCCAGGAGGCCTGCCGCTCCTACAGCCACGTGGTGCTCAAGGAGGTGCGCTTTTTCAACTTGCAGGTGCTCTACCCGCTGCTTAGCGACCCGGCACTCAACCTGCGCATTGTACACCTGGTGCGCGACCCGCGGGCAGTGCTGCGCTCGCGGGAGCAGACCGCCAAGGCGCTGGCGCGCGACAATGGCATCGTGCTGGGTACCAATGGCAAGTGGGTGGAGGCCGACCCGGACCTGCGGGTGGTGCGGGAGGTGTGCCGCAGCCACGTGCGCATTGCCGAGGCCGCCCAGCACAAGCCGCCGCCCTCCCTGCAAGGCCGCTACCGCCTTGTGCGCTTTGAGGACCTGGCGCGGGCTCCGCTGCCGGAGATCCGTGCTCTCTACGCCTTCACGGGACTGAGCCTCACACCGCAGCTCGAGGCCTGGATCCACAACATCACGCACGGGGTTGGGCCTGGCGCGCGCCGCGAGGCCTTCAAGACCACGTCCAGGGACGCGCTCAACGTCTCGCAGGCCTGGCGCCATGCGCTGCCCTTCGCCAAGATCCGCCGCGTGCAAGAGCTGTGCGCCGGTGCCCTGCAGCTGCTGGGCTACCGGCCGGTGTTCTCCGAGGAAGAGCAGCGCGACCTCACCCTGGACCTGGTGCTACCGCTGGGCCCAAGCAGCTTCAGCTGGGCATCATCCACCGCCAGGCACCCCGGGCCGTAGCGGAGGTCCCCAGCAGTGGCTGGTGGTCGCCAGGACCGGGAGACTCAGGCGTGGTGGGCTGGGAGCCGCGGTACGTGGGGCACAGGCCGCTACTGGAGGGGCGAGCAGTTTGGGTGTCCTCTCCCACCCCCACCCCATAATAGGGGAACTGTGCCCCAAAACTGTGTTTCTTTCTCCCCAATTCTCGATTTTACTTTTTAGGAGCTGGGTGCCCGTCATACACACTTCATGGAAAGCAGCCACGGGCCCCCACTTCCTGCAGGCACAGGAAATAGGTTCAGATGACTTGTCTCCTCCTCCAGCACTTTTTTTCTTCTTTATTCTCCCCTGGGATGCCTCACCATGCAGCTGAGAAGGCCGGCCCAGCATTGCCTGGGCGTTTAGGGGGCACTGTGGTGAGCTAGCCCCAAAGTTGGTACATCACCTCCTACAGGCACTGTAGTCTCTGTCCCACCTCGCCCTTGGCATCATGCAGCATCACAGCCAAGGCTTTCATATTCACCTGGGTCTTGAGCAAGAAATCAGACAAGGTGCCTCTATCTTGTGGTCTCCCCTTAGCTCCTCTCTGCCCATTCTCCTAGGAGCCCACATGCCCTCATCAGCTGCGTAGGGAAGGTGAACCTTTGATTTGTCCCGACAGAAAAGATCCTACTTACAGAAATAAACATAACTAACCTGTATGATACGGATTAGAGCTTACAGCCTGTAAAGTTTGAAAGCGAACTGCAAAAGTGAAGGGTCTCATCCAAGGGCACACAATAAGGAAGATGAAGGGGAGAGGGGCGTTTGCTCAGAGGCTGCAGTGGGGGAGGAGAGAGCCAATCAGGCTTGCAGAGACCTGTCTGTCACCTGGATGAAAAAGAGTCCCATTTTCCCATTTTATTTGCTCAGCGGATGAGCAAGCAGCCATGGTTGCGTCCATCGATGCGAGGTGAGATACAGGAAGCGGTGAGCTCTGGGTCCAGACTGCAGAGTGTAGGGAGCCTCCTGGATTCTGGAGGGAGACAGGAGGAAAAGTGGAGCCAGAGGGCTGGGGAGGCCTGGGCAGCAAGCCAGGCAGAGCATGTGGCAGAGGAGAGGTTGGCAGCAAGATCAGTGCCTGGAGGGCAAGTCACGGGGTGAATGTAACAAGATAAAGCTGGCCGGGAGCTGGGAAGGAAAAGGCTCTGGAGTGTCTGTCTTCCTGTGGTCCTTCCGTGCCAGACCCTGGAGGAAAAGTATGATTCCTCTCCTCTGAACCACAGCACCTGAGTCTGGCAAAAAAGAGTCTGATTGGGAAGGTGGGAGTTCTCTGGAGGCCCAGCAGATTAAGAATCTATCGTTGTCTCTGCTGTGACTTGGTTATTGCTGTGGCACAGGTTCGATCCCTGGGCTGGGAACTTCCCCATGCCATGTGCATGGGGCGGGGTCGGGGAGAGGATGTTGGCTTTTAAAGAAGATGAGGGGATCTGGATGTGTAGGGGCCTAGTACTGAGTTCAGAAAATGAGAGCCAGCAAGTGTTCCAAAAAAATGTTCAGGGAATTCCCTTTCATGGCTCAGTAGTTAAGGAACCTGACTAGGATCCATGAGGTTGTGGGTTTGATCCCTGGCCCCTCTCAGTGGGTTAAGGATCTGGCATTGCTGTGAGCTGTGGTTTAGGTCACAGTCATGGCTCGGATCTGGCATTGCTGTGGATGTGGTGTAGGCCGCGGGCTACAGCTCCAATTTGACCCCTGTCCTGGGAACCTCCATATGCCGAGAGTGCAGCCGTAAAAAAAGACAAAAAAAAAAATTTATTAGTGGAGACTTTGGCTTAGAAAGGCTAGGGTTGCATAGCTTAATATATGGGCTGGGAGGAGTTCCCTTGTGGTTCAGCCAGTTAGTGATCTGTCATTGTCACTGCTATGGTTCTGGTTACAACTGTGGCACAGGTTTGATCCCTGGCCTGGGAATTTCCATATGCTGCGGATGCAGCCAAAAAAAAAAAGTGTGTGTGTGTATACATGTATATAGACACACATATTTGTACGGGCTGGCATGCAAACTTACATTTTTGACTTCAGTGCTTATGGTTCTAATAAGTAAACCAAACTGGGAATGCAGCAAAGTACTCCATCACAGGCTTGGAAAGCCAGGTCATTACTCAGAAATGTGAGTCTCCAGGTGGCAGGGATCTGTCCTGTCATTTTTTTTGGTTTCCACTTTTATCAAGAAATAATTAACAGGAGTTCCCATTGTGACTCAGCAGAAACAAACTGAATAGTATCCATGAGGATGCGGGTTCAATCCCTGGCCTCACTCTGTGGGTTAAGGATCCAGCGTTGCCACAAGCTGTGGTGTGGGTCACAGACATGGCTCAGATCTGGTATTGCTGTGGCTGTGGTGTAGTCTCCAATTAGACCCCTAGCCTGGAAACTTCCATATGCCTTGGGTGCTGCCCTAAAAAGCAAAAAAAGAAAGAAACATTTATTTTAAATTTGCAAATGTTATAAGAAAAATTTAATACCTCTACCTCCTTATTCTCTCTCTAAAATATGATCATACTTTAACTAACCTACAATACTATTTAATTCCTGGTGCACAATATAGTGATTTGATACTTTTTAAAATTTTTTAATGGCTGCACCCACAGCATATGGAAATTTCCAGGCCAGGAATTGAATCTAAGCTGCCGCTGTGGAAATGCCACGTCCTTAACTCACTGCACGAGGTTGGGGATCGAACCCATGCCTCGGAGACCCCAGCTGCTACAGTCAGGTTCTTAACCTACTGTGCCACAGCAGGAATTCCTGATTCCGTACTTGGTATGTTACAAAATGATCACCATCACCCTAGCATTTGGCTGCAAACATCTCAAGGACCAGAACGATGAAAAGGTATGGTGGGCAGTTGACTGGGGCAGTGGGGCCCTGCTGCCGGCCCCTTTCCCCACCATGTGCCCCTCCCTGTCCTGTGTGCACCCCTGGGTTTAAAAGCAGCCTGCTGACCCTGTGTGGAAGGAGTGCATTGTTAAGGGGAGGAATCATCTAAGACGTCTCCGACCACGTGGTATGTTCAGGCCAAGAAGGTTGAGCAAGAGGTTCCTGGTACCAGAGGCTAAGAACAAGGAGACGCGGCTACCGCGTGGGGTCCAGGAAGGCATTCGGGGTGGGGCTCGGAGCCCAGCCTGAGTGGCATCCCACAAGTTTCATTTGCCCCTGCTCGAGTTACAGATTGCTGAGTGAGTCATCCACTCTCACCTGTCCCCCAAGGTTCCAGCATGGGCATGGCTGGCTCTCAGGTGTTGCTCCCTGCCCATGGGGCCCTCCGGGCAAGCCTCTGCTCAAGCTACCCCGCACATCGGTTTCCGAGCAAGCCTCTAGCTAAACCCAGATCAGGTTTCAGGACAAAGACGGCAGTACACAGTCCAGTGTTTCAGTGAGTCAGGCCAGGGCCAGGCACTGAGGACATAATGGGAGGCAGCAGTCACGGCCCTTGCACTTGTGGGGAGTGCAGACGCTAAATAGTCCTGCAGATAAACATACAACCGTAAGTGTCCACTGTGCTCTAAGAAGAAACAAGAATGGGTAGTGAGTGACGTACTTTTTTTTTTTCTTTTTGGCTGCCCTGAGGCATGTGGAGTTCCCACTGTGCCTGGCCGGGGATCGAACCTGCATCCCAGCACTCCATTGATGCCACCAATGCCGCTGCGCCATGGAGGGAACTCTGAGGGTGACCTACTTTAGCATGGAGAGTCAGGAAAACCTCTTTGAAGAGGAAACCTTTGGTTTGAATAAACAAAGTTTGGTTAACTGAGCACAGGATGAAGAAATGGAGGCAGAGAGATACAGGGATCGGTCCTCTTGGAATCAAGGTTCCCTGACAAAAGACTCACTTCTGGGAGTCCAGGTTCATGGCATAGCAGAGGCCCTCAGGAGGTGACTGAGTTTGTGTGTCTATAATAAAGATTCTTAGAAGTCAAACTTCTGGATCAGAGTATTCATGTTTTAAACGTGAAATTGCCAAATTACTCTAAAAGTGGAGTACCAACTTACGCTCTCTGGAATGGTGTCAGCAATGTCCTTGTCACCTTTTCTACCAACACATGTCCCCCTCTGATCACCAGTACGGAGTTAGATCAATCGTTGTCACTTTTACTTCCCTGATGGAATATTATGCAGTATTAAAATGAACTGTCAAGCCATGGAAAGACATTCAGGAGGGAACCTGAAATGAGTATTGCTAAGGGAAAGACGCCAAGCTGAAGAAACTACATTCCATATGATTCCAGTGGGAGGTTCCCATTGTGACACAGCTGAAACGAATCCAACTAGTAACCGTGAGGTTGCGGGTTCTATCCCTGGCCTCGCTCAGTGGGTTAAGGATCCGGCATAGCCAGGAGCTGTGGTGTAGGTTGCAGATGAGGCTCAGATCCCACATTGCTGTGGCTCTGGCAGAGGCCGGCAGCTGTAGCTCCGATTGGACCCCTAGCCTGGGAACCTCCATATGCTGTGGGTGCGGCCCTAGATAAGGGAAAAAAAAAGGAAGGAACTCTAATAAACAGTATTGCTAATGTTCTTGCGTTAAAAGGAAAATATGTATTCTGTACACTGCTATTTATTTATTTTTGGCCATGCCCACAGTATGTGGAAGTTCCATGGGTCCAACAGCGCCACAACAGTGATCCAAGCAGTTGCAGTGACAACCCTGGATCCTTAACTTGCTGCACCACAAGAGAACTCCCATAATGCCTTTTCTTTCTTTTGTCTTTTTAGGGCCACACCCGTGGCATATGGAGGTTCCCAGGCTAGGGTTTGAATCGGAGCTGTAGCTGCTGGCCTATGCCACAGCCACAGCAACACAGGATATGAGCCATGTCTGTGACCTACACCACAGCTTACAGCAATGCCGGATCCTTAACCTACTGAGCAGAGCCAGGGATCAAATCTGCATCCTCATGGATACTAGCTGGATTGGTTAACCACTGAGCCACAACACGAACTCTCCACAATGCTTAATTATTTTTTACTGAAATATAATTGTGTCAGTTTCAGGTGTACTATATTGTGATTTGATATTTGTATACATTATGAAATCATCCCCATGGTAAGTCTAGTAACCACCTGTCCCCAGTTATTACAATATTATTGACCATATTCCTCAAGCTGTATACAATGCTGTTTAAAGTGAAGTTCTCTCAAAAAATCATTTTCCTTCCAAATACTGAAGCTATTGTGTTCCAGCTTCTTTTACCTGGCTGCTGAATCATCTTATTCTCGTTGCCAGATGCATATATGTGTACGTATTTATTTCTCTTCCTACCTATCTCTATGTCTGTCTTAACTAGCTGTCTACCTCCCTTCCTCCTTATCTAAATCCCCCTACTTTCCTATAGGTGGCGCTGCAGAGGGTGGTGGGGCAGAGCACAGAGAGCCCCACTGGAGCAGAAACGACTTCCCCAGTAGAGGGCGTAGCTGGTTTGTGCTGGATCTTGGAGAGCCGAACGCAACGTCAGGGGTGGGAACATCTCTCGCCACGCCCCTACCATCTGCGGGGCCCAGTGATTGGAGGGAGGAGCCATCACTTGGCAGGGCCGTTGGGGTGGGAGGAAGAGGGCCTAGGCCGAAGGTGACGCTGAGGCAGCGGAGGTGCGGAGAGGGCCAGGAGTGAGAGCGAGCCACGGCAGCACTTCGAGCGCTCTCGCAGACCTCTCTGCGGTGAATGGCGGTGGGATGGAGCACGAGGGGAGCGGCGGCAGCGGGGCGTCGGCCGGGCTCCTGCAGCAAATCCTCAGCTTGAAGCTCGTGCCGCGGGTGGGCAACGGGACCTTGTGCCCCAACTCCACTTCTCTCTGCTCCTTCCCAGGTACCGGCCCCGCCCCGCGCCTGCGCACTGCGCGCCCCGCCGGGGCCGCCAGTCTCCCCTTCCCCGAGGTGCAGGCGGGGTCCTCGCGGTTCTGCCCGCTGGGGGGGTGTCTTCCTCCTGGAAGGAGGTTCCCTCTCCCTCGATCCGGAGCTGGGCCCTCAGGCCAGGCCACCCGGAGCCCGCACTGGGGGCGAGGTTGAAGGGAGTGGCCGCGGATGGACCGGTCAGCGAGGAGAGCCACCTCCAGCACTGGTATTGCTCTTCGGAGTTGCCAGACGCCCCAGGTTCAGACGGGAACTCGGCAGAGCCCTGTAGGCAGCCGTCCCTCCTAGTTTGGGACACGGGAGGCGGTCACCCCCGCTTTTGGGGGTGAGTGGGTCTGGGGGGCCTCTTTCGTCAGCGCTGGCCTCCTGGTTTTCGCACCACGGCCGCTGCATCGTCCAGGCCTGGCTGGTGGTGGGCGGCGGGGGCGTCAGTCAGAACTCAAACTCCCTTTGTTTCAAGTCCAGCCCAACCCCTCTGAGCCCGGAGGTTGTCTGCAGAGAGCTCCCACCTGTGTCCAAATCCATCCCCTCCACCAGCTTCTCCAAGAATCACTTTCTGAGACCTGTTGCCAGTCTCCCACCCGTGCGTTCGAGATTTTTGACACAGCTTCTTTCTGACTCTTAGCTCCCACTGGAGCCTCTGCTGGGCCTGCCATCAGGGTTTTTTAAAATTGCAAATCGAGACAGAATGGTATCGGGCTCAGAAAGCTGAGAGGAGAGAATCCTATGGAAGGCTAAAAATAAAACCTTTGAGGAGAGGTCACCGTTCTGTGTTGGCCCTTTAAAGGCAAGACTGAGAACAGCAGTGACTGAAGGGTGAGGTTGGGCTCCCCAGCAAAGCTGACCGATATCTTGACTTAGCAAACAATGCGAGAACCGGCCTGAGACCTGCAAAGGAAGGAGGGTTGGATTACTAACTGCAGTTATAAACAAGGCACCTGTGATTTCTAATCCACTGGGCAGCGACTGCCTGGCGCCATTCACTGGACACCAGGGACTTGCTGTGTATTACTTGCCTGGTATTTTCCTGGACAGGTTTTGTGAAATAGTTAATAGTAACCATGCTGGGGCAGATGCAGATGTTAAGTTGAAGTAACCTGGCAAAAGGTATCAAAGGCACTAAGATCGCATTTGGTAGCAACAACAGAAATATATGGTATTCTGGAGACACTGTCCAAAAAGTGAAATGTTCATGCAGTCTGGAGACACTACTGGACCAGATTGGTCTGTTTTTGTATGTTTCCTTACTTCCCCCCCCCAATTCTTTATTTGGAAAATTTTCAAATCTACTGAAAAATTGAAATGATAGTAGAACAAATACCTTTATACCCTTTACTTAGATTCATTATTAACATTTTGATTATTTTATTTTCTCTAAATATATATGCCGCATATAACATTTTTACTTTCTCTGGAGCCCTTTTTCCTCCTTCTTTTTCCGCTGTGCCCACTGCATATGGAAGTTCATGGGCTAGGGACCGAATTTCAGCCACTGCTGCCATCTACAGCCAAGGAAATACTGGATCCTTAACCCACTTTGCCACAGAAGGAATTCCTCTGTGAAGCCTTTTTTGGGTGGTGGGGGATGGCACCTGTGGCATACAGAGGTTCCAAGGCTAGGGATCGAATTGGAGCTGCAGCTGCCGGCCTACACCACAGCCATAGCAATGCGGGATCTGAGCCATGTCTGTGACCTTCACTACAGCTCACAGCAAGGCTGGATCCTCGACCCACTAAGCGAGGCCAGGGATCGAACCCTCATCCTCATGGATGCTAGTTGGATTTGTTTCCATTGCGCCACAACAGGAATTCCTGTGAAGCCTTTTGAAAGGAAGTTACAGAAGTAATGGTACTTGACACCTCATGGTTCAGCATGTATCATTTAAAATGAAGACATTTGGGAGTTCCTGTTGTGGCTTAGCTGGTTAAGGACCCAATGTTGTCTCTGTGAAGAAACAGGTTCAATCCCTGGCCTCACTCAGTGGGTTAAGGATCCAGTGTTGCCTCAGGATGTGGTGTAGGTCACAGCTGCAGCTCTGATTCCACCCTGGTTTGGGAACTTCCATATGCTACAGGTGTAGCTGTAAAAAGAAAAAAAAAGATATTTTCTGCCATAGCCAAAAAAACCCACATCAGACCCAAAAATTTTAACATTGATAGAATATTATCTAACATATAGGCCTTATTTAAATTTCGCCAGTTGTTTGAATAATGCCTTTTTGTAGTCAGGGCTCACTGTTTTGTAGAATTTCCCACAATCTGAGTTACCTATTTTTTTATAATTAGATTAAATATTTTTCTTCAAAATGCTACCTGCAGCAGTTATGTTGTCCACTTCCCAGGGCACTACATCAGGAGATGTTTATTTTTTGTTGCTCCCCTGGCATGTAGAAGTTCCCTGGCTAGGGATTGAACCTGAGACACAGCAGTGACAACCCCAGATCCTTAGCACACTGAGCCACAAAGGAAGTCCCAGGAGACATTTAACATCGGTTTGTACCTTTATTGATAAAACTAGGTTTACTTATTTATTTTTTACTTATTTCTTTTTTGGCCACGCCCATGGCGTATGGAAGTTCATGGGCCAGGGATCAAACCTGTGCTGCAACAGCTACTCGAGCCCCTGCAGTGACAAGGCCAGATCCTTAACTCACTGCACTACAGGGGAACTTGTAATAATGCTAGTTTTAATCATTTGGTGAAGACGGTGTTTATCAAATCTCTTGACTATAAGGGTGCCTAAATCCTTTTGTAATAAGTCATGTGAGCTGATACTTTGAAACATTATTCTGTTCAGTCTATCTGGCTTTTCGTTGCTTTTTCTTTCTTTAAGAAGAGATTGAGACAAGTGGATTTGGCGTGATAATTTTAACATGTCCTAGTACAGAATCTGTAGTTATGCAAATTGTTTCGCATTTCAGAAGTTGTTCTGAAATATTAAACTGCAGTATGTACTTCAGTTTATGGGTACTTCTTTGGATATGTAACTTGGGCCTGGTGATCACGAGGGATCATTCATTCAGCAAGAATACATTTGGTCAAGTGCAGGCTCTGGGCCTGAGATAGAAACATGCATGAGCTGTAGCCCTTGACCTCAAGTTGATCAGAATGTGATGGGCAAATACATTACCTCCTTGCTCTGCCTCCTCCTTAGCTGGAGTGATGGATACAAAAGTTACATAAAGTGCGATCCTTGGAGTTCCCATCATGGCGCAGCAGAGACGAATCCAACTAGGAACCATGAGGTTGCGGGTTTGATCCTGCCCTTGCTCAGTGGGTTAAGGATCCGGTGTTGCCGTGAGCTGTGGTACAGGTCGCAGAGGTGTCTCAGATCTGACGTTGCTGTGGCTGCAGCGTAGGTCGGTGGCTACAGCTCCGATTAGATCCCTGGCCTGGGAACCTCCATATGCCATGGGTGCGGCCATAAAAGGACAAAAATACAAAAGAGAAAAAAAGTGTGATCCTTTTTGAGCTACTGAAGTCTAATGACAGGGAATTTTATTCATTGTCCTGATTCTGGAATCATTTCTACTTTGGCCCTACAGGAAAGGTTACTTGTATTTTATGCCAACTCGATATGGCAAGATCATTGCTTTAAAATGTTCTTGGTTTATCCTTGTCAGGAAGCTTTGAATTGATTTTCTTTAAACCTGAATTTGCAATTTAGGTTTCTGCCTAACCCTCCTTATTCTAAGTTGTTCAAATTTCTTTTTTTGTTGTTATTTTTGACAAATCTGAATGCCGAGAAAGACAGATTTTTTTTCTTCTGTGGGGAATAACAGTCACTTTCTGAAAATACCAATTTAGCTATACCTTCAATGTCAGAGTGTATCCTGTGATAACTAAACAAAAGCTCACTAATGTTTTGGTTCTGCCATTGCCGGAATCAGGAGTAGGTCACACTTGGACCGGTCATTCATTCATTCTGTCATCAAGTATTTACTCAGCGCCTATTTCAGACACCAAGTAAAAACGAGTTAGTAAACAAAGAGCTTTCATTCTAAAGGGGAGAGAGAAACCAAATAACATTTAAAAGTATGGAAAGGGGGAGTTCCCGTCGTGGCTCTGCAGAAAGGAATCTAGCATCCATGAGGATACAGGTTTGATTCCTGGCCTCAGTCATTGTGTTAAGGATCCAACACTGCCGTGAGCCTTGGTGTAAGTCACAGACGCGGCTCGGGTCCCACATTGCTCTGGCTGTGGTGTAGGCCTATGGCTACAGCTTCGATTTAACCCCTAGCCTGGGAACCTCCATATGCCGTGGGAGCAGCCCTAAAAAGCAAAAAAATAAAAAACGTAAAAGTAAGGAACAGATGCTGGTGAGTGTAAGAAAGGGTAGGGGGATAGTAAGTGGTGGGGATTGTGTGACCAGTGGAATGCTGTTTTATTAAGGTCATGAGGAAGCCCTTTGTGATGGCTCTGTTGGAGCTGAAATCTGAAGGAAATGAGGAACACAACGTGCAGCTGTTGGGAGAAGAGCATTCTGGGTCGGGGGAGCTGGTGCAGGGCCCCGGGACAGCAGCTTGCTTAAGAAACATAAAGGAGGCCAGTGCATTGGGTGGAAAAGTATGGGCGATGGGAGGAGGAGAAAGTTAGATCAGATCCCAGAAAGCCGTATCAGAGGGTTTTGAGCAGAAGAGGGATGATGTGACTTACTTTTTTTTTTTTTTACGTGTAGAATTTAATGATTTTTGGCAGAGTTTACACGCATCATAAAAAACAACTTTAGAATGTTTTCATCACCCCAATAAGAAACCTCGACGGTTCCCATTAGAACTGACATTCTAGCTTTGTGTGGAGAATAGAGGGAAGGCCAGATCAGGACAGACAAGTTCTAGCCAGGACAGGACCAAGAGACCACTGGGGTGAGGCAGGCCAGAGGGACACACTCAGAAGCCAGGGATGAGTGGGCAGTTAGGCAGTGGCCACAGGAGAGAGGTGGCCGCCCGCAGTTGGGAGCCCTGGTGGGCAAGTCGTCATTGTTAGAGAGGAGAGAAGGGCATCCGGGAAAACCTCACTGTTTCCCTTTCCTCTCGGCCTCCTACGTCATTCACAGAACTTCCGGTGCCACGTGTGTGGGTTTCCATGCATCAGGCAATTCTGGGACACCACTTGGGTGTCCTACAATTCGGTTCAGTTTCAGCACTGTCTACCTGGAGTTAACATCAGATCCCACAAGTTAAAGGCTCAGCTCCCCAAGCCTGCCCCAGCTCCCCACCTCAGATGCCAGTCACAAGTCTGGGTTGTCACATGTGCTTCTGCCTGACTGGGGTTCCCATGACCTCCTTCTTGTTCAGTTAAGTTGCCAGAGCACCTCACGGAATTCAGGAAAACACTTTACCTGCTAGGTTATTGGTATATTGCAAGGAAGATGAAAGGATAGAGATGAACACTAGATAAAGAGATACATAGGGTGAGGTCTAGGAAGGTCCCCAAGCACAGGAACTTCAGTCCCTGCAGAGCTGGGATGGCCCATCCTCCCAGCACGTGGATGTGTTCACCAACCCAGAAGCTCTCTCAACTTTGTACTTTCAGAATATTTATGGAGACGTCATCACCTAGGTGTGAGCGATTATGAACTCCCTCCTTGCCCCCTCCCCTCTCCAAAGAATGGAGGGCAGGGCTGAAAGTTCCAAGCTTATAATCCTGGCTCAGTCCTTCTCGTGAGCAGCCCCCATCCAGGAGCCCAACACAAGTTGCCTCCTGAAGACAAAAGACACTTTTAAAGATTCCAAGGGATTTCAGAGCTCTGTGTCAGGAGCCAGGGTCAGAGACTAAGTCTTAGAACAAAAGATTTTCCTAGCACCATTATTTGCAAGGGTTTTAGGAGCTCTGTGTCAGGAACCAGGGGTGGAGATCAATACTTATGTATTTGCTGGGATTTCACAAGGGAACAGATGGCACGTAGGTGGGGCTGAAAAAGAGGGGTCTCCGAGTGGGCAGTGTGGGGAGAAACAGGCTGATGGGCAGTTAGCATCTGGGCAGTCCATCAAGTTGCAGGACTGGCTAGGACTACAGTTCCGGGACTGGCATGGTCTGCCTAGAACCCTGGCTTCAGAGGAACTGGCTGTGTTCATACAGTTATTTGACCTGGAACATGAGGCAGAGTGGGGCCAACTGCAAGGATGGCTGAGCGCCAAGCCTCACACTGCCCGCTGTGCTTCAGCTTCCTGCATTTCTGCTGACTGAGGCCAGGCTGGTCCTGAGGACTTGCTCGGAAATTTGGTGACTCAGCTTTAGAGGCTAGAGGGCCAGGGAGCCAGCCCTTACAAACCGCTCTTCTTAACACAGAACTCACCCAGAGGATTCTGCAGTCCGTGTTGCTTTTCTCTTTAACTGAAACGTCTATCTGAAAAACATCCTTAAAAGAAGCCCTCTTGCGACGCAGCAGGAGTTAAGGATCCAGCGTTATGGCAGCTGTGACACAGGCTGCACCTTGGACACAGGTTCGATCCCTGGCCTAGGAAATTCCACATATGCTGGTTGTGTCCAAAAAAATTATATATGTATATATATATGTATATATATATATACACACACACACACACACACATACACACACACACATATATCCTTAATAAGACACCCTGTGGTCAGGGATCGTTGTCTTTTTATTTTATTTTATTTTTATTTTTGTTTTTTTTTTTCACTGACCTGCCTGGCATATGGAATGGGCTCACTAGGTATTTGTTGAATGAATGAACTCTCGGTGCTTGTATTAGTTCGCTTTTGCTACTGAAACAACTTATCACAAATTCAGTGGCTTAAAACAATTCAGATTTATCATCCTACAGCTTTGGAGGTCAAAAGTCCAAAATGGGCCAGCAGAGCTGCCTTCCTTCTGAAGGCTCAGTTTTCTTGTCTTTCCCAGCTTCTAGAGGTCGCCTGCATTCTTTGGCTTATGGCTTCTTCCTCCACCTTTAAAGCCAGCAGCATCGCATCTTCAAACCTCTCAAACTCTGACCTTCTTGCTCCTTCTTAGAAGGACCCTTGTGATTATATTGGGGCTACCCATTTTATCTTGGATAGCTCCCCTCCCCAAAGCCCAGGACCCCTCATCTAATCATAGCTGCACAGTCCCCTTTGTAACGTAAGGTCACATATTCATAGGTTCTGGGATTGCGGATTCGGACACCTTTTTTTTTTCCCCTAGCTGCACCTGTGGCATGTGGAAGTTCCCAGGCCAGGGATCAAACCTGTGCCACAGCAGCAGCCCAAGCCACAGCAGTGACAATGACAGATCCTTAACACACTGAGCCACAAGGGAACTCCAAAGATGTGGGATCTTTGGGGTCTTTTCTACCACCAGTGCTTAGTCTGATTGCCCTTGTAATCTTTCTTTTTTTAATTTTAAATTATTTTTATTTTTTCCATTATAGCTAGTTTACAGTGTTCTATCAATTTTCTACTGTGTACCAATGTGACCCAGTCACACATACATGTATACATTCCTTTTTCTCACATTATCATGCTCCATCATAAGTGACTAGATATAGTTCCCAGTGCTGTACAGCAGGAGCTCATTGCTTATCCACTCCAAAGGCAATAGTTTGCATCTATTAACCCCAAAGTCCCAGTCCATCCCCCTCCTTCCCCCTCCCCCTTGGCAACCACAAGTCTCTTCTCCAAGTCCATGAGTTTCTTTTCTATGGAAAGGTTCATTTGCGCTGTATATTAGATTCCAGATATAAGTGAAATCATATGGTATTTATCTATCTCTGACCTCACTTAGTATGAGAATCTCTAGTTCCATCCATGTGGCTGCAAATGGCATTATTTTGTTCTTTTTTATGACTGAGTAGTATTCCATGGTGTGTATATACCACATTTTGTTAGTCCATTCATCTGTTGATGGACATTTAGTTTGTTTCCATGTCTTGGCTATTGTGAATAGTGCTGCAGTGAACATATGGGTGCATGTGTGTTTTTCTTTTTGTCATTTTAGGGCCGCACCTGCAGCATGTGGAGGTTCCCAGGCTAGGGGTCTAATTGGAGCTGTAGCCGCTGGCCTACGCCAGAGCCACAGCAATGCAGGATCCGAGTTGCGTCTGTGACCTACACCACAGCTCACTGCAATGCTGGATCCTTACCCCACTGAGCAAGGCCAGGGATCGAACCCTCAACTTCATGGTTCCTAGTTGGATTCGTTAACCACTGAGCCACGATGGGAACTCTGCATGTGTGTTTTTCAAGGAAAGTTTTGTCCAGTATATGCCCAAGAGTGGGATTGCTGGGTCATATGGTAGTTCTATGTATAGTTTTCTGAGGTACCTCATACTGTTTTCCATAGTGGTTGTACCAATTTACATTCCCACCAACAGTGCAGGAGTTCTCCCTTTTCTCCACACCCTCTCCAGCATTTTCTATTTGTGGACTTCTTGATGATGGCCATTCTGACTGGTGTGAGGTGGTACCTCCTAGTAGTTTGGATTTGCATTTCTCTGATAATCAGTGATGTTGAGCTTTTTTTCATGTGCTTGTTGGCCATCTATATATCTTCTTTGGAGAAATGTCTATTCAGCATCTTTTGCCCATTTTTTCCTTTGGGTTGTTGGCTTTTTTGCTGTTGAGTTGTATAAGTTGTTTGTATATTTTAGAGATTAAGCCCTTGTCAGTTGCATCATTTGAAACTATTTTCTCCCATTTTGTAAGTTGTCTTTTTGGTTTTTTTTTTTATAGTTTCCTGCCCTTGTAATCTTTTATTTCAGGTTAATACCTGGTTTATTCTTCAGTCTGGGAAAACAGTGTGACTTTAGCTGCCAAAGTAAAAAAAGCTGAAAATAATATACTTGATTTGAAACAGTGAACAGAGAAATACTGTAAGATATGTGGACACAGATTTTTGGCAGTGTTGCTGAGCCAGGAAAATGAAAAGTACTATATGATGATCAATAAATAGCTATTAAATAGATGGCAAATTAAGGCACTGTAGATTAAAGGGAAATCACTTAGTTTTTTAAAAATGTTTTATTGATTGAGGTTTGCCTTAGCTGTTAGAGCCTTATAGTAATTCCATCCCTCTGAAAAGTGTTTTGTAAGTTGTACTACTCATCCAATGTAATAAAGGCTTTTTTTCTACTTAGAGTGGCTTAAGTGATGCTATATAAAACATGTAGGCACTGAGGTAGCTAATGGATGTGGCTCAGGAAGGTACATACTGCTTCTTCTCAGAAGCTCGGGGAGGGAGTTACCGTGCGGCACAGTGGTTTAAGGATCCTGCCTTGACACTGCAGCAGTTTGAGTTGCTGCTGTGGTGTAGGTTTGATCCCTGGCCCAGGAACTTCCACATGTCATGGGTGCAACTTAAAAAATAAAAATAAAAAAACAGTTCCTGTCATGGCTCAGCAGAAACGAATCTGACTAGCATCCATGAGGACGTAGGTTCAGTCTCTGACCTTGCTCAGTGGATTAAGGATCCAGTGTTGCCGTGAGCTGTGGTGTAGGTCACAGACGCGTCTTGGATCTGGTGTTGCCAGTGGCTACAGCTCCAACTGGACGCCTAGCTTGGGAACCTCCATATATGCTGTGGGTGCGGCACAGGGAAAAAAAAAAAAACGCTCAGGGAGGAGCTGGCCTGCTTTGCCAGATCTTGCTTGCCAACAGGCTTTTCAGCTTTCAGGAGAATTGAGTTGCGGGTTGGTAGCCTGGCGGGCCTCCTTGGGCAGGTGCTGTGCTCCAGGGAAGGGGGAAGAGGTGAGTGTTGGTGTCATTTAGAACAAAATACCCTAGACTGGGTAGCTTATACAGCAGAAATAGATTTCCTCACAGTTCTGGAGATTAGAAGTCCAAGATTGCGGTGCCGGCATGCCGTATCGTGGTGAGGGCTCCCTCAGGCCTGCTTCTCGATAGGTCTTCACGTGATAGGGAGAGAGCGGAGAACAAGAGACAGGGAACCATCTATCTTCCTCTTCTTACAAGGCCGCGGTCCTGTTGGATTAGGGCTTCTGCCCCTGATATCAGCCCATAGCAGTCCAGACCTGCTCACCAAAATTACCAACTTATTGTGTTTCTGCCAGATCAAGGCCTCAACTCCCACTTTGCTGCGCCAATGGTTCGGAGGTGCCCGTAGGAAGCGAGGCTCCAACAGTGCCTCAAGTCGCTGCAGACAGCTGTGCTTAATCTCTAAAACCTGGGGAGCCCCAGCAGGAGCCCCATGACAGCACGGCCCAGGAGTGGTCTCAGGTCGGTGGTGGCAGACAGCAGCCAGGATGGTAGCTGCTCTGAGTTCTTGGAGGCAGGTTTGCATCTGGTTGGTCCATCCCAGGGTAGTGGCATTGCTGGTGCCATTATAGAACTTTCTGCACACTGGCTGGTGTGAGGGAAGTCAGAGTCTCTTGAGTGGTTTGGGGAGGAGCTGGTGAGGACAGTGGGACTGAAGATGGGTTACTGTTTTAGCAGGGAGCTGCGTGGCCCGGTCCCGTGGCTCGGGGATGAGCTGGCAGTGGGCAGTGCACAAGGGGGCCTTAGGCGGGAGAGGCCAGGGTGCAACAGCAGTGGCCCATGCAGGAGGGATTTGTGGGTGCGTGTTTATCAGGGCAGAGCAGTACCTGGACACCAGACCCTGCAACCCCTGGAGCTGCTGCTAAGAGGAGAGGGCCAGTCTCCTGGGCAGTGGAAGTAAGAAGGGCTGGAAAGGAGGCTGTGGTGGTATCTAGTAAAGGAAGGAGACTCAAACCCTGGCATTGAGAATCCTGCGCACAATTTCTGATCGACACTATGGATTGGAAAGGTTTTTTTCTGGTGGAGGAAAGACAGTAGATTGTGTATATATGTGTGTACACATGCGTGTGTGTGTGTGTGTGTATGTGTATGTATGTGTTTGTTTTTGGCTACACCTACGGCATGTGGAGGTTCTCAGGCCAGGGATCAAACTCATGCCACAGTCGCCACCTAAGCCACTACAGTAACAACGCCAGATCCTTAGACCACTGAGCCATAAGAGAACTGCAATATATTATTTTACATATTATATATATATTAGTTACATAGATTTAATTAATTTATTTATTTATTTATTTTTGCTCTATAGGCCCATACCCGTGGCATATGGAAGTTACCAGGCTAGGGTCGAATTGGAGCTATAGCTGCCAGCCTACACCACAGCCACAGCAATGTGGGATCCGAGCAGTGTCTGTGACCTATACCACAGCTCACACAATGCCAGATCCTTAACCCACTGAGTGAGGCCAGGGATCGAATTTGCATCCTCATGGATCCTAGTCAGATTCGTTAACCACTGAGCCACAAAGGGAAGTCCCTACATAGATTTAATTTTTAAGCTTGGAATATTACTGTTTAATCACTTTATGTTCCATATTGCGTGATTTAGACTTGGTTTAACAATTTGCCAACACCATCAAACAAAGTAGACTAGTTTCAGCAGTATTACAAAACCGTTCTGAAGATGTATCTTGTTCAGCAGAAAAAAAAAAAAAATCTCACCAGTGGTTTGAGACCTTTTGTAACTGTCTGATAATTTGTCACCAGAACAACATGCCAAAATACCCTGAGTCGTTTGTTATTTTTAATAAGCATTGTGCCCTAGATGCAGTGTCTCTGATGCTTTCATTCAGAGCTTTTCATCCAGAACAAGAGCCAGCATCCTAATTTAGGCGAATGGAAAACATGGTATTAGTTGAAGCTTTGACTTATTGTGTGCACAGAATTAGTGCAGTCATCAGTGACAGCGGAGGGTGGCTTAGGGGGATCTGGCATCTCCTCTAATCGCCCCTGGCTCGCTCCCCCCACCTCCCCCAGTCCCAACAAGAATCTGATCTGGGAAGGACCCCACACATCTAGTGCAGGGATGGACAATGGATTTTGTCTACTGTGACACCTTCATTATATCTGTATATGGGTGAAGAGCCCTCTTGAGAATTCTAAAGCCTTGCCTGGGCTCCCTGGGGTAAATGCTGTGTCTGCCATTTGCCAGATTGTCAAGTCATGAGGACAGGATGGCATTCCCTCCTTTTTGGTTTTTTTTCTAAGGCCTCTCATGCATGGGTTTGTAAACATAGTTGTGGCAGAAATATTTTATTTTATTTATTTATTTATTTATTTTTTGTCTTTTTGCCTTTATGTAGAGCTGCACCCGCGGCCATATGGAGGTTCCCAGGCTAGGGGTCTAACAGGAGCTGTAGCCGCCGGCCTTCACCACAGCCACAGCAACGCGGGATCCGAGCCGCGTCTGCAACCTTCACCACAGCTCACGGCAACACCGGATCCTTAACCCACTGAGCAAGGCCAGGGATACGAACCCACAACCTCATGGTTCCTAGTTGGATTCGTTAACCACTGAGCCACGATGGGAACTCTGCAGAAATATTTTAGTGTTGCCTGGGTTCGTCATCTTAAGAGTGACTAGAGGTTCTCTGTAGGACCCAGCTCCTCTTCTAACCTGCTTCGTCCCTTGCCATTTGTCTTTAAGCCAAACATTTATATATTTTGGTGTTTATTTCATATCTTAAAGAGCTTTGATACCCTAATAGGAGGCAATGGCTTGGTATTTCCTGTGTTGTCTTGACAATGATTGTTGAATGAATGTAATTGTACATACAGCTTTTCCGTTTGAAATGACTGAATAGTGAAGAAGGCAGGGAAGATCTGCAGACACTGACCGCACAGCAGCCTGTCCGAGGTTCTTATGCTTGTCCTTCCTGTGGGAGGGAAATTCATGAGGTCAGTTTTCAAATTTGGGTGAAACTCTTCATCGGCGTTTGGGGACAGAGGTGACTTGTTAGGGGTTGGCCCCTCTTTTCTCTGAAGGGCCAGATAGTAAATATTTTAGGCTTTGCAGGCCCTATGGTATCTGTCACTATTTTAGCCCTGCTCTTGTGGCTTGGAAGTAACTATAGCCAAGACTGAAATGAACAGGTGTGGCTGTGTTCCAGTAAAACTTTATGTACAAAAACAGGTAAGAGTTCCCTTGTGACACAGTGGGTTAAGAATCCCATGTTTGACTTCCCGTCGTGGCTCACAGAAACGAATCTGACTAGCATCCATGAGGACGCAGGTTCGATCTCTGGCCTTGCTCACTGGGTTAAGGATCCGGCAAAGCTTAACGTCATGTTAAGCTCTGTGAGATACATTTTGGGAGAGAGGTCACAGCAAAAGCATGATATCTGCTACAGTTCCGATTCGACACCTAGCCTGGGAATCTCCGTATGCCGCAGGTGCACCCCTTAAAAGACAAAAGACAAAAAAACAAACAAACAAACAAAAAAACCCCATGGAATCCCATGTTGTCACTGCCATTGGCTTGGATCGCTGCTGTGGCACAGGTTCAGTCCCCGGCCCGGGAACTTCCACGTGTCTCAGGCGCAGCCAAAAAGAAACAAACAAAAAGCTGGTGGCCATAGTTTACTGAAACCGCCAATGTTTGGATATTTGAGTGATGAACTGCCATTGCAAGTGAATGGTTGTGAAAATGAAAGCTGGGTACACTGACTGCTGTGGGAGAGGCGGTGATGTCCGACCGTTCTTTGCTTTCCCTTGTAGAGATGTGGTATGGTGTGTTCCTGTGGGCACTGGTGTCCTCCCTCTTCTTTCATGTCCCTGCTGGATTACTGGCCCTCTTCACCCTGAGACATCACAAATATGGTAGGTTCATGTCTGTAAGCATCCTGTTGATGGGCATCGTGGGACCAATTACTGCTGGAATCTTAACAAGTATGTTAGACATTAAAATACAGTCAAAATGTTTCCTTTGATTAGTCGGTTACTTTTAGGAACCATTTTAGAAACATGTCTGAGTGTGATGAAGAAGTAAGAGTGATGTTTAATCACAGGTCCTGTTTATTTACATGAGATTTTTTCCACACCCCTTCCCCCGCTTTTTTGGCTGATGCCTTTGACTTCCTGAGTCAGATTTTGTCTCGCTGGCTTCGGGGACGTCATGTTAAGCTTTGTGAGATACATTTTGGGAGAGAGGTCACAGCAAAAGCATGATATCTGCCTTTTTGGAAGCCCCTGCTCCTTTCTCTCCATCTGTCATTTCGCTGGTTTGTGGCATCACAGGATGGTTGATGAATTACTTCCACTCATTCAGGTGTAGTTATGTTAAGGACAGAAGGATAACTCTAATGACAAGAATTCTTGTTTAGGAGTCAGTGGTTAACGAATCCGACTAGAAACCATGAGGTTGCAGGTTCGATCCCTGGCCCTGCTCAGTGGGTTAAGGATCCGGCGTTGCCGTGAGCTGTGGTGTAGGTTGCAGACGCAGCTCAGATCCGCGTGGCTGTGACTGTGGCGAAGGCTGGCAGCTATAACTCCTGTTAGACCCCTAGCCTGGGAATCTCCATATGCCGCAGGTGCAGCCCTAGATAAGACAAAAAGACCCCGCCAAAAAAAAAAAGAATTCTTGTTTAGAGACGTACCTGGTTATTTTTTTCCTCTCAGGACTTTCTGAATAAGAATTGGAGTAACATTCTTGTTATAAATTATTTGTACCTGTTTGGTGTTGGGGGGGCAGAAGGAGGTGCTTTTGCTCATGACATGGGATGAGAATAAGCTTAAATCATTCTTAAGTTCATAATGAAATATAAATAATGTGTATTATGTCTTATAGCGATTAAAAACTTTAGGTAAGAAAAAATAAAAACCCTCCATTACTGCGTCCTTAAGTGGTTTGCATTTTGGTAAATGCTTTCAGACTGTTTTCTAAGTATACATGTAAATACATGAATTTAAACCTTGAATTTCAAGCAGAAATCTCACTATTTCTTTGATCTGATGGGTTTTGGGGGGCAGCTGGGATAAGGCAGCCTAGTTCCTTGGTATTCTCTAGATGATGAAACCTTTCTCCCGTCTGCATCAAGGAGTTTCCATAACTGGCCTTACACAATATTTTTAACTATATCACCTGCTGTTATCTTTAGAGACCTGCTGCTCCAGTTTCCGTACTGGATTACTGGCCCCCTAGGACCTGTTTCAGATTTGTCATCAGTAATTTAGGGATGTTTTGTGATGATTAAGTGAAATAAGGTATATAACACAGTAACTGTGCAGCCATTGTCACGTTCATTTCCTTCTTTAAGACTCTAGTGAACACAGTCTATCCCCTTGCCATTCTGCGCCTCCTTCTGGTTTGCGTTTTCCTTTCTTCCCATCATTATCCAAATCCCACTCTGGGGCTCAATTCAAGTTCTGTAAGCTTCTTCCTACCCAGCCCACTTTTTCTGGGAGCCAAATTAAAAAACGGCCCAATGGAACATGTGCCTTTCGGGTGTTAGCAGCACAGTGTGTGTGCAGTGCCACTGGAGGGGGGGAATTCAAAGTCACAGATGTTCCTGGCAAGCAACACAGGTATTGATTAATATTGTTCTCTCTTCTCCTTAAAGTAGGTTTAATATACTGTCACATCACATTTGTAAAAATGTGTCGACAGTTGACTGAAACACTGTATATTGTCTTGCATTATTCAAAACCTGCTTCGGGCTTGTGCTTTCTGTCTTGTGTCTCCAGCTAGATTCTACAACCAAGAAGAATTTTGTTTGAATAAAGGCGGGTGGGGGGCGGGGGGGGGTCATCTGGAAGCTCTGTTCTTTTCAAACTGAATGAAATGTTGCCTTCCTTGGTACAATGTTGAGTCCCTGTGAGCAATTCAGGATCCCTGGGTAGAGACAGATGTTTATTTTGTTTACCTAACTTCTGGAAAGTTACAGTGACTAACACAGTAGGAAGTGAAGGATGTGGGCGACAGAGAGGAATCCCCAGGTATCCCTCCCTCACGCCCTTTGAATGGATTGAACCTTGATCGCTTGTGGGTGTGTCCTCTCCCCCCTCCAGGTCATGTGGAAAATGTGGAAATTGCAGTCTTTGTGACTTCAGTTATGACTTCCAGGCGATTATATTCAATAAATCTAGGAGACTCTCAGGCCTGAGGCACTTTTCCGCTTCTAAAAGCACCTATCAGTGATTTGCAGACTGTATAGGAATGCTTTAGTGTAGTCAGCAAAAAATAGGAAAAATAAAACATTTCTGTAATGTTTAAATTTTAATTTAAGAAATTTAGAACATTCTACTAGTAGAATTTTCAGTGCTGTATTTTCCTGTCTATATTAACCTTGGGTTTGGTTTTGTTTTATTTTTAACATGCTTGAATTTTTGACCAGGTGCAGCAATTGCTGGAGTGTACCGAGCAGCAGGAAAGGAAATGATCCCATTTGAAGCCCTGACCTTGGGCACAGGACAGACGTTTTGTGTAGTCGTGGTCTCCTTTTTACGGATTTTAGCTACGCTGTAGCTACAGCCTTGTGCTGTGATGTCGAACCTGTTTTACAGAATCCTGGAAAAGAATACACTATGGAATGTAGTGTGTTCCTTAGTTCTTCAACAGAAGCAACTTGGATGAAAAAGTATATCAAGAGCAACATTTCAGTCCTTTCTTCCGTCTGAAGCTCCAGGAATGAGAGATCTTTTGGGATTCACTGTTCTCAACCAAAACAAGGCGTGCTTCTTTTTTTTTAAACATATTCAGTCACTTTTACACGTGCCCCTTGACCTAAGCCAGGCCAGAAGCGCTTCTGAGTGGGCAGCCTTCGCACCGAAATTTGTAATACTCTCTGAGAACATGCCGAGTCGCGTATTTCAGAGAAACTCTGGAACGTGTTGGTTTCTTTCTGAGCAGAGTATACTGTACTACAGTCTTTGATCTGATCTTGATTAAAATTTGGCAGACTCCTCTTGCCACATCTTCATGACATAAGTGCCAAGTAGGTTCTGGTTGAGTATCACGTTGAGAGTAAATGTGGTGAAATAAAAAACATGAAAAAAAAATTACAACTCAAGCAGTGGCTTCAGTTCCATTGTTTTAAAAAAAAGGTGATAACTACTGAACAAGTTTATGGCTCTCTTGTCCTCTGATTATTTAATGTGTTTTAAGAGATGTGAATTTGTTGTTTTATACGTTTTATCAAAATAAGCTAAGGAATTGAGACATTTTCTGCCAGAATTCCTGTACTACCTTTTCCAATAACTTTTATTCTATTGATTTTATTTAGGTTGAATTAGAAAGATACCCTATTAAATAGTTTGAGTTGAAAAAAAAATTTTTTTTGCGGAGGCTGCACTGGAGGCATGCAGAAGTTCCTGGCCAGGTATCGAACCCATGCCACAGCTGTAACCAGAGCCACAGGAGTGACAATCCTGGATCTTTAACTTACTGAGCTACTGAGGAGTTCCCTAGTTGAACATTTTAAGACAGATTGGTTAGGATACTCTTCTGACATTGAGAGGGGTACACACCAAAAGATACTTTAAACATTGTTCTTAATGATTTTGGTTTATTCATGGCTCTCGAAAAATTGTATAAGTGCAACTTAAAGTCAGTCATTACTGATTTCCTAGTTCCAGTGCAGTTACCTAGGGGTGGGTCTTCAACCTACTTTTCCAGTATTGGTGTCACTCCCAGAAAGTGCCTAACGTTTAATTTTCAGGTAAGCCTTCCACGGTGCCCTTCACGTTTTCCTTCAAGAGCATTTGTATCCTTAAAGAGAACTAAATATTAGACTTTATTAAAACCCAATTTTAGCTATTTTGATTTGCTTTCTAACGCCTGACTTTTTCATTTAAAGGCCTGAAAACTGTGACCTTCAAAAGAAAAGGACTACAGACATTAAGTAACTTTATCCTTACCACCTAACCTGTTTTGTACGAAATATGTGTTGTTGTTATGTGTTTTGAAAATAGTTTCTGGTAATTAAATCTGGCAGTTTTTAAAGGAAAATTTTCATTGTGAGTGTAAGGCTGACTGCCCATGAGGTCATGTGCAGTTCTACTTCATTTAAAGCAATATGCCCTCTGGTTTCTGATTAAAAATGGCCAAGAGGACCCATTTACCAGGGATAGTCAAAGAGAAAAATTACAAAGGATCTGAAAATTGCTTGGACTTTTTTTTTTTTAAACTAATAGGCCACTAGACCACTTATCAAAATTATAGTGACACTCAGACTAGGTGCAGGATTACAAGCTCTGGAACACAGGCAACTGTCTTTACAAATTTCCCAACAAGATTACTCTCCAATGCTCAAATCTCCCTTTCAAGCAAGTTTTAAAATCTTCGAAGACTCCATGTCTTAGTTCGATGAGCTGTAATTTAAAAAAAACTAGAAAATTTCTTCAGTTTAAAAAATGTGTTGTAGGAAATGATTTTAATCACCTCTATTTGAAGGAAGCCTCTTAGCATCTCACCTGAAACATCACTTTGGATACAATTTCACAAATTGAACATGTAGGCCAGTGGTCTGTGGGCCCCTCCCTCCCCCTGAATATTTATTTTTGAACACACTAATCCATGATTTTTTTTTTTTTTGGTCTTTTGTCTTTTTAGGGCCTCGCCTGTGGCATATGGAGGTTCCCAGGCTAGGGGTCGAATGGGAGCTGTAGCCGCTGATCTACGCCACAGCCACAGCAATGCCAGATCTGAGCCGCATCTGTAACCTATACCACAGGTCACAGCAATGCCAGAGATCCTTAATCCCACGAGCAAGGACAGGGATTGAACCCACGTCCTCATGGATACTAGTCGGGTTCGTTAAACACTGAGCCATGATTTAAATGTCATGATTTATGTTTTCTATCTCCTGATCCATGATTTAAATGTCTGGTTATTTTTCTTTTAGAGCCCAAACACAAAAAAGCACTTTGAAAGTTGTCTTTGTTTTTATCGGTGTATTGTTTGATTATCTACTCTTTAAAAAAAAATCAAAAACTTAAATTGTAAAATGTATCTTCAAATTATTGAATGTTCCATCCATCCCAGTACGTGAAATTCTCCTGTGAATGAATGTGGATAGTCTTTACACAGCTTGAGCTTTGTAGCCTGAAATGTTTTCAGGGAGAAACTGTTTCAATAAAATAAGGAATGTCTGTTCCCCCTTGGAGTTTTTTAAATTTCTCATCACAATACATAATTGTTTGGGAGTGGTTGCTCAATGAAAAAGTATTGGCATTTGTGTTGAATATTTTGTATATTTTGTTTTACCACATATGGCTTCTGAGAATTTTTGCCAAGTACGGGCTTTCGTAGAGACAGGCAACCACCCCTCCCCAAGCTGTGCATCCCCATTTCCTTTTTTTTTTTTAATGAGGAGGGAGGGAAGCAGCCCCTACCATAAAAAGCCAATTTCTGGATTTTTTTTTTTTTTTTTGCCTTTTCTAGGGCTGCACCCGTGGCATATGGAGGTTCCCAGGCTAGGGGTCTAATCGGAGCTGTAGTTGCCGGCCGACACCACAGCCACAGCAACGCAGGGTCCGAGCCGCATGTGCAACCTGCACCACAGCTCACCACAGCTCACTGCAACGCCGGATCCTTAACCCACTGAGTGAACCCAGGGATCAAACCTGCAGCTTCATGGTTCCTAGTCGGATTCATTTCCACTGAGCCACGACGGGAACTCCCCGGATTCTTTAATACAGAGGTTTTAGGGTTAAGGCATTTCATGTTAACTTAAATCAATATTCCAATCCAGTCATTAATATTCCAAGGTAAAGGTCTTTTTGTGCTATTAACTAATTTTTTTTTTGCAGCAAAACATTACTTAGGAAACGTCTAAATTAGTGAGAAAAATTTCATGCAAATAATGATTTCTAAGCCCTTATGTTTTCTATCTCTTTAAATTGTATGTTAGTCTTTGATTTCAATGTCCTTTCTTTCTGCTCTGGTTTCATTTTAAGTTCGTATTACTACTGCAGTGCATACCAATTTTCCATAGGAGAGCATTTCCTGGAATGTGAAGCCCTGGTGCCATTTGTGTCCACACGCAGAAGGTTCTGTGTACATGCATTCCTTTTTTTGTGCACTCTGTTAGGCTGGTTGTGGCTAAAATCAGCTTACCTTTTCATATTAGATACTCCACTAATTGCTACAGGTAAAATGATCAAATCTTTGTACTAGAGAAAATTATTTCAATTTTATTTTTCTACTGACATTTCTAATTCTGGTATAAATGTTTATCAATAAAGAATTACTTTCATTCTGTGAACTGGAACTGTTATTTCTTTTTCAGTGGCCAATGAGTTTAATCTTTTGTAATACAGTTGCATGACTTAGGTTATTCTTTTTTGATAACTTAGTACTTAACATATATCTGTTTAACTGTATTTCCTTTATGTCCAGCTTCTTACTATTTTATCATAAAATTCTTGTCCAAAAGGGGATTAAACTGTACTTAAATGTGAACTTGAGTCTTATTAACTCCGCCTTGTGGGCTGCATATTACCATCAAGAAACTTTTGTATTATTATACAGTGGGATGGTGAAAAGTTGATATGGTTTGTGGAGAAAAAAAGAAAGTATTACTTCAGTAATAGTAAGAGTTTCCAAAAAGTTGATAACCCATGATTGGAGAGTGGAAGGAGACTATAGTGGATAAGGGGCTGAAGATGCTGAGTTTGGCACAAAGGACCCATAAATTATTGCCAAGACACATAGTAACAGTGAACTAGGAATCTTGTAGGGAGTTGGGATTTGTAAAAGCCCAGTGTTGCCAGATACTCCAGTTTTTCAAAGTTGGAAATCTAGATTAATTTTTTTTTTTAATTTTATAGCCGTTCCCGGGCCAGGGATTGAATATGAGCCACGGCTTCGACCTGTGCTGCAGCTGCAGCAGTGCCAGATCCTTTAACCCACTGTACTGGGCTGGGGCTCAAACCCACACCTCTGTAGCAGCCCAAGCTGCTGCAGTCAAATTGTTAACTCACCGTGCCATAGTGGGAACTCTGAAATTGTTGATTTTTTCAGTGCTGGTATATTGGGTGTTCCCCACACCAACAATGAATTCTCAGACATTGACACTATCCAGAGATCGAATCACATTCCACAGGTTAAGGGCTCAGACCTACAAGACTGACTCCCCCCACCCCCACCGCTCTCTCCATGTGCCAGTTGCAAACCCAGGTTTGTTACCTGTGCTTCTGACCGGCTGGCTATAAATCATGTTCAGTTAATTTGCTAAAGTGACTCAAGAAACTCACTAGGTCACCGTTTATTGCCATGCCCCCTCTAGGAGCATCATTCTCCCAAATTTCCAAGTGTTCACCAACTGGGAAGCTCTCAGTTGGTAACTGGGAGCCCAGTCCTTTCGGGATTTTATGGAGGCTTCATTACATATGCATGAGTCATTAAATTGTTGGCCATTGGAGAAAGATTCAACTTGCGGCCCCTCCCCTCTTCCTTTAGGCTGGGGCAGTGGAGGGTTGCACAGGGCTGTGTGGGAACTGAAAGCTCTAATTGAATCACAGGGTTGGCTTTCCTGGCAACCAGCCCTCATCCTTACCTGCTTCTAAAAGTCACGTCATTCATTATAACACAGGACACCTTCATCACTCTCAATACTTAGGAAGTTCCAGGGGTTTGGGGAGCTGTGAGCCAGGAGCCGTGGATGAAAACCAATATGAGAAATACAGCTTCAGATAACCAAGATACATTTCTCCAACATCTTAAAATATCTTAGCTGGCAACTAATTTAAATTAATGTCAAATGCTTTTCAGGTCAAACAACGCACGTCTTTAAGCTGGATTCAGCCTGCTCATCAGTTCCTGACTTCTTTACTAAACCATTCATCACAGTAGGAAACAGTTCCCTGGTTACCCTTACAGGGGTCGGAAACTCTGGTTGTGAAGTTGAACAAAGGTATGGAGTGCTAGTGAGCTGTAAAGAGGAGACTGGGAGACAGGAGATGATGTTGGAGGAGAGAGTCTGCTGAAGAGCTTCAGGGTATCCTTTCACCAGACTCAGACCCCAGGGGTAGGGCCAAAGGCCAAATCCTACTTTGTCACTGAAGGGTTTGATTACGCTGTCCTAGGGAAGCGAGGCTGAGAATGGTAAACTCCCCAATATCGGATCCTAATTTCACCTTTTTTTTTGTTTTTAGGGCTGCACCCGCGGCACATGGAGGTTCCCAGGCTAGGGGTTGAATCCAAGCTGCAGCCACCAGCCTACACCACGGCCACGCAGGATCCAAGCCACATCCGCAACAGCTCATGGCACAGCTCATGGCAACGCCAGATCCTTAACCCACTGAGCAAGGCCAGGGATCAAACCCACATCCTCATGGATCCTAGTCAGGTTCATTAACCACTGAACTACGAAGGGAGCTCTACATCTCCTTTTCTTTTTTTTTTCATTCTTACATGAGAAAGATTTACTGAAATGAGTCATAGACCTAAATCTAAGAACTAAACTATAAATCTCTTATAAGAAAACAGGAGTATGTTTTGTGATCTTGGGTTAGGCAAAGCCTTCTTAACTGCAATCCCTCCCCCAAACTCCTGCTATGGCATAGTGGGTTAAGAATCTGACTGCAGTAGCTTGGGTCGCTTTGCAGGCTGTGATCGAGCATAGGGTCATACTCTTTCCATGTCACTGAATTTTTCTTTCCAAGGCAGAGTTCCATTCTGATATTTTGGCCACTGTAAGAGGGACAATTCCTGGACTCCTGTGCTGACTTTCAGCGCTGACTTCATTTTCATGGACTCCAACGCCTTGTTTTGCCATCTCATCCAGTCTTCATTGGTGGGTTCTATTGCTTTCTCTACCAAAATCTCTTCCACATCCTCTTCCCTCATGTCATCAAAGCCTTCTCCACTTATTTGCCATGCGATATGCATTATGTTTTTGACACTGTTCTTTATACTTGCTGTTACACCTTCAAAGCCTTTGAAATTTTCCACACAGTGCAGCCAAATATTTTTCCAACAGTTATTGATAGTAGCCTGCTTGATGTTGTCCCAGGCTGTGCTAATATAATCAATAACATTGCGGAGAGTGACTGACTTCCAGTAGTCCATCATGGTAGTTTCCCTGTTGGCCTTGGGAGCCTCAAAAGCCTTGCTACAAAGCTCCCTAGTATATGCGACTTGAAGCCTTTTATTATGCCCTGATCCAGGGATTGGATGAGAGATGTAGTATTGGGGGGCAAGGAAAGAACTTCTACATTGGGGTGGGTGGGCATTCTTGAGTTGTTCACAGCAGTGGACTGGTGCATTATCCAAAATTAACAAAATCTTGAAGGCAAGGTTTCTGCCCTGGAGAGAAGTGTTCAACTTCTGGTATGAAGCAGCTCTGGAACCAATCAAATATCATCCATGCTTTTTTGTTCCACCTCCAATGGACTGGCACATGGTTCACACTTTTCCCTTTAAATGCTTGTGAACTTGGAGCTCTGTACACCATTAGGGGTTTGCACTTAAAGTCGCCCCTGGCATTGGTGCAAAAACCCTAAAGCAGGTTGCACAGTCTTGGATTTAAAGCCAGGGGCCTTGGAGGCCATTTGCATTATATAGGTTCTTTTGCCAGCAGCCTTATAAAATAAGCCAGTCTCATCAGCATTGAAAACCTGCTATTCCACATATCCTTTTCCCTGTATAACACTTAGCAAGTATTTTTAAAATTCTTTTGCAGCCTCCTGATGTGCAGAACTCGTCTCACCTGCAGGTTTAACATTATTCACATCATATAGCCTTTTGAAACGTGCAAGCCAGCCAGCAGTAGCCGAGAAAGGCTTCACATTTTTCGGATCCTGGGTAACATGACCGTAAATTTCTTTGGCTTTCAGCCTCACAATGCCGTCCACCACACCTTTTTTTTTTTTAATCGGTGGTCATCTGATGAATCCACAGATTGAGCCGCTTTTCCGTTTTTTCCATACTTCCTCACGCACTGTAGATGTCACTTTAGCACTTTCCTGAGCAGCCTCACGTTCAGATCGCGAATTTCCTTTTCTTTTTTTCTCGATGTAACGGATTGTTGACTCATTAACATTGAACTCACGGCCAACAGCACTACAACTCATGCCCGAACGAAGCTTATCTAACACACGTATTTTCCCCATAAGGCACATCACGGCCTTCTTGTGCTTAAGAACATTAGGCAGCACCTTAGCACTACGCTCGGGAGTCATTTTTAACAGCGAAATCACCAACAAAAAGCACAAAAATGCAAAAAACGCGGAAATAAAGAGACTGAGAAAAGAACGCTTATTTACAGCATTCGAGATAAAGCAAGATCGCCTGCCTCGTTCAGCCTCGGTACAGCACACCACTGGTTGACTCAAAATTTTCACTCTGCACATGTCCGTGAATAACCCGAGAAGGCTCCGCGAATATTGATTTTTGGGGTGATAATAAATTTTAACAAGTAAGCGATTTCAAAAATACCAAACTGTGAGTAACGAAGGTCAACCGTATTCCTATGGGCAAAACAAATTTAGTTTAAGCATATTTACTAAATCAAAGCGGCTCGTAGATCTGAAGACTACAAGTTCCAGCATGCACCGCTTCAGCACCCAGCCCGTGTTCCGCCAGCCGCCAAAGTAGCGTCAAGCCCGAGGCACTGGTCCGGAAGTGTCGCATTTCGACCACGTACACTCTCTGCGCATGTGCACAGGCTGCGGCGGGGGTCACCCCACCTCAGCCCCCGCCGCCCCCGCTGCAGCTCTATGGTATCTCTCTAGAGCTTTGCCGTTGGGGGCAGCTGTTGCGGCCCTTTGACTCGGCCCGCCTCGTGCGGCAACGACCATGGAGGAATTCGACTCCGAGGACTTCTCCAGCTCGGAGGAGGACGAGGACTACGTTCCGTCGGGTAAGCGACTCGGCCTGAGGCGAGAGGCAGCATGCCCCGCCCCGCGCCTCACGTGAGGCGCTCTTGGCCCCGTTGCGTGGGCCCAGTGGCCCGGGTGGCTCCGGGGCGCGGGTCTCGCGCGTCCTCGCCCGGCGCGGTCCCCGTGACCCGGGATGTGTGCTCCGGGCTGTCTCGCGCAGCCCCTTCTCGTGGTCTGACAACGGCAGTCTCCCCGTCTCGGAGCGCGGGAACCGGCACGTGAACTGGGCCCTACCCCTGGGGACGCTGGAGGTGGTCGGTCTTCGCCACTAGCTTTGCAGTCTTGTCGCCAGACCATCCGCCCCCAAGGAATTAATTGCTCGCTAGCATCACGACGAAGATAGATATCTTCACTTTCTGCCCGCAGGAGGGATCTTGTTGTTAGAAAGTTCACTTAATGATATCCTTTCCCCCTTTGCAATGTCTATCTCCATTTCTCTCTTTTCAGACCTTGTTTTTGTATAGGCTTCTAAAACCAAACCCGGGCCAAAAAAAAAGAAAAAAAAATGTCACTCAACCTACCCCTTCCGCCATCCTGCGCCTTCACCAGGCTTCCCCTTCAAATAATAAGTATCTACCTATGCGGTCGCTCCGGTGAAAAAAAAAAAAAACAACCAGAAAAACCTTAGGAGTTGTCCTTGTTCTCTCTCTCTTTTGTTCCAACCAAGCTTTACGTTTCTATGTGTGTCTCTGTGGAAAATTAATTTCTCATCACTCCCTCTCCAATCTCACTTTTATTGAAGTACTGTTATCCTTCACTAAGACTTGAAGTAACTTCCCAGCTGGTTTCCCAGATTCCGTGCTTGTCCACCAACATTGGTCTTTACATATCTGCCCGCGTGATCATCTGAAAACCAGTTCTCATTTGAATCAAAGTTATGCATGCACCTGCTTTAAAATAGTCGCATATTTCTTTCTTTTCTCTCTTTTTTTTTCCTTTTGCTTTTTATAGGGCCACACTTGCGGCATAGAGAAGTTCACAGGGTAAGGGTCGAATTGGAGCTGCACCTGCCAGCCTACTCTGTAGTCACAGAAAGGCGGGGTCTGAGCAGAATCGGTGACCTATACCACAGCTGGCCGTTAGTGTAGCTGGCAACACCAGATCCTTAACCCACTGAGTAAGGCCAGGGATCGAACTTGCATCCTGATGGATACTAATCTGGTTCTTTTCTGCTCAGCCACAAGAGAAATTCCAAAAAAATAGTTAAATATTTCTAACAGATTTATTTTGAATCTGTGCAGTTCCTATCACTATTAACCATTCCTATCAGCTCTCCCCAGAAGAATGGTTTCTACTTTTAAAATTTGGTATTTCCGTTGTGTTTTCTTAACCCATCCATGTTAAGTCTTATTTTATTACCCCCTTTATCTTTCCCCTTACTGCCAATACACACCTTTTCACTTTCAGACTCTCCCCGAGTCTCCAGCCTGCTAATGTTCCTATGTCTAACTTTGGTTAGATCATTATTATTAAGTGTTTACTTTTTTGTAATGACTGCGGACCCATGTGGTATATACTGTTATGGCTATTCCTGCACTAGTTTTCACTGGAGTCAATCATTGCCATTTTGTTGTTGTTGCTTAGTCATTTATTTATTTATTTGTCTTTTTAGGGCTGCACCACGGCACATGGATAGAGGTTACCAGGCCAGGGGTCAAATTGGAACTACAGCTGCCACCCTGTGCCACAGCCACAGCAATGCCAGATCCAAACTGTATCTGTGACCTACAACACAGCTCACAGCAACGCCAGATCCTCAACCCACTGAACGAGGCCAGGGATTGAACCCCCAACCTCATGGTTCCTCTTAGGATTCATTTCCATTGTGCCACGACAGGAACTCCCTGTTTTTACTCATTTGTATAAAATTTGTTTTGCCTATAGAAGCTGATAGAATCTTCTCTTTGGTCCTGGTAATTTCTCATATTTCATAGTGTTAAACTTTTTTGTCTGTTGAGGGCTGTACCTGTGGCATACAGAAGTTCCCAGGCTAGGGGTTCAATCCGAGCTGCAGCTGCTGGCCTACACCACAGCAACAGCAATACCAGATCCAGGCTGCATCTATGACCTACACCGCATCTCACGGCAACACCTGAATCGTTAACCCAGGATCCTTAGTGCCAGCGCTCAAACCTGCGTCCTCATGGATGCTAGTCAGGTTCGTTACTGCTGAGCCACAATGGGAACTCCATCGCAGTGATGTACTTTTTTTTTTTTTTTGTATGATATTTTATTTTTTTTTATTCATTTATTCATTTATTAAATACATTTTTTTTTTTTGACACAGTGATATACTTTGGTATGAGTTTCTTTTCATCCACTGTGCAGGGCCTTCTGGGACTTTTTAAATTTGGCTGGGGGGACAGTTTCCTCCATCTTATTTTTTTGGAATCATTATTATTCATATGTTGAATCTTGTGTTAGACTTTCTGGACTGTCCTCTGCTTTTTATTCTCTGTTTTCTAACCCTCTGACTTTTTTTAATTTGATGGGAGTACTTCGGTATTTTAACATACAACTTTTCTTTTGAGTTTTTTTTTCTCCTTCCATATTTTTCCTTAAGTTTTACGGTTTTATTAACACAAGTACAATGTGTGCATGAGCTCTCTGTTCATTTTCTTCACTCTGCAGCCTGGCCAGCTGGGCTGCTCTTTCCACAATGACTTTGGGGTTCTTCGAGGAGATGTTGGGAGCAGTCTCAGCACAGTAAGATTTGTTGCACATCAGCAGCACATCAAGCCCCTTGGCTTTGTGGACCAGGAACTTCGGCAAGCCACTGGGCAGCAAGTGCTATGTTTTTTGGTTGTTCCCATAACTAGTGTTGGACATCAAGATCTGGCCCCTGAATTTTTTAAATTTTGAACAACATTTTTGTTCTTTGAAAAGTTTAAAATAGAGTCATGTTCTTGTTTCGTTAGTGCAGTACCTTATGGCTCTGTGGATATCTATAATGTTTTACATTTTTCTATTTTTAACTTAATGGTAAAATGCGTTCTTCATTGTACTGTTTTTTGAGTTTCTGACAAATGGTTAGAGTTCTGTAACCACCAACAAAATTAACAATTCCAAGGCCACCCTTGTCCTCCCCCAACAGATTATGTTATCTGTGCATAGAAACAATTTTGTTTCCTCTTTTCAAGTAGGCATACCTTTGATTTCTTTTGTTTGCCTTATTGTATGTGATACAATCTTCAAATGTAATAGTGAATAGGAGCATTCAGAATAGGCGTCTTTGCCTTGGTTCCAGTTTTAAGGCGAAACTATCAGTTTCACCATTTGGTATAATGTTAGCTGTGGATTTCAGACAGATGCCTCTTGTGTGTGCTTTAAGCACTTTACATTGTTTAACTCATTACTAACTCAATCACATAACATTATGAAGTGTGTGCTGTTATGCCGTCCATTTTACAGATAAAGAAACTGAGGTATCCAGAGTCACTTAGGTGAATAGTAGCTGAGCTGGGCTTTGAATCTTGGCAGCTGCGTATACTGTCCTTCATGCCTTTTATCAGGTTGAAAAATTCCCTCTATTCCTAATTTGCTAAGACGTGAATTTTGTCAAATGCTCTTTTTCCATCTATTGATTTGTGTGATTTTTCATCTTTTATCTGTTAATGTTGATGAATTATAGTGATTTATTTTAAATCTTTGGACACCCTTTTATTTCTCAGATAAAACTTGCTTGGTCGTGATGTATTATTTGTCTTCTATATTGCTAAATTCGGTTTGCTAAAACTTTGTTGAGGATTTTTGCCTCTGTTTATTAGGGATGTTGGTGTGTAGTTTTCTTTTTCCTTTTTTTTTGTCTTTTGTCATTTTTTAGGGCCACAGCCTGTGCCACAGCTACAGCAATGCGGGATCCGAGCCACATCTGCGACCCACACCACAGCTTGCAGCAATGCCAGATCCTTAACCCACTGAACAAGGTCAGGGATCGAACCCACAACCTCATGGTTCCTAGTCAGATTCGTTTCCCCTGCATCGCAACGGGAACTCTGGAAATAGTTTTAAAATACCAACACCAGTGTTAGAACTAGGAATAGAACTTGTTTTAGTCTTTAGAATGCATCTTGCAGAGTTCTTGTCATCGCTCAGTGGTAACAAACCCTTCATAAGGGGGCAGTTAGATCCCTGGCCCTGCTCAGTGAGTTTAAGGATACAGCATTTCCATGAGCTGTGGTGTAAGTCGCAGATGTGGCTCAGATCTGGCGTTGCTGTGGCTGTGGTATAGACCAGTAGCTGCGGTTCTGATTTGACCCCTAGCCTGGAAACTTCCGTATGCCATGGGTGCGGCCCTAAAAAGACCAAAAAAAAAAAAAAAAAGGAATGCATCTCGCTAAGAACATGCAGTCAAAATACTGTTCCTGAAGTCCTTGGAGTAAATTCTTTCTTTGTGGGTTGTGTTATCATTTTGGTTATGTTTACTTGTTTATTTAAACTGTGGGGTTTTTTGTTTGTTTGTTTGTTTTGTTTTTTTTGGCCATGCCTAAGGAAGTTCCTGGGCCAAGGATCAAACCCTTGCCATAGTGACCAGGCCACAGCAGTGACATTGCCAGATCCTTACCTTATGCAAATTGTTCTTCCTTTTTTTTTTAAGCTTTTATTTATTTTTACTTTTTAGGGCTGCACCCATGGCATATGGATGTTCACAGGTTAGGGAGTGGAATCAGAGCTGAATCAGAGCTATAGCCATCCATCTACACCACAGCTCATGGCAGTACCATATCCCCAACCCACTGAGTGAGGCCGGGGATCGAGCCTGCATCCTCATTGATACTAGTCAGATTTGTTTCTGCTGCGCCACAACCGGAACTTCTTCATACTGTTCTTCATTTAAGGATTTTCAGAATTTTGCAGAAAGGTAAACAGAAAATTCTTGCTCTGACCTGCCTGCTCCACTGTGTTCTACCCTGACTATTATAGATAGCGATTTTCATTACTTTTTTTGTTTTTCCTTATAGTTTTGCCTTTTGCAAATACAAACAGTGAAGCCAGGTATCTACCATTGTGGGGGTGGGGTGGGGTGTGTGTGTGTGTGTGTTTAGGGCTGTATACATGGCATATGGAGGTTCCCAGGCTAGAGGTCTAATTGGAGCTGTTGCTGCCAGCCTACAGCACAGCCACAGCAATGCGGGATCTGAGCCGCGTCTGCTACCTACAGCACAACTCACAGCGACGGTGGATCCTTAACCCATTGAGCGAGGCCAGGGATGGAACCCGCAACCTCATGGTTCCTAGCCTACAGCACAGCCACAGCAATGCGGGATCCCAGCCGCGTCTGCTACCTACAGCACAACTCACAGTGACGCTGGATCCTTAACCCATTGAGCGAGGCCAGGGATGGAACCCGCAACCTCATGGTTCCTAGTCAGATTCTTTTCCGTTGCGCTATGATGGGAATTCCCCTGTGGGTTTGTCTTTTAAAAGTGTTTTTGCTGTAGTGATTTTATTTGTGTTTCAGAAGGAAGCAAAATTACATTTGTGTGTTTGGACAGTTCATGAAACACTCTCATTTATCACCTGGTGTCTGAGATACAGAACTTGTTTCCATTTTAGAACTCTTACATTTACTGTTCCCTTGGCCTCAAATGCTTATTGTGCAGATTTTCTTATGGACACCTCATTGTCATCATCTTTCTTCTTTTATTCTCCCTAATGTCTGCAATCATATTTATAGTTTTCAGATTATTTTTCTGATTTTCTGAAAAATTTTTAGTTATCTTAACCTTTTTTTAAAAAATTAGAAGTTCCCATTATGGTGCAGTGGAAATGAATCTGACTAGTATCCATTAGGGTGCGAGATCAATCCTTGGCCTTGCTCAGTAGGTCAGGGGGATCAACGTTGCCATGAAATGTATAGGTTGCAGACACAGCTCGGATCTGGCATTGCTGTAGCTGTGGCGTAGGCCAGCAGTTGTATCTCTGATTTGACCCCGAGCCTGGGAACCTCCATACGCCACAGGTGCGGCCCTAAGAAGTGAAAAAGAAATTTAAAAAAATTTTTTTGGCTGCTCTGTGGAATGAATTTCCTGAGCCAGAGACTGAACCTACTTCACAGCAGTGGCAACACTGGTTACGTAACTGCTAGGCCACCGAGGAACTTGTAGTCATTTTATCCTTATTTATTTATTTATTTTTTTGCCTTTTTGCCGTTTTAGGGCTGCACCCACAGCATATGGAGGTTCCCAGGCTAGGGGTCTAATCGGAGCTGTAGCTGCCACCCTACACCACAGCAATGCAGGATCTGAGCTGCGTCTGTGACCTACACCGCAGTTCATGGCAACGCCGGATCGTTAACCCACTGAGCAAAGTCAGGGATCGAACCCACAGCCTCATGGTTCCTAGTCTGATTCGTTAACCGCTGTGCCATGACGGGAACTCCATTTTATCCTTATTTTGTGGGTGCCTCTTTGAGGATATTATACAGTTTTTTTTAATTTTGGGTTTTTTTTTTTCCCTAAATTTTGTTTCCTCTGAGCTCCTTTCTGTTTGTTTTCAGTTTTGCCCTTTATATTGAAGAGACTACTGTTTGGTGCTCCTCAGTCTGTGCTGAGTGAAATATTTAAGAGCTAATTGGATATGCGGGAATATTCAAAACAGTGCTATTTGTAACGGCCCCGAATCAAATATCCATAAGCAGAGGAATAGATAAATGAATTGTAGTGTAGTTATATACTGAAATACTGTTTAGAGATGAGAATAAATTAACTATAGCTACATGCAAGGAAGTCGGTGATGCATAGCTAGAATGTAGAGTGAAAGAAGCCAGACACAAGAGTACACCCTGTAGGTTTCTGTTTAAGACTGAAAAACAGGTTAGGAATTCTCGTCATGGCTGTGGAAACGAATCCGAGTAGGAACCAGGAGGTTGCGGGTTCTATCCCTGGCCTTGCCCAGTGGGTTAAGGATCCGGCTTTGACATGAAATATGGTGTAGGTTGCAGACGCAGCTCGGATCTGATGTGCTGTGGTGTAGGCCAGCAGCTGTAGCTCCGTATTGACCCCTAGCCTGGGAACCTCCATATGCCGGGGGTGTGGCCCTAAAAACAAAACAAACAAACAAAAAACAGGTTAAACTAACCTATGATGTTAGAATTTAGGGTGGTGTTTACCTTTGGGATGTGGGCGGTGGCTTGTGACTGGAAGGGGCCTGAGGGGCCTTGGTGATGCTAGCTAGTCGTGTTCCGCTTCTTCAGCTGGTCTTAATTATACAGGTGTGTTCACTTTGCATAATTTCATTGACCTGTACATTAGATATGTGTACTTTTTGGTATGTTATATTTCAAATAAAAGCTTACATGAAATAGAAAAGTAAAAAAGCTTGTTGAATCTCTGTGTGTGCAGAATTTATTGACTGGTACCCAAAGAATGTGGTCAGGCAACACTTTTGTTGGGGACACCTGTAGTATCTCAAGATGAGAAATAGAGATGTTTGTTTTTTTCTGTTATGTCTAACTGGAAGTCTTCATTCTTTTTCTACACCTATTTTTTTTTTGAAACGTACAAGAGTAGATTTGGAATTTCTGATTAATCATTCATTCATTCTGCAAATACTTCTTCCTTTTTTTTTTTTTTTGATTTTTAGGGCCATACCTATATGGCATATGGAGGTTCTCAGGCTAGGGGTAGAATCAGAGTTGTAGCTGCCAGTCACAGCACTGCCAGATCTGAGCTGAGTCTGCAGCCTATACCAAAGCCCATGGCAATGCTGGATCCTTACTGAGCAAGGCCAGGGTTCGAATCTGCATCCTCATGGATCCTAATCAGATTTGTTTCCACTGCACCACTATGGGAACTCCTACAGATACTTCTGAAGACACACAGGATCACTGTCCTCATGGTGTGTAGAGCATAGCAAAAATTGCAAACATTAAATATAAGTTGGGTGAGTTTTGGAGGGAAATATGGACTGTCGTGGAGGCCTAGAATAGGGAAACCGTCTGTTCATCAGGGACAGGGAAAACTTCCTTCAGGAAATGATATTTTAGGTGAAGAACAGAAGAAAGTGCTAGATTTTTTTCTTAATGAAAATGTCTCTCGATGTGAAAACCTTTATTCCTGCCTGTCTGACCACCTTATTATGTGATTTCAGGTGGAGAGTATAGTGAAGATGATGTAAATGAATTAGTGAAGGAAGATGAAGTGGATGGTGAAGAGCATACACAGAAAACCAGAGGGAAAAAAAGAAAGGCTCAGAGCATTCCAGCCAGGTGATGCTGACCCCAAGGCCCTTATAAGTTAGGGGCTGTTGTCATAACCGTCTGGATTGCTGGGATTGGTCTGATGGTAGATTTTTTTTTTTTTTTTTTTTTGCCTTTTGTAGTTTTAGGGCTGCACCCGTGGCACGTGGAGGTTCCCAGGCTAGGGGTCTAATCAGAGCTGTAGCCGCCGGCCTACACCAGAGCCACAGCAACGCAGGATTCAAGCTGCATCTGTGAGCTACACCACAGCTCAGGGCAACGCCGGATCATTAACCCACTCAGCAAGGCCAGGGATCGAACCCGCAACCTCACGGTTTCTAGTCGGATTCATGAACCACTGAGCCACGAAGGGAACTCCTGATGGTAGATTTCTTATTGCCGGGTTTCTAACCTTTTTCTCACTGAGGAAAATATTTGGTGATATTTTAGGATTAAATTTTTGCTCTGGCAAGATTTAAAAATTTTTGAGCTTTAATTAAAACAAAACTGTTAGGTAATATTTACACATGGTTTAAAATGAAAAATTCACTGCAAAAAATATGTACCCCATTCCTAGCCCTTGTCACTTTACCTCAGAGTTATGTCACCAGAGATAATTCTGTGTATGTACAAGCATATATAAATGTATTTCTTACTCTTTTTTTAAAAAAATGCAAATAGCGTACTCTGAATGTTGTTTCTCACTTTCCATATTTCACACCTTGAAGATGATGCCATGACAATACATTTAGATATATCTTTTTGTTTTTAGTGACTGCAATATAGACCTTACTCTTTAAACCTTCCGTTACTGAGAGACATTTAGATTGTCCTCATCTTTACTACAGCAGTTAAGACTTGAAGTGAATATTCTTAGTATGTTTCTTTGCACACATATATATTTGTAAATCAGATCTGTAGAAGTAGAATTGTTTAACCCACGGTTATACACTGTGTGTGTGTGTGTGTGTGTGTGCGCGCGTGCGTGCGTACGTACGTGTGTGCACGCACACATGCAAACATATATATATATGTAATTTTTTTCGGTCTTTTTTTCAGGGCTGCACCCATGGCGTAGGGAGGTTCCCAGACTAGCGGTCAATTCGGAGCTACAGCTGCCAGCCTACGCCACAGGCACAGCAATGCCAGATCTGAGCCATGTCTGGGACCTACACCACAGCTCATGGCAACGCCGTATCCTTAACCCACTGAGTGAGGCCAGGGATTGAACCCATAAACTCATGATTCCTAGTCGGATTCATTTCCCTTCTCCATGACAGGAACTCCTATATATATAAATTTGCTGGCAAATTTCCTTGCTTCTGTAAGCCAGGCACTGAATTGCACTCCTACTGAGAATTATGAAAATTCTGACATGTTTTTTAACTCAAATATGGGAATATTTAATAGAAGTCTTTTATTCTCTTTGGTATTCCTCTCATCCTGGGCATTGAAGCGAAAAGCAAATTGTGGAAAAGGAATTGTGGGTATCATTAGATGATTTAGCTTAAGTCAGAGAAGTCTTAAGAAGCAATTTACTCTTATAAGTCTTCGGCCCAGTTTTTTTGTCTTTGAGTTTTTCTTCATTTCAGTTTTCATATCTTCAGAAGTTGGGTAGAAACGTTGATTCCTTCACCATCCTCCACCCAGAACTTTAGAAACAGTGCAAATGAGCTTGAGGCTCTCCTCAATCTCTGTTCTCCAAATGGAGTAACTTTTAAAAAGTCAAAATTATCTGGCATGTATGTGTTCTTAAAACACTCTTTTTAGGAGTTCTCATTGTGGCTCAGTGGTTAACGAATCCAAGAACCATGAGGTTGCAGGTTCGATCCCTGGCCTCACTCAGTGGGTTAAGGATCCGGCGTTTCCATGAGCTGTGGTGAAGGTGGCAGATGTTTCTCAGATCCCGTGTTGCTATGGCTGTGGCGTAGGTGGGCAGCTACAACTCCGACTAGACCCCTATGCTGGGAACCTCCATATGCCCTGGGCGTGGCCCTGGAAAAGACAAAAAAAAAAAAAAAAAACCGAAAACACACTCTTTAAACAGATTGATTCTGTGAGGTGATTTTGGATGTTTTCTTTGTGAAAATAGCTGGTCCTAACTTAGAAGTAGAATACTATATTTTGATTCTAAGTATTTTGGGAAAATGCTAACTGTAAGAGCTCAATTCTTTTTCTTCCACAAAAATCTCAATTTACCTCATTCACTTCCCCCATTGTGCATGTTATTCAGTAGTCCCCAGATTTAAGTTTTCTCAAGTTTGCAACATTATGTTTGGAATTGAGGATGGGGTAACTAAAATCATTTTGCATTGTCTCTCCTGTCTTTCCTGTGCCTTGTAACTCTTGGTAACTAGGAAGAGAAAACAAGGTGGCCTCTCATTAGAAGAAGAGGAAAAGGAAAATGCCAGCGAGGAATCTGGAGGAAGTAGCAGTGAGGAGGAAGATTCAGCTGCAGAGCAGGAAAAAGGCATTGGGTCAGAGGATGCAAGGAAAAGGAAGGAGGATGAGCTGTGGGCTAGTTTCCTCAACGATGTGGGACCAAAATCAAAAGTGCCTCCCAGTACACATGTTAAAGTAAGTTGATAATTGAATGGGATAAATGCTTGCCCAGAAATACCCAAAGTTCTCCAGATAGATGTTTTTTTTTTAATTTACAAACTGAGATTTGAAGCTTACAGCAGAAATCAGACTAGATGCCTTCTAATAGTAACTTTATGCTAAGTGAAAAGCAAAACATTCTCTGTGGTAGGAAAAATAAGCCTTTATAATCAAATAAATTCCAATAAGTTTTTAACTGTTTAGAGGTGAAACTATTTAAGAAGCTGGGAGTTCCCATTGTGGCTCAGTGGAAGCAAATCCTACTAGTATCCATGAGGATACAGGTTTGCTCCCTGGCCTCGGTCAGTGGGATAAGGATCTGGTGTTGCCGTGAGGTGTGGTGTAGGTTGCAGTTATGGCTCGAATCTGGCATTGCTGTGGCTGTGGTGTAGGCTGGCAGCTGCAGCTTCAATTCAGCTCCTAGCCTGGGAACCTCCATATGCTGCATGTACAGCCCTAAAAAGACACCCCCCCCCCAAGAAAAAGAGAATAGCTGTAAACAGCATGTTTGGATGGTTCTTTTAGTTTTCATCTTTATATGAAACTGGTTATACTTCTTTCACAGAGAGGGGAGGAGACTGAAGAGACAAGTTCAAGTAAGTTATTGGTCAAGACAGAAGAGCTGGAGAAACCTAAAGAAACTGAAAAAGTTAAAATCACCAAGGTGTTTGATTTTGCTGGTGAAGAAGTCAGGTAAGATGACATTCACGAACTTTGGATCTAGTTCTTTTAAAAAGGAACATCTTAGTGTTTTGTTGTTGTTTTTTAGCGCCAAACCTGTGGCATATGGAAGTTTCCAGGCTAGGGGTCAGATTGGAGCTGTAGCCTCTGGTCTGCACCACAGCCACAGCAATGCCAGAGACAAGCCAAGTCTGCATCTTATACCACAGCTCACGGCAACGCCGGATCCTTAACCCACTGACCAAGGGCAGGGATCGAACCCGCAACCTCATGGTTCCTAGTCAGATTCGATAACAGCTGTGCCATGACGGGAACGCCCTAATAATTCCTTTTTATTGTGTTTTACAAAAGTATTAGTCTGCAGTACGTTGAAAATTTTAAATCAAAGTCTTGTAGTACAGATAATTTGGATAATTCATGTGAAATTAATGAGGATGAAAGTATAGATTTTATTTATTTATTTATTTTATTTTTTGGCTTTTTTAGGGCCGCATCCAAGGCATATGGAAGTTCCCAGGCTAGGGGTCACATCAGAGCTGTAGCATTGTTTCCACTGCGCCATAATGGCTATTCCTGTATTTTTTTTTTTATTGAGAAATTGATTTATGGCACTGTATCAGTTTAAGTGCAGCATAATGATGTGACTTATCATGAAATGATTGATAATAATTGTATTTTCAAAGTTTATCTTCAGTGCTTTATCAGTACCCAGTTCCAATAATTTATCCTGTCAAGTTATCATTAATGTTTCACTGGAAAAAAGGAATTGTGGGTGCATGAGTTTCCTGTGTATGGATCTTTTTGGAAAATACAATTGAAAACATTCTATAAACATGTTAACCTCAAGAAACTGTTCTTTAGGCTTCTGACTTTCGTTTTTACTCTCATAATTTATTTGCTTCTGAAAAAAATGTTTAAACACTTCCTTGGAGTTCCCGTCGTGGCTCCGTGGTTAACGAATCCAACTAAGAACCATGAGGTTGTGGGTTTGATCCCTGGCCTTGCTCAGTGGGTTAAGGATCTGGCGTTGCTGTGAGCTGTGGTGTAGGTTGCAGACGCGGCTCGGATCCCCCATTGCTGTGGCTGTGGCGAAGGCCGGCAGCTACAGCTCCTGTTAGACCCCTAACCTGGGAACCTCCATATGCCACGGGTGCGGCTCTACATAAAACGCAAAAAGACAAAAAAAAAAAAAAAAATTAAACACTTCCTTGTATGGAAGTACTAGGATTATTAAAAATGCCATAGCACACAAATAAGCGTGTTTTACTGTCTAGTTGAAATCTGTAAAATTTCAGACCGTGTGGTTATTTCTTTCTTTTAGAAACACTAAGTTTATTCTGTAGTTCATCATTCTCAAAGCATCTTTCTTTACTTAACCGTTGTATCCCAGCCTGCATTATAACATGCACATTTATGTTTAGCTTTTAGCTAATCAAATAAAGACTCATTTAAATTGAATGTGTTAGCTTTACATAATTCACAGTTTTTACTGCTGTACCAAGAGCAGTGCATTTGTTTTTGTTTTTGTTTTTTTTGTAGCAAGATATTTTTTCTCAGTGAAGGAAGCACTGTGTTCTAGCACAAACTCCTTAATCTAAACTCCTTCTTCCCTGTCTTGTAGCTCTGCCATTGAAACAGATTATTCTAAACACTTAAACTTCAAATCTCATTTGTTGACAGTGTAATCCTACTTTTATTATATAGATCAGTGTCAGTTATGTTTTTCAGCAACGAACTGATGAAAAGAATCCTTTAAATTAAGCTGACATCTAAATCACACGTATTAAAATAATTTCCATGTTAGCAACAATCTGTCGTTCTTAAATTGCATTGAAGAAACACTTTGCTAACTTTATTATAGCTTCTCTGTCATAAGCCAGATCCTGGATACTTCAAACCGTGCTATCATTGGAAAGTTTACTTGAACCATCTTCTTTGTCACAGATTCACCAAGATTTCCAAGCAGACACGTGTGATACGTTTTTTTATTAATATCTTAGGAATGTTAGTTTTTTTTAGTTAGCAACCAGGAGTATTCCTTTCTCAAGGGGGATAAAAGAGTAATGTACATGTTTTGTATGTTTTATATGTAAACGCTATGGCAGTTATGGTAGATTTGTTGCTTTATTAGCCAAAACATCCCTGTAAAGAACTCAGTGTGGTTTTAGCACTGCATGATATCAAAAACCAAGCTCAGGTGTTCTCTTGTGGCTCTGCAGGTTAAGTGTTGTCACTGTGGCAGCCCAGGTTGCTGCTGTGGTATGGGTTCCATCCCTGGCCCTAGAACTTCCGCATGCCACAGGTGTTGCCAAAAAAGAAAACAAAAAAACCCAACACAATTCCCCCTGCCCCCAAACAAAGCTCAGTGTATGAGGGTTCATAAAATAAAGCAGTTTGATCCTCGTTGTCCTTTATTTCTGTGGAATCACTTCCATTATCACCGTGGTTTACTACTGCTGCCTCGTTCAGAAAAGATGTTTTCTTTACAGAAACTTTGCAGTGTGGCTTGTTTTGCCCTCAGTAGATTTGGATTAAAAATACCAATTTTACTTTTTTAATTATCAATTTTTAACTAATATATATATATGTGTATGTATATATATTTGTCTTTTTACGGCCGCACTCTTGGCATGTGAAGATTCCCAGGTTAGTGCTCAAATCTGAACAACACCACAGTCACAGCCGTGTCATCCAAGCTGCATTTGTGACCTACACCACAGCTCATGACAATGCCGGATACTTAACTAACTGAGAGAGACCAGGGATCGAATCCGCATCCTCATGGTTATGAGTTGAGTTCGTTACCACCGAGCCATGTTGGGAATTCCTAAGGTATAAATTTTTAAAGTTACCCTTGGTTAACAGTTTAAATGATTCTAAAAATAACTTATAAAAACAAATGCTTACATTTTTCACATTTTTGGATTTTAGTTGATAAAATAACCTAAACTATCACACACACTGTAATGTGGTCTTACTACACTCAACAAATACACTAATACCACACGTGACCACCTTGCAAGTTTGACAGTACCTGAATTGGTCTGTGTTCTCTTTAATAGTGAATCCATCAATCATTGTCTTGAGTATTAAGACACTGTCACATAAATACTTAATCAAAAATTTTGTACCTTTCTTGTCTTCTGCTAACACCAGGTAGTTTTGTTTTTTTTTGCGGGGGTTTTTTTGGCCACACCCATTTATGTGAAAGTTCCCAGGCCAGGGATCAAACTGGTGTCACACCAGTAACCCAAACCACTTCATTGACAACACCAGATCTTTAACCCCCTGAGCCACAAGGTAATTCCCAATACCAGGTAGTTTTGCAGCCCATACTTTCCGTAGCTCTATATAGAGTTCTACTCAAAATTTTCCCTAGCTATTCCAATAATGTTCTTCTTTTTTTTTTTTTTTTTTTTTGTCTTTTTGCCTTTTCTAGGGCTGCATTCGCAGCATATAGAGGTTCCCAGGCTAAGGGTCTAATCGGAGCTGTGGCCGCCAGCCTACGCCACAGGCACAGCAATGCGGGATCCAAGCCATGTCTGTGACCTACACCACAGCTCACTGCAATGCCAAATCCTTAGCCCACTGAGCAACGCCAGGGATCGAACCAGCAACCTCATGGTTCCTAGTTGGATTCGTTAACCGCTGAGCCATGACGGGAACTCCATTCCAATAATGTTCTTAATAGCTGTATTTCTTATTCAGTCCAGCATCTAATCCAAGATTACACTCTGTATTTAGTCCATCTGTGTTGCAGAATGTCTCTGATTTGGGTTGTTGCAGTTTCTGCATGGTTAGCTTCATATTAAATACTTTAGACAAAAACACTGCACTGACGATGTTTTGTTCTTATTGGTACATCATTTCGGTAAAACCCATTTAGACCACTTAGCCACTATCTGTCAGATTTTTCCATTGCAAAGACATCCTTTTCCCTTATAGTCATTTTTGGGATCCATGAAATTTTTTTTTTTTTTTTTTTTTTTTTTGCTATTTTAGGGGCATACCCACGGCATATGGAGGTTCCCAAGCCAGGGATCTAATCGAAGCTGTAGCCACCTGCCTACGCCACAGTCACAGCAACTTGGGATCCAAGCCGCATCTGCAACCTACACCACAGCTCATGGCAACGCCAGACCCTTAACCCACTGAGCGAGGCCAGGGATCGAACCCACATCCTCATGGATCCTAGTTGGGTTCAGTTACTGCTGAGCCATGGAGGGAACTTCCATGAAATAAATCTTGATGATGTGAATTAATATATTTTGCTTCCAAAAATCACACTAGGAACTCTTGAGTTGTCCTATAGAGGGTAGTAGAACGGTGATAGTGAACTTTTAATGGTTTGGAAGTCCTACAAAAATAATACAGAAAGTTTTAAATATACCATTAAGAATATAGGTTTTACATTTTTTGAAATCTTTCTTGGCTTGCATTATTTGCTATGTGCCGTAGAGGATATCTAAGGAAGATTTATTATAACTTTACTGTTGACTTTACATAGAGAGTAAGAAAAGCTGGTGAATAGCTGTTTACAAGAAACCATTAAATTTCCTGACCAAATTAAATTTTGTGGACTTACTGATATTTATAAATATAGTTAACTGACACAGATTTTCTGAATCATTTTTGTAAAACAAATGGTTGATTTTATTTATTTTTTTCATCTTTTTTGACACAAGAAGTATGAATAGTCCTCTTATGTGGATGGTAATTTTAAACCTGGGTGATGAGTATTCAGGGAGCCTACCGTTTTGTCAGAAGAGGGCAGCACTGTGTCTATCAAAAAACACAAAATAAGGAAGCACTTTTTTCTTAAATACACATGGTCTCACTCATAAATTTTATATTCAGAAGTAATATGTGCTTATTACTTTTTTTTTCCTCTTAATGGATTTTATTTCAATTATAGGTGTACATAAATCATCACAAGTCAATTTTACAGATTTTGTATCCCAAACCCCCAGTGCATCCCCCCACCCCCCCAGATTGTCTTATTTGAAAAACCAAGGTTTTCCAAAGTCTGTGAGTCAGTCTGTTCTGTAAGAAGGTTCATTGTGTCTTTTAGTTTCCACATGTAAGCGGTATCATTGGGTGTTGCTGTCTAATTGTCTGACTGGTTTCACTTTGCATGATAATTTGGAAGATATGGTACATGCTTATTACTTTAAATGCACATGTTACAGATATGTGTAACACAACAAGTGAAAGTTCTCTGTAACTCCTTCCTCCTAAAGAAAACACAAATCCTGTTAATAGCTAGCATATTGGCAGGATTTTTTTTTAACTTTAATTAATTTACTTAAATTTAGGTATTATAAGGAGCTCTTACGTAGGAACTTAAGGGGGCCTGAGTTTTAATTGACAGAGGCAAATGGATTTGAGCATATCTTTTAATCTCTTAATGTCATTATTCTGCTTTTTCTTTTTGCCTTTTACCAAGCTAAGAGCATTACTACATCTTTAAGAAAAGTGAGAGGAGTTCCCATCATGGCTCAGTGGAAATGAATCTGACTAGCATCCATGAGGACACAGGTTCAATCCCTGGCATCGCTTAAAGAGCTGGCATTGCTGTGAGCTGTGGTGTAGGTTGCAGACGCGGCTCGGACCTGGTGGTGTTGTGGTTGTGGTGTAGGCCAGCGGCTACAGCTCTGACTCGACCCCTAGCCTGGGAATCTCTGTATGCCACAGTGAGGCCCTAAAAAAAAAAAAAAGAAAAGAGAAAGAGCTAGTGGTGACTGGGAAGAATTTTTATTTATTTTTTGCGTTTTGTCGGGCCACACCCGCAGCACGTGGAGGTTCCCAGGCTAGGGGTCTAATCGGAGCTACAGCTGCTGGCCTACGCCAGAGCCACAGCAGCATGGGATCTGAGCCGCATCTGTGCCGGATCCTTAACCCACTGAGCGAGGCCAGGGATCGAACCCGCAACCTCATGGTTCTTAGATTCGTTTCCATTGAGCCATGATGGGAACTCTAGGAAGAATGATAAGTATAAGCATAAGGTAGGGTTAGTGAAAAGTTACTTAGTATTTTGGTTTTTTTGAATTATGTTTTAGTTGTGAAATTTTGGATTTTTACCTTTTCGTTTTGATTTTTCCCTAGTTGAGAAGTGTGTAGCTTATTAACTTTGGAGAATGAAGAAAAATAGTATCTTTTATCCTTCCCTATCACATAACCATCTGAGCCAGTTAGCTCAGACTTTCCTAAGTGATTCATCTTTTGGAAGAGGCCAGTCATGGAAAGTTTCTGCCTAAATAAAGACTTTTCAGGAAGTTCTGAGTAAGTGAAAATGATGTTAAGATGGTATTTCTGCTGATAACATTTGAATTAACTATTGCTAATGGTGGGCCTTTTCCTCTCAGTGTTCCCTCTTGTGTATTAGAAGTGGTGGTGTGTAATTTAACTATTTTCCTGCTTAAAGATATTTTGATAATGAAATCTCTCTCTCTTTTTTTTTGCTTTTTATGGCCGCACCTGCAGCATGTGGAGGTTCCCAGGCTAGGGGTCTAATTGGAGCTGTAGCTGCTGGCCTTCGCCACAGCCACAGCAACACCAGATCCAAGCCACATCTGCAACCTACACCACAGCCCACGGCAACACCAGACTGCTAACCCACTGAGCAAGGCCAGGGATTGAGCCTGCAACCTCATGGTTCCTAGTTGGATTCGTTAACTGCTGCGCCACCACGGAACTCCGCGAAATCTCTTATTATTTGTTAAAAGTGGAGTTCTTCAAGGCAAACTATCAATATAGAATCATCTGCTAATATTACTTTTTATCACTTACTTAAGTCCCTGAAGGATATATTCCAGGTGATAAAATTTGTTTCCTAGTGAGTATAGACTTTGACACTAAGAAATTAACAGAGATATTCCCACAGCTTCTATATTTTTTTCTTTTCCGTTATGGCACTTACTATATATCATGTATCGTGTATGTTTCCATGGTTGGCTCTCCTGATGGACTGAACCTATCAGGGCAGAGACCATGTTATATCTTTTTATATGTCTCAAATCTTGTACAATGCCTGGATCTCGGTTTCTTTTCAGGAAGTGCCCACTGAATTGTTTGAGATTGTTGCTGCAGAAATTTTGTTAGTCCTGTGGTAAAGCAAGTAAAAAACAAAACAAAATGTATTTTGCTTGAAGGCTTTCCCAATAACTTGGAGCACTGGATCTTTACCTTCTGTCACCAACATTCTAAAATTTCGTAATGATGTGCCTTGATGAAGGTCTTTTAAAATTGCTGGGTCAGGAGTTCCCGTTGTGGCGCAGTGGTTAATGAATCCAACTAGGAACCATGAGGTTGCAGGTTCGATCCCTGGCCTTGCTTAGTGGGTTAAGGATCCGGCGTTGCCTTGAGCTGTGGTGTAGGTCGCAGACACGGCTCAGATCCTGCGTTGCTGTGGTTGTGGTGTAGGCCGGTGGCTACAGCTCCGATTAGGCCCCTAGCCTGGGAACCTCCACATGCCGTGGGTGTGGCCCTAAAATGACAAAAGGCAAAAAAAACAAAAAAACAAAAAAAAATAAAATTGCTGGGTCAGATGTTCTGTGGAACAGTCATTTTGTGATTTTTGTGGAAACTCATCTTTCTTTTTTCTTCTTATGGTTGTACTGTGGCATATGGAAGTTCTCCGGCTAGGGACTGAATCAGAGCTGTAGCTGCTGGCCTCTGCCACAGCTACAGCAACACTGGTCCTAGCCACATCTGTGACCTACACTGCAGTTTACAGTAATGATGGATCTTTAACGTACTGAACGAGGCCAGGAATTGAACCCACATCCTCACAGACTGTTTCGGGTTTTTAACCTGCTGAGCCACAAGTGGGAGCCCCCAAAACTCATCTTTCTAAGAAATTTTCCTTTTTGTTGGTAACCTCCCATATTTCCTCTTATTCTGGAATTCCTGTTAGTTATACTGATGTATAGTAAGGCTAGGCTAGACTATCCTTCAGTAAACCTAGAAAAGGTAAACTCAGAAAGTCAGTAGCATTGCACATGTTTATTTCCTACTGGTGCGAAGGACAGAACAGGTTGAGTAGCATTCCATCTTGTAACTCAGCCGTTTGGAACACATAGCCTTGAGGTTGCTGTGGCAAAGGGAGAGTGAATAGATACATTTTCATTTAATTTCCCTGTTTTGAGAATGAGACTTCACCCCTACCCTTTGAGTCTGGAACTTCTGTGGTTTTCATTTCTCCAAAGAGTAATGGATTCTACTGAGTTGGGCAGGGGTCAGTAGCCTGTGGAATGGATGGAGAAGGGGATCTCAATTTACTGAGCCTTTCTAGGAGAATGTAATACATATTGGCTTGCTTGTTGCTGTTTTATAAATTTTGTTGGAATATAGTTGACTTAGAATGTTTTGTTAGTTTGAGGTATACAGCAAAAGTGATTCAGGGAGCTCCTGTTGTGGCTCAGCAGATAATGAATCCAACTAGGAACCATGAGGTTGCGGGTTCAATCCCTGGCCTTGCTCAGTGGGTTAACGATCTGGCATTGCCTTGAGCTGTAGTGTAGGTCGCAGACACGGCTCTGATCTGGCGTTGCTGTGACTGTGGTGTAGGCCAGCAGCAACAGCTCCGATTAGACCCCTAGCCTGGGAACCTCCACCTGCCACGGGTGCGGCCCTAAAATGACAAAAGACAAAAAAAAAAGAAAAAAAGATGATTCATTTATACATACACACACATTCTTTTTCAGATTCTTTCTCCATATAGGCTATCACAGAGGATTGAATAGATTTTCCTGTGCTATACAGTAGGTCCTTATTACTTATTATCAACTTTGTATATGGTATGTATATGCCAATCACGACCTCCTGATTTATCGCTCCCTCCAGTGTTTCCCCTTTGGGAACCATAAGTTTGGTTTTGAAATCTTTGAGCCTGTTTCTGTTTTGCGAATAAGTGCTTTTGTATCATTTTTATTTAGATTTCACAAGTAGTGATCTCATATGCTTTTCGTCTTTCTGTCTAACTTATTCCACTTAGTATGATAATGTCTAAATCCATCCGTGTTGCTGTAAGTGGCATCATTTCATTTTTGTTGTTGTTGTTGTTCTCTTTCGTCTTTTTAGGCCACACCTGTGGCATATGGAGGTTCCCAGGCTAGGGGTCTAATTGGAGCTGTTGCTTCTGGCCTACGCCAGAGCCATAGCAACACGAGATCTGAGCCATGATTGCAACCTACACCACAGATGACGGCAATGCTGGATTCTTAACCCACTGAATGAGGCCAGGGATCGAACTCGCAACCTCACAGTTCCTAGTTGGATTCATCTCTGCTGCACCATGATGGGAACTCCCGTTTCATTCTTTTTTATGGCCAAGTAATCCATTGTCTGTATGTACCACGTTTTCTTTATCCGTTCCTCCGTCAGTGGACATTTAGGTCGCTTCCATGTCTTGCCTGTTGTCAAGAGTGCTGCTGTGAACGTAGGAAGGCACATATCTTTTTGAAGTATGGTTTTCTCTGGGTATATGCCCAGGAAGTGGGATTGCTGGATCATATGGTAGTTCTATATTTAGTTTTATAAGGAACCTTCGTACTGTTCTCTGTAGTGGTTGCAGCAACTTATATTCCCACGAACAGTATAGGAGGGTTCCCTTGGCTTGCTTGTGTTTTTGTTGTTTTGTTTTTGTCTTTTTGGAGCTTCATTCTCGGCATGTGGAGGATCCCAGGCTAGGGGTCCAGTCGGAGCTGTAGCTGCTAGCCTATGCCATAGGTGCAGCAATGCAGAATCTGAGCTGTCTGTGACCTACACAATAGCTCATGGCAACACCGGATCCTTAGCCCACTGAGCGAGGCCAGGAATCAAATTTGCAACCTCACAGTTCCTGGTCAGATTTGTTTCCTCTGCGCCACAATGGGAACTCCTGTTTGCTTTCTTAAGTTCAGAAAACTTGACATCTCTCTACTGGTACGCCTATTCTTGTTATCCTTGTGTAGTTCTGCCTTTATAAATTCATTTACTGCTATTTGGTAGGGTTTTGGTAGGGAGTGGAGAGTAAAGCATGTGTTCAGACACTGTTTCCATGTGGATGTTTCCATTGGTTCTTCATAAGCCATCTCAGGTCTGTCCCAAATTCTGCCTAGCACAAGGAGGTTTAAATCAACTTTCTAGGCCAGTACTCTGGGACTCTGCATTAAGCCTCAGGTTTGGATGTGACTTTATTTTGGTTGTCTATATTTAGTGTATTTAGTGGCTTAAAACAGTGTTTTATTGTAATTTCTTATAGTTCTGGAGTGTCTGGGCTCTGCTAGACAGTTCTTGTGCAGAGCTTCTCCTGCAGTTATAGCTAGTACCTGGGTCTGGGGCCATCTTGAAGGTTTCCCTACTCCCTCACCTGGTGCCTGCAATGGGCTCCTTAGGAATCACTCTGCATGTGTTCTTTCCAGCACAGTGGCTTCAGGGCAGCCAGACTTCTTGTGTGGTAACTTGGTATTTCAGAGGTGCATTCCTAAAGCCACCTGGAAGCCCTACTGCTTTTTTTCAGCGAGGCTTAGAAGTCATGTAGTGCCACTTATTCTGAGCTCTGCGAGTTGAAGAAGCCACAAAGGCCCACCCAGTTTCAAGGAGGCAGGGGGGACATACACTTTCCCTCTCATCAAGGTAGTATCAGGTTGTGGAAGAGCATGGGGGGTGGTTGGTAAGTTCGTGGTACCATCTTTGGGAAATAGAGTTTATTAGAGTTCTCTCTAGCATCGTGCCTTAATCTGTTGATGCGAAAAAGTAACAGCCCTGTAGATATCAGTGTTCTCACTCATGAAATGTAAAATGTGTAAGCTCTTGCTACTGGAATGCTACAAACATCCTAAAACACAGTGGTATACACCAGTAAGCATTTGTTTTTTGGATGTGTGTTTCCGGATGTCTGGGGTTCAGTTAATCTAGACTGGTCTCCAACCTACTTGTTAGTTTCAGAACTGCAGCTTGTTTCTTTCAGCCATCTTGGACCAGCAGCTCCATGAGGAGCTAAAGCAAGGAGCTCAAGGGGCAAGTAAAACTGCACAAATACATTTGTCTTCTTTTCCTGTCAGATCAGTTAATATCTCATTGACCATTTAAGTGAGTCATGTATCCAAACTCAGCGTCAGTGGGGTGTGGCACAATCTTCTTGGTCAACAGGGAAGGAATGAATATTTGCTGAATGGTGATCTAATGTATCATGTAAATTCTCCCTCTCGAAGTTCCCATTGTGGGTCAGCAGTAACGAACCCTACTAGTATCCATGAGGATGTGGGTTTGATCCCTGGCCTCAGTCAGTGGGTTTAGGATCCAGTGTTGCCATGAGCTGCGTTGTAGGTCACAGACAGCTCAAATCTGGCATTGCTGTGGCTGTGGTGTAGTCCGGCAGCTGTAGCTCTGGTTCAGCCCCTAGCCTGGAAACTTCTATATGCCTCGGGTGCAGTCCTAAAAAGCCAAAAAAAAAAAGAAAAGTCACTCTTGGTTTTTTTGGTTCTTTGTGTTTTGTTTTGTTTTTGTCTTTTTAGGGCCGCACCGTGGCGTATGGAGGTTCCCAGGCTAGGGGTTGATTCAGAGCTGTAGCTGCCGGCCTTTGCCACAGCCACAGCAATGCAGGATCTGAGCCACATCTGCGACCTACACCACAGCTCATGGCAATGCCGGATCCTTAACTCACTGAGCAAGGCCAGGAATCAAACCCGTGTTCTCATGGATGCTAGTCAGATTTGTTTCTGCTGAGCCACAACGGGAACTCCTGTCCCTCTTGTTTTTTTATTCTTGACTCTTATTGTTGAAAGGTTTACTTAGGAGAGTAAGTAAAAAAATTAAGCCTGATACAGAGTAGGACTCGAGTTCCCTGTGGCATAGCTGGTTAAGGATTTAGCATTATCACTGCAGCAGCTTGGGTCACTGCTGTGGCATGGGTTTGACCCCTGACCCAGGATTTTCCACATACTGCAGGTGCAGCAAAAAAAAAGAAAAGAGTGGGACCAGATTTTGGGGGTCTTAAATGTGAGGTTCATCAGTTTGTGTTTAGTCCTCTGAGTGATACTGAGCCATCACAAGAACTTTAGTAAGGGAATAACAGTTTTGTTTGTTTGAAGTTGCCCGTCAAGATGAAGGCAATCTTTGCCAGTGAGGATTCTTAATAAAGAACTCTGAAACTCTTATTTTGTGTCACTTGTGTGGGTGACCCAGTACTGAGTGCAGGAGTGAGGTGGTTCTGAACAAGAAAATTTAGTTCTAGTTCAAAGAAGCCTAGAGGGAAGGAGAGAAAAGATAGAGACTTATATCCTTGCAAATCTATAATTTATAAGATGTGTCTGTCATTATTCTGAATGACCCAGTTGAATACCTAACAGCATAGTGACCATAATCTTTAGACCCTCCTACAGAGATTGGCATTTAAACAAAATTCCTCAGATGTTTTTGTTGACTTGGCAAGCTCAGGAAGGCATTAGGAGTTTTCTTTCTTTATCTGAAATTTCAGACACCAACAATATCCCTGTTTTATCCTTTCTACTCAGTTTTATTAAGGGCAGTTTTTCCAGATTTGAAATTGGACGGGTTTCTCAGTCATGTAGCTTTCTTCCACTTCTAAGTTATTGTCAGTTTAGCTAGTTTTAAGAAATTTTGTTTCGTCTTTAGGTTGTTGTAGGTGTAGAATATGAGTCTTGTTCAGAGTATTTCCAATTGTTTATACTATTGTTTTTCTCCTTGAAATAGTGCCACTGATTTTTCTCCCAAATACTCCATCTCCTTATTCCAGCTTTTACTTTGGTGTGAGCACTGAACTGCATGTGAGGTGCAGTGGGAGAACCCCTTTTAGCCTTCACCTCAGTGACCCACATGGGCAGTGATTCAGTAGTGGCTCAGAGTGTGTTTCTTCTTCTTTTTTTTAATCTTTTTGCCGTTTTTAGGGCCGCACCCGCGGCATGTGGAGGTTCCCAGGCTAGGGGTCTAATCAGAGCTGTAGCCGCCAGCCTACACCACAGCCACAGCAACGTGGGATCCGAGCCACATCTGCAACCTACACCACAGCTCACGGCAACGCCAGATCGTTAACCGACTGAGCAAGGCCAGGGATCGAACCCGCAACCTCATCCTAGTCAGATTTGTTAACCACTGAGCCAGGATGGGAACTCCTGGAGTGTGTTTCATGCTGACAAAAGTAGTGGAGGGGATCTGAGAGACGTAAGACTTCGATATGTTGTTTCATTTGTTTAATAAGGGGAAAATGTCTCTATTTGGAACTGTTGTAGTAAACTTTAATCATAATTTATTGAAAGCCCAGTAGATTTTCCTTGTTGTCATTTATTTTATTTTCTTAGATTTTGTTTCTCTCTCTTTATTCCTCTTCTAAACTTAGTGTCTCCTTCCTTGGCACAGGGTGACTAAGGAAGTAGATGCTACATCTAAAGAAGCCAAATCCTTCTTCAAGCAAAATGAGAAAGAAAAACCACAGACTAATGTCCCTTCAGCTCTGCCGTCACTTGCTGCCGGTTCAGGGTGAGTATTCTAATCTCAGGCCCAGATGCACCTGGCTTGTCGGAGAAGCTGTTTTCAGTACAGGGACGCACTTTACCTGTAGCTCTTATGACTCCTTTCCTGAGAGAGGGAATCATGCTACTGTTCTGCCTTTGCTGAAATAGTTGCCAAAATCGAAGATGTAGAAAAAAATTAGCCATAGATTTCTTGTTTGATTGTGAAAAAAGTCCCAACTTACAGTGTTGACCACAGATCTGAACATGTAGTAGACTTTACACTTAAAAAATAATCTTTGAATAGAAATAGCAGAAGGAGTTCCCGTCGTGGCTCAGTGGTTAACGAATCCGACTAGGAACCATGAGGTTGTGGGTTCGATCCCTGGCCTTGCTCAGTGGGTTAAGGATCCGGCGTTGCCATGAGCTGTGGTGTAGGTTGTAGACGCGGCTCGGATCCGGCATTGCTGTGGCTGTGGCGAAGGCCGGCGGCTACGGCTCCTGTTAGACCCCTAGCCTGGGAACCTCCATGTGCTGTGGGTGCGGCCCTAAAAAAAGGCAAAAAGACAAAAAACAGAAAGAAAATAGCAGAAGTTCATCAGAGATGTAATAAAGATTTGGTCTGACTGCTCACTTCCATTCCCAAAAACCTCATAGGAACAGAAAAAGGTCAAAGCTGATTTACAAATAATTTTATTAACAGTGTCAAGAACTTTATAGCTTTTCTCCCTTCATATTTTCCATATTGAGTTATTTTTAGCTAAAGACTAGAGTCCTTTCTCTTTGGAGGAAATAAAAATTCATTTCTTCTTCACCTATGCACAAGAAGTGAAATGTCGCAGTAAGTCCGAGTTACTGAGGCCCTGGCCTCCAGGGAGGTGGATGTGGCCCTCGCCTGCGGTGGCACTAATCACCTGCTGACTCCTCTGGGGAGCTCTCTGTCCTTGAGGTGTTTGGGGCACCTATGGGGCTTCACTGACCCTTTAGTTTGAGTTTGTTGCTTTCTTCCTTCCCTCCCAAAACAGTGAAGTTCGTTTTCTTCTTTTATTTGTTTGTCTTTTTAGGGCTGCACCTGTGGCATATGGAGGTTCCCAGGCTAGCGGTCCAATCGAAGCTGTAGCTGCCGGCCTACACCACAAGCACAGCAGCAGGATCCAAGCCTTGTCTGCTCTCTACACCACAGCGTACGGCAATGCTTGATCCTTAACCCATTGAGCGAAGTTAGGGATCGAACCCAAATCTTTTCTTTATCTTTTTTTTATTCGAACCTGAATCTTCTTGGATACTCGTTGGGTTTGTTACTGCTGAGCCATGATGGGAACCTCCTTTTTTTTTACATTAAAAAAGAAATGATTGGTTTTCCTATCAGGTTATGAGTATTCTAGAACAGGCCTCTGTCACCTCTGTAGTTCTGACTCCAGGCAATATTGTATTACGTTTCTGTGCTCACCTAGGTTGCATTTAACCAAAACTCAACCCTGAGACAAAGGTTTGAGTGCAAGTCAGTCATTAGGGTGGGAGGTGGTTGGAGGAAGCCCCAGCAGGGAAGTGGAATGGAGCCCCAGTGCAGGGTGCGTTTTCCATCCGCTGCTGCTGGTGCTGGTGGCTGCTACTCAGACCTGTTGGGGTCTTGGCAAAGGTGAGGAGGCTGGGATATTTATCCTCCAACCCCCATCCTTGCTGGCTCAGCTGCTTCTGTGGCCTTCAGGCCATGAGCTACAGGTGTGTGGTGACACTGCTCTCAGGGTGTCATGGTAGTGAGTGCATGGACGAGGGCTGTGACCACATCTGCTCCATACTTTTTATCTGCCTCTTAGGCTAAGTGTTTCTCTCTCTTTGGAGCAGCTTGGTGCAGAAGTCTTGTAATAGTTACACAGGAACCTGAGAAGGGAAGAGACTGGAGTGCTTGCTCCCGCAGTGAAGCTGGATAAACACTGAGGAAGGCAGCTGGGAGAGGATTGAGTCCTGTGAACAGAGTTCTTCAGACAGACCCTGTGAGTACTCCAGGGGAGTACTTTTCAAGCAGTGGTTTGCAGCCGTCATCTAAGAGAAATAGAGTAAAAAATAGAGTACATCACGTGGTCAGAATAAATATTGGGAGTTCCCACCATGTTTCAGTGGTTAACGAACCCAACTAGCATCCATGAGGACTCGGGTTCGATCCCTGGGTTAGTGGATCAGACGTTGCCGTGAGCTGTGGTGTAGATTGCAGTGAGTTAAGGATCTGGCGTTGCCATGAGCTGTGGTGTAGTTCACAGACGTGGTTCAGCTCCTGCATTGCTGTGGCTGTGGCGTAGGCCGGTGGCTATGGCTCCGATTCGACCCCTAGCCTGGGAACCTCCATATGCCACTGGCATGGCCCCAAAAGACAAAAAAAAGAAATAAATATCGTTTCACAAAATTTTTATTTCAGTCATCAATGTGATTGTGCCTGGTGACAATGTAGTATTTTTTTGTAAGAATTGAGATTAAAAATATGAGGCTCTTAGCTGAAGCAACATGCTTTTATCCTTACAGTCATTATACTATTTGAAAGGAATTGTCTTCAGACCAGTACCTTTCAAACTTTATTGACTACCATTCATAATAAGGAATAACATTTTATATTATGCCTTAGAATATCCATAAATACAGATATGTAAAAAAGGAAAATAAGAATTTGGTGAAATATTTACCTTTACTATTAGTGTATGATAAACTCCGGCTTTCTATTTTATTTACATTATTTTGTGTAGTGTGCGCCACTTTAAAACTATGTTGTGACCCACTGAATTGATTGCACAGTCTGTTACAATGCAAATTTGACTAATACTGCTCTAGACTACATATACAGTTAGCCTTCTACAGTCTTGTCCTTGGGTTACTATGCTTGTACCTAATATTATGAATCACTATCTTTTGGATTTATTGAAAGTGTTACTGTGAAAGTTACCTCTGAATTATGTAGTAGATAGAAATAAAAGCAAAGTTTCTTCTCCATTAGGTTTCTAACATAGTTAGCTTCAGCTAGCACAAGTTTTCCTTTTAGCCCCCTTGGGTGTTTCTTAAAATAATCCCTATTGATGCTTAGAGATTCTGCTTGGAAATAATGTGTTCCAGAAAATGGGCTTACCGTAATTATGAAGATAACCAGAGGAGGGAGAAATGGCAGCCTAGCAAGGTCACCTTATTTAAGTGACTAAGTCACTCACAGAAATCTCACTGAATTCTGTGTTTATGCCTTCCTTTGTTAGAAAGAGCGGGAGTTCCCGTTGTGGCTCAGTGGTTAACAAATCCGACTAGGAACCATGAGGTTGCGGGTTCCATCCCTGGCCTTGCTCAGTGGGTTAAGGATCAGGCATTGCCCTGAGCTGTGGTATAGGTTGCAGATGCGACTCGGATCCCACGTGGCTGTGACTGTGGCGAAGGCCGGCAGCTAAAGTTCCTGTTAGACTCCTAGCCTGGGAACCTCCATATGCCGCGGGTGCGGCCCTGGATAAGGCCAAAAAAAAAAGAAAGAAAAGAAAGAGGTAATACCTTCTTGAGGTAAGAAATCTGCTAGGATGATATCTGTATTAGGGAAACCCAGCAGGAAACAGATGGCATTCTCAAATAAGTATACCTTGAGGAGAATTCAATAACTCACCAAGTAATGAAAAACCCCAGGGATAGGAGTAGTGCCATATCCATGGGGCTAGTAATATAATGAGCTTCCAGCACTCCTCCTAGACCAGAAGGGGCAAGCCAGAGAGCAGTTTATACAGTGAAGATAGAGAAGGCCTCCAACAGGACCTGAGACCTTTACCTGAGTGATGGACCATCTCAGAGGAAGCCAGGGGAGTAAATATCCAATTATCCCTTCCTCACTCCATCCTGTGTCTTGCTACGGCACTCCACTGGCTGCTGTGGCTTGTAAAAGAAAAAGTTATTCTAATGCTTGTTAAAATGACAACAATTATTGCAGTGGATGTTGAGATTATCACAGTAGAAGTGATTGGTCAGGCTCAACTCAGAATACAGCAAAGACAGCTGGGGATTTATAACCAAGGAACAGAACTGCGGGTGGAGGAATGGTCAGTGGATGGAACAATGCTAAGAACAGGCATCAAAAATAAGGAGATTCTTGCTGTGCTGACCTAACAGTGTTCTTGCTGAAGGGAGGCCAAAAGCTATACATCAGAGGGGGGGGTGGGAAATGAACTTGATCAGATATCGAGTGATCGGATATCAAGGATGGGTGATTCTGTGTAAACTGATGGAGTAGGATTCTTGCTAACTGGAGTGTGCAAACCCACCAATGATTGAGGCCTAGTCGAGAAGAGGTCTCAAAGGAGCTGACTAAGGTTTGATCAGGATCCATACAAGACAGCATCTGGGGCAGAGAGCACTGTGGAGAAGGATGTAGAGGAATCTGCAGGGGTCAGCCTGTGAAATACCTTTGTCAGTAGATTAATGAACTATTCTCCCTTATAAAGAGATGAAATGAAATTTCACAGTCAGTGTTATGAAAGTTAAAATGGAACGTAGCAGATTACGAGAATATGTCTGCCTGAGTAGAAAAGTCTTCACAGTTTATACATGAAAATCGTGACATATTTTATTATGATACATGTACCTTGAATTTCTGGATGAATCCAGAAGATGATCTTCAAGGTTGGTGTCATCATTTTTTCTGAGATTCATCTCAAAAAGCCTCCGTAGTTATAATTGTGTTTGGGAAAAGATGGGGTGAAGAGGAATTCTGCTGTTCTAGGTGCACACATTTCATCAGTATAGACGTTAGTATCTACTGCAGAATGTACATGCATGTTGTGGGAAGTCTTCAGGGGAAGAACTGACAGGAATAATCCAGTTCATTAAAGAAGATTATTTTAATACAGTAAAATGTCTTTTCCACGGACTTTTTTTTTTTCTCAATTTTGAAGTTGCTTCAGTTCATAGAAATCGTCCAGCAGAAACACTTTATTTATTTTTCTTCTCTCTAAACAGATTTCAGCAATATGGGAAAACTAGAGCAAGAGAGTAAAACATCCTGTCCCACATCCTTTGCTAGCAAATAGGAATCACTGGAACAAATGTTTGTAACTGAAAATGCATTTTCTCCACATGTTGAAAATAGCACACTGCTTTGGCTATAAAAAGCCAAAGTTTATGCTTTGGGTATGGAGTAAACCAAGCATCCAGTTTTCATTAGAGACAGGAATCAGAGATGGCAAGAAGCACTCTCTACAGCTGGTAGAAGAAAGCACTGTGCTCAGCCTAGTGTGTCTGAATTCCCCCTGCTTCTGTTATTCTAAGCTCTCTATCTGCTTCTCACCATCCCCTCTAATCCTTGCTATCATTACTATTGGCCTCTTGAGCCCAGCTTCTACCAGTGTTTGTGGGTATCTGACTCCTCAGCCTTCAGCCCTGCTTTTACTGCTCTTTCGACCCAACAACATTTACCACTTACTTTATTCCAGCAGTGGGCTACTGCTAGTCCCATTAAAGTTCATAATCCTAGCCATAGGCACTAATGTGATAAATTAAGAGCTTACTATTTAATTGCTTCCTTATAGATTGATAAATGACCTAAAGCAAAACATAGAGTGAAAAATACCATTTGTCCCGTCTGCTTGGTCAGTTGAGCATTAAAAAGGTGAGGGACTTTATTATTGGGTCTCAAACTCCTGGGTGGTGTCCATTTAGCAGTGTTTGCCCCAAGATAGAACTCCTGGAGTTCCTGTCATGGCTCAGTGGTAACAAACCCAACTAGTATCTATGAGGGTGTGGGTTTGACCCCTGGCCTCACTCAGTGGGTTAAGGACCTGGCGTTGCCATGAGCTGTGCTGTAGGTCATAGATGTGGTGTTGATGTAGCTGAGGTACGTGCAGGCTGGTGGCTACAGCTCCAATTTGACCCCTTAGCCTGAAACTTCCATATGCTGCGGTATAGCCCTAAAAAGACCAAAAAAAATAGAACTCCTCTCGGCATCACACTGAAGGTAGACCCGGACTAAAGACCTGAGAAGACAGTGATTCTGACCATTTTGTGGTTTGTCAGCGTTCAGTGTGTTCAAGCAGTCATTCAGCAGAATCTTTAATTTATGCAACAGGATCTTGCTGTCTGAACAGTTGATCTGACCTCTCTCAAGCTCCTTGGACATGAGTTAATGTGACTTTGGCTTTTACATTTCATAGATGGTCTTTCAAGGGGGGGGCACACCCACAGTGTATGGAAGTTCTCAGGCCAGGTATCAAATCCTAGCCACCGCTGCAACTACACCACAGCTGCGGCAACACCAGATCCTTAACCCACTGCACTGGGTGGCGTCGAATCTGTACCTCAGCAGTAACCCAAGCTGCTGCAGAGACAATGCTGGGTCCTTAACCTGTTGCGTCACAGCAGAAACTCCTCAGTAGGTAGTCTTTTGATAGAAAGCATTGAGCATTTCACTTAGAGTAACAGAATTCAGACATGGCTACACTATTAAGTGGAAATATTTCTAATTTTTGACCAGAATCTCTTATGATGATGATCATTCAGACCTTTGAACTATGTTGATTTATTTTTTAGGCCTTTTTACTTTTTTTTTTTTTTTAGGGCCACTCCCGCAACATATGGAGGTTCCCAGGCTAGGGGGTCTATCAGAGCTACAGCTGCCAGCTGCAGCCACAGCCACACGAGATCCAAGCCACGTTTGTGACCTACACCATAGCTCATGGCAGCGCCGAATCCTTAGCCCCCTGAGGCCAGAGATCAAACCCACAACCTCATTGTTCCTAATCAGATTCATTTCCACTGTGCCACGATGGGAACTCTGACCTTTTTACATTTAAAGGGTTGCTTTCCCCTTGAGAGGAGTATTTGAAAGCCAGATCTAATTATATTTCAAGTGTTATGGCTGACAAAGAAAGGAACATGGCCGGAATAATTCATAAACAGTATATTTACATCCACAGCAGAAAAAAGATAAGCTACTTTAGAAAACTGTCTTCATTACCTGGTTTGATGCTCTCGTGAAATGCCTGGTTAGGTGGCATGTGCCTGTGTGTCTGTGTACCTGTGAATAGGTATACATGGTGAGGTTACTGAATGCCTAAGAATGGCCACTCCAGGAAGAGGAGAATGAGCTTGTTTCAAAAGAAGTATCATGAGTAAGGGTTTATTGGTAATTATTATATAATTAAGATAATTAGTAGAAAATGGATATTTCAGAGACACGATCTGTGCTGTCTTTTGTATTCTTTAAAAAACAAATGGTGATAGTTAGTTTAATAACTTAAAATTTGGAGTTCCTTTTGTGGCTCAGTGGTTAATGAACCTGACTAATATCCATGAGAATGCAGGTTCGATCCCTGGCCTTGCTCGGTGGGTTAAGGATCTGCTCTTGCCATGTGCTGTGGTGTAGTTTTCAGATGCAGCTTGGATCCCGAGTTGCTGTGGCTGTAGTGTAGGCTGGGATCTATAGCTGTAGCTCTGATTCGACCCCTAGCCTGGGAATCTCCATATGCCGTGGTTGTGGCCCTGAAAAGACAAAGACAAAAAAAATAAAGAGCTTCTGTTACAAAATAAAATTAGATGTGCTTTTTTTTTCTCTTTTTAAAAATAGCTTTATTGAGCTCTTTGTATTTTTTCACCAGTTAAATTACATAGTTCCTTGGTTTATAGCATATCACAGTTGTGTGTCACTCCCCAGAAATGCAGTTATACTCTCCACCTTTATCCCCACCTCTCTGCCCCACCTCCGGAAAACCGCTCATCTATCTTCTGTGTCTAGATTTGCCTGTTTGAACATTTCGTGTAGATGGAATCATACAATATTTTTTCATTTGTGTCTGGCTTCTTTGACTAGTATAATGTTTTCAAGGTTCATTCATATGTCTGTATTATGGCCAAATAATAATTCTGTTTTATGAATATAGCACATTTTGTTTTTCTACTCTTTGGTTGATGGACATAGGATTTCCACTTTTTGGCTATTACATATAATCCTTCTATAAACATTCATGTACCAGTTTTTTGTGGGGACGTAGGTGTTCATTTCATTTGGTTATGTACCTGAGTGTGTAATTGCTGGGTCATATGGTGACTTGGACATGCTCTTGAATAGGGCAATGAACCATAAGAGAAAATCCAGGATTGTTACAGGAAGTTCCTTCCACCATGATTTCTTTTAAAGCATATATAGTTCCTTTCTTTCTTTTTTTTTTTTATCTTTTTGCCTTATCTAGGGCCGCACCTGCGGCATATGGAGGTTCCCAGGCTAGAGGTCTAACAGGAGCCGTAACCGCCAGCCTTCGCCACAGTCACAGCAACGACAGATCCGAGCCGCGTCTGCAACCTACACCACAGCTCACGGCAACGCCGGATCCTTAACCCACTGATCAAGGCCAGGGATCGAACCCACAACCCCATGGTTCTTAGTCGGATTCGTTACCACTGAGCCACAAAGGGTACTCCCCAAAACACATATAGTTCTATATGTAAGTTCCTGCTGTTGGAAAAAGAGATTGGTGGAAAATTGTAATGTGCAGTAGCACTGTGAAAGAATTGAGCAGAAAAAAGATGTAATCCTTCTCTCATAATAAATGTTAGAAAGAAAGGGAGTTAAGACTTTTGATCTGTTCCTACAACCAGCTCAAAGCTTTCTACTTAGTGAGATTTCCTGTTTGATGATAATTTCGGGTTTTAGTTTGGTTAACTCAGGGCCAGCCCTATCCTTATTTTATTACTATTTGTAAATAAATGTTCATGATCTTTTCACTAACTTTTGGATTTAACCTTGTTATTCTTAGCAGATGGGTTGCCGTTAATTAGCAAGTGTTCAGAAATGTATAGTGAGATATTTTGGTGTCAGGTGACTTCAGGAGACCACTGGTCCTTAGTGGGTAGGCTTCAGGAATAGTAAATGTCCTGCAGTCCTTAGGACAGTTTGTACACAGAAGAATATTCTTTTCCAGAATGCTAGCATTGTCCCCTTGGAGAGATGCTGTTTTAGGGAGCTGGAGTCCTTCACTTCCTTTTCTGTTGGTTTCTGGCTTGAGACTCCATTCCAGAGTAGGCATTCACAAACTGGAAGTTTGTGGATCACATCTGTCCTTGGATGTTTTTATTTGGTCAGTATTTAAAAATCAAGAGAGTTGGCGTAAAAATCTGGATTATTGGCTTTTCTTCAGAAATGAGAGGGAGTTCCCTTCGTGGCTCAGTGGTTAAGGAATCCGACTAAGAACCATGAGGTTGCGGGTTCGATCCATGGCCTTGCTCAGTGGGTTAAGGATCCGGCGTTGCTGTGAGCTGTGGTGAAGGTTGCAGACGCGGCTTGGATCCCGCGTTGCTGTGGCTGTGGCGAAGGCCGGCGGCTACAGCTCCTGTTAGACCCCTGGGAACTGTAGTGCGGCTCTACATAACAAAAAAAAAAAAAAAAAAGAAATGAGAAATTGTGCTCCTATCCTCCCTCTTTCCTTACAGCAACAAGGAGCTGGAGCAGAGTCAGTGAGTTTGCCCCTTGCTGTCCCTGCTCAGCTTCTCTTCATTTAGGCTACCTGCTTGGTTCCTATAGTCAGGCGTTTGTCACATGCTCGAATGACATGTTTCCCTTTAATGACCAGGTCCGTTTCCTTTTGGAACCAGTTCTGTAGATTAAATATCAGACATACTGTCTTCTCAGACTGCAGATGGATAAATGTTTCTTTATCCCTTTTAAAAGAATATTTGCTATTTATTGACGGTTTACTAAATTTAAGGCACAGTGTTTTACATGTATAACTTCATTTACTACAAATAAACACTTTAAGAGATAGGGCTCACTTTGTGCCCATTTCACAGATCGGGAAACTGAGGCTCAGGGAGGTGCCCTTAACTTGTTGAGATAACACAGCTGATATATGTAGGAGCCAGGATTCCAGTCCAGTTCTATTTGAGACCAAAGCCTGGACTCTCAGCCACTGTGCCTTACAACCACTCTTTCTTACCCTCCTGACTGGTCTTCTTTTTGTTAAAATATCTCTTTTCAGCTTTATAACTGATGAAGGACTCCTTGAAAGCTGTTTTGTGTTTTGTTATTTTTGAAGGAAGTGAGATAACTGTTTCTCTCCCATTTCCTTCGTAAGCCTTTTCCCCATTAGCCATGGCTCTTCTGGGTTTCCTGTACTATATTTCAGTCTCATCCTTATCTCATGAAATTGAAGGAGCTAGCATACTTAGAAAATTAGTTCCAGATGTGTTTGTACATTGATAATCTGCCAACAGTCAACAGTGAACCTGTGGACAAGATGTGATCAACTGGGGAGTAATGGCTATTGTTTTTTCTATCTGGTGATGGACTCCTACTGAGGTCTGAATTCTGCATTGTTTTTTTGTTTTTGGCCACACCTGCAGCATGTGGAAGTTCTTTTTTTTTTTTTTTTTGTCTTTTT
>PVHT020000012.1:5709055-5772967 GCA_004024745.2 Catagonus wagneri | reverse complement strand
TCATGGTTCCTAGTCAGATTCGTTAACCACTGAGTGACGACGGGAACTCTGAAGGGATCCAGCCCATGCCACTGCAGTGACAATGCCAGATCCTTAACCCACTAAGCCACCAGGGAATTCCTGAATTCTGCGCTGCAAGCAAAAGGATTTTTTATACTTGTCTGTACTTTTTATTTTTTTATTAAAGTACAGTTGATTTACAGTGTTCCTTCAGTTTCTGCTGTACAGCAAAGTGATCCAGTCATACAAAAATGTAAATCCTTTTTGGTACTGTCTTCCATTGTGCTATAACCAAAGAGATTGGACATAGTTCCCTATACTGTCCAGTAGGATCCCATTGCTTATCCATTCTAAATGTAACAGTTTGCATCTACTAACCCCAAACTCCTCATCCATCCCACTCTCTCCGCCCTTAACTTGTTTTTTAAATGTATTTCTTGGTGTTGTAGGTACAGAATAGGTGGATTTGAAACTAAGTGATTCTTTAAAGATTTTACCATGGAATATTTTGAATTTATTAAAGTTGATCTCATTCTCATTCACATTTTTGATTTGAGTAGACTGTTCCAGGCCAAGCTCGTAATTCAGAGAATTATGAATGAAGAGACTAGTGGGTTTTTTTCCCTTTTTTTTTCTTTTCGAGAATATTTGACATTTGGATTAAGCAATGTGAGCATCTAAATGAGATTCCCAAACATAGAAAAGCTTTCAAAGCAAGAATATCTTTCATTTGTGGTCACCAGAATGGGATTGAATACCTATAGCAATAGTGCGAATCTAGAGAAAATGCCCAGAGTTTTGCTGAGTTGAACAAATTCTAGGCTTCTTCGAAAATCCTTTGAGGACTTGAACTTTATTACTTAACACCAAGCAGTCTCTTTGTTCCTTTGCCCTCACCCTTGAGTTGAAGTGCCATCAATTTTCAGGGAAAAAATGAGTTTAAAGAGCCAGGTGCCTATGTGTGTTTTAGAATAAAAATTTTTATTTGGTGTATTCCTGTACCCTTGGTTATGCCAAATTTCTCTTGGTGTGTGAAATGAGTTAGGAAAGTGTTTTGGGTGCTTCTTGGGAGTGTAGGAAAGAATAGAATAGGTAGCTAAAGTCATGACTTTCATAAATTTACTCAGTATGAAATAGGAAATTGATTTGGAAACAAGGATATGGAGGCTTTCGTTTAAGGAGAGAATTGTGACGCTCTAGGAATGAAGTGGAACTGTTTTGGTTTCAGCGCTGTAACACTAATGATTTAATTGCTTCGTGTGCTGTAGCTTCTTTTAGTGTACACTAGAGGGCAGAATCCCCCTGAAAAGGTAGCTTGTCTTTGGCAAGATCCCAGTAACATGAAGCTTTCCTAAGACTTGTATATGAGTGCTGTTTTTCTCTAATTATTCACTTGGTGTGAGGTATCTTTGTGTTATACAATTTTTGCATTTTGCTTTTATTAGAATTTGTTCTGTTTTCAACTTTACCATTGTTCTTAGAAAGTGAAAGATGACTTTTCTTCTCATTCTTTTCTTTGAAATGCAAAAGTCTGCTATTGTTGTTTTTTAAAATATAAATAAGAAAATTAAAATGACCTGTAGTCCTACCACTTAAATGTTTTCAGAAAGAAAGAAGTGAAATTTCCTTGCCACCTCCCTGTTCCTTCATTCCCAGGTCCAGAGGCTAATAGCTTTAGATGTTTATCAATTATGTGCTAATCCTTCCATAGGCTGTGCTAATATATTGTATTCATATTTATGTTAAAACAAAAATGAACTCACGGTCTGTTAATCTGCAACTTAATATTTTTACTTAGTCTATCTTGGGCATCTTTCAAGGTCTAGGTTTTTTTTTTTTTTTAGGGCCACACCTGAGACATGTGGAGGTTCCCAGGCTGCCGATCTTCACCAACAGCAACACCAGATCCGAGCCGTATCTATGACCTACCCCGCAGCTCACGGCAACGCTGGATCATTAACCCACTGAGTGGGGCCAGGGATCAAACCTGTCACTTCATGGTTCCTAGTTGGATTTGTTTCCACTGCACCACAACAGGAACTCCAGAAGTGGGATTTCTGAGTCATCAAATGTGTGTACCTTAAATCCTAATACTGCCAGATAGGCAATACCAATTTGAACACTCTCCAGTATTACATGAGAGGACCTATTTGTGCACACCATCACTCTAGTATTCAGGAGTTTTCTCCACAGTCACTGTCTTAACCAAATCCTCATAGCCTGCTGGTTTGCATTGTGGCTTAAAATTTCCCCTCCTTTGGGAGTTCCCCTTGTGGCTCAGTGAAAACGAATCTGACTAGCATCCATGAGGATGCAGGTTCAATCCCTGACCTTGCTCAGTGGGTGGAGGGATCCAGCATTGCCATAAGCTGTGGTGTAGGTCGCAGACTCGAATCCCGCATTGTTCTGGCTGTGGTGTAGATCAGTTGCTGCGGCTCCGATTGGACCCCTAGCCTGGGAACCTCCATATGCCGTGGGTATGGCCCTAAAAAAGACAAAAGAAAAATTTTTTTAATTTCCCCTCCTTTGAAAACCTTTACCTAAAACAAACTTTTTTTTTTTTTTTTTTTTTTTTGCTTTTTAGGGCCACTCCCGTGGCATATGGAGGTTCCCAGGCTAGGGGTTGAATTGGAGCTGTAGTCACCGGCCTACACCACAGCCACAGCCACAGCAATGCCAGATCCGAGCTGCGTCTGTGACCTACACCACAGCTCACAGCAACGCCGGATCCTTAATCCACTGAGCAAGGCCAGGGATTGAATCTGCAACCTCATGGTTCCTAGTCAGATTTGTTAACCACTGCGCCACGACGGGAACTCCAAACTTTTTTTTTTTAAATAAACTATTACTACATTTTTGTGTGTTTGTCAAAGTTTGAGAAAGAATAAGATTTGAATATCACCTATAGGTATTCTCATATTGTGTCAAATCATAAAAGTTAATTAATTTTCAGTCATTTAAGAGTTTAGATAAAAAAAAATCTGAGTTTTATAAACACCGAGAACAATCATGAGCCAATTTAGGGACTGTATATTATAGATCTTTTAAAATGCCGTGTGTTACTTATGTCCTTAGTGCTGGAAGTTACTATTCCCAAATGTTTTCGTATCAGTGTAGAATGTCATATCCTAAGCATAGCAGTCAGTGATTCTTATGTTCTGATTATAGGCATATTGCTGCTATTGGTGGAAGCTTATGATTATATAGAAGGATGCTTGTTTGATAAATACATATATTTTTTTTTTGTCTTTTTTCCTTTTCTAGGCCCACACTCACGGCATATGGAGGTTCCCAGGCTAGGGGTCCAATCAGAGCTGTAGCTGCTGGCCTACACCACAGCTACTGCAACGCCAGATCTTTAACCCGCTGAGCAACCCTCAGCCTCATGGTTCCTAGTCGGATTCGTTAACCACTGAGCCACGATGGGAACTCCTGATAAATATTTTAATTTGGATTGTGGAATTTTTCTTATGGGAGAGGCTGAGCAGCTCTCTAATTATTTTGGTTAGGGATTGAAAATCGGGCTAATGTGTGAGATCCACCACTTCCTGTATTCAGTTACTAGCTCTGGCTTCTTACCAACACCCTGTTATCCTAGGGAACATACGATAGATTTAAGCTGAACTAATTTAAAGTTTCTAACCTAGGGTAGTATTTCTGTATCATTAAGAAAATGGAAGATTCTGAGCAAGTGTTAATCTTTAAATGCGTTAATTCTGGATACTTATGACCATAAAAAAAGGTTGCAACCCTTTGTTGTTAGCCTTTCCTTGTATTTGAAATGTTTACAATTTCAGTAGCTGCTAATTTGAGAATAAGCAGGAACAACCCACACTTTGCAGTGGCTTCTGCTTTAAACCGGGATCCGTTGGCCCCAGCTGCATGTGGGATGGTGAGCTGTAGGAGGTAGGAACCAAAAGAGAAGTTTTCTCTGCTGTCAGAGCATGACATAACTTATTTGGACCAGAAGTGAGAATTAGAAAGATCCAGCGGATCCCATGTACAAAACAGTCTTGATCTTGGGCTCTTGTGTAGTGTGACTAGCTTCAAAGAAAAGATTTGAGGAAGAAGTTTCCTTTAGAGCAGTAACCACAAGCATCATGTCTTCTTCCCAGCCATGTTTCTGTATGTGCTATGGGTTAACTAAGTCCAAGTTTTTGATACCATTTTCGAAAGTCATTCTGATTTAGTCTGGACCTCAGTTTCTTGGTCTTGATGTGGTGAAGCCAGCTTTCCTCTTGGGCTCACTTGATTCAGCCCAAGAATGAGCCAAGCAGAGTTTTAGTGTGAAGGCTTAGATTATAAGGTATCTGTCTTTTTTTTTTTTTTTTCGTCTTTTTGCCTTATCTAGGGCTGCACCCACGGCATATGGAGTTTCTCAGGCTAGGGGTCTAACAGGAGCTGTAGCTGCCGGCCTTCGCCACAGCCACAGCAACGCGGGATCCAAGCTGCGTCTGCAACCTACACCACAGCTCACGGCAACGCCGGATCCTTAACCCACTGAGCAAGGCCATGGATTGAACCCGCAACCTCATGGTTCTTAGTCGGATTCGTTAGCCACTGAGCCACGACGGGAACCACTACAGGCATTTTTTTCATTCACATGATTTTGAGGTTTCTTTTATATTCATAATTATTTTAAGCATATTTCCTTTATAGTTTCTGTCTGATGGTTCATTTGTCAGAAGTTCTAGGAGTTCCCATCGTGGCTCAGTGGCTAATGAACTCGGCTAGTATCCATGAGGACGTGGGTTCGATCCCTGGCCTCGCTCAGTGGGTTAAGGATCCAGCGTTGCCGTGAGCTGTGGTGTAGGTCGCAGACGCGACTCAGATCCCACATTGCTGTGGCCGTGGCGCAGGCCAGCGGTTACAGCTCCGATTAGACCCGTAGCCTGAGAATCTCCATATGCTGCGGGTGGGGCCCTCAAACGACCAAAAAAAAAAGTTGTTCTTGGAGTTCTAAAGTTGTCTTTAATTCATTTGTTGTTTCTTATGGCGGATTGTTTGCTCTTGCGTTTAGTATTTTTTACTAAAGAGTAAGGTTTTATCTGTGGGGTGATCTTATATGGCCTGGTGAAGTTGTATTTCTCAAAAGTGGAGATAAATTTGCTTCTTCTAGTTGACCTGGCTTGGGCTAGTTTTTATGTTAAATGTTTGCTTTAAAGTTTCTAGAACATTCAGCTCTATAGTTGAAATAATTGTGAACCCCTAATCCATGTGACTACAGGCTCAGGGTTCCAGTTCTCAGGAGGTATTTTTTCCCCTTTCCCTTACTGCCTGATCAGAGAGAAACTTTCTTGTCTGCTCCATGGGCTGTTAGGTGAATTTTTCCTAGGGATGCATAGTTTTTATTTGAGGTTTTAGTTCTAGTTTTTCACCTTTTATAAGTCTGCAGCCAGTCCTCTTAATCATGTAGACAGCAGAACCCAGGCCGGAAGTTGTTGAAACTTCTTCCCCACCACGCTCACCCTCCTGTAGCCACTATGTCAGCTCACGTGTTAACCACTGTGGTTTTCAGTTCCTTCTTTGATCCTGGCACCCTGGGGGTTTCCCTTTCTTTCTTGTGGGTTCAGCTATATGCTTAAAATAAGTTTTGGTATATTTTAATCTAGCATTTCTAGGTCTTCATCTGGAAAAATTTTAGGTTATATTAAACATTCATTTTGCCTGTGCTGGAAGTTCATTGTGAGCTCGCTATTTATTTATTTATTTATTTATTTTTGGCTTTTTAAGGCTGCACCCATGGCATATGGAGGTTCCCAGGCTAGGGGTCTAATCAGAGCTACAGCTGCCGGCCTTTGCCACAGCCACAGCAACGTGAGATCCGAGCCTCGTCTGCGACCTACACCACAGCTCACGGCAATGGCGGATTCCTAACCTGCTGAGCAAGGCCAGGGGTTGAACCCACAACCTTTTGGTTTCTAGTTGGATTCGTTAACCACTGAGCCATGACAGGAACTCCGGGAAACATTTTTAAAAGGCAATATAGGGTATCTTCCCTTAAAGAGCTCACAGTGAGGGAGTTCCATATGCCTTGGGTATGGCCCTGAAAAGACAAAAAAATAAAATAGAAATTTAAAAAAAAGTAAAGATGTTCCCCTGGGAGTTCCCTGGTGGACTAGCAATTAAAGGGTCCAGTATTGTCCCTGCTGTGGGCGAGTTTGACCCCTGGCCTGGGAACCTCCACCTGTTGTAGGCATGGCCAGAAATAAATAAATTTTTAAAAAATTTAACTAATGCTTCTTTCCTACTGTATTTGTTAATAGCCTTTGTTATAGCACTTGTTGTACTGTACCTTGCCAGTTTATGTAGTGGTCTCTATTACTACTCTGTGGGCTTGAGGGCACAAACCTTGTATCTTTTTTTTTTTTAATGTCTACGTTGATACATGGAAAACAATTTATAGGCATTTTTGGATGAATGAATAAATAGCTTTCATTGATGAGCTTTTTTTTTTTTTTTTTTTTTTTTTTGTCTTTTTAGGGCTGCACCATTGACATATCTGAAGTTCCCACGCTAGGGGTCGAATCGGAGATATAGCCCCTGGCACGGGATCTGAGCTGTGTCTGCAACTTACACCACAGCTCATAGCAGCGCAGGATCCTTAACCCACTGAGCGAGGCCAGGTATCGAACCTGTGTCCTCATGAATACTAGTTGGATTTGTTACCACTGAGCCACGATGAGAACTCCAATCTTCATTTTTTTTTTTTTAAGTCTTAGGTAAACTTAGATCTAAGGAGATTTTGGAGTTGCTGCTCTGGCACAGTGGGTTAAGAATCAGAGTGTAATCCCCAGCCAGGTAGAGTGTGTAAAGGTGTTCTGTGTTGCTGTAGCTGCACTGTAGGTCGCAGCTGTGGCTCAGGTTTATCCCCAGCCTGGGAATTTACATATGCTATGAGTGTGGCCATTAACAAAAAAAGATTTCATTTGTATTTTTTTGGTTCCACAGCTTGTGTTCAGCAAGTAACTGACCCTGGAAACAGACTGTAATATTTACTGTGTGATTAGAATGGCATTTCAGCTTAATCATGCCATACGTCAAGCATAGACATGTAGGACCATCCTTACTCATTCCACAAGACTTATTTCACAATTCCTGCTATTTCCTTTATTTCAGGTTGACTTGTCCTCTTGTGGAACTATTGTTTCCACAGCAATACACTTCACAATGCACATCCTTGTCAGAGTGAGCAAAAGCTCTGATATGTGCCAGGAAGCCTTGTTTTCTAGTCAGGAAGCACATGGTATTCCCTCAGTTTTTCCTGCACTTACCTTTGGGTTTCCTTATGGATAACTCTTCGATGGTTTTCTCCATTTAGTATAGGTGCTGGGTTAAACTATACCTAAAGGATTTTGATGTGTAATGTGCAGCATTATTAAAGTATTCAGGCTGTTGCTGGTGACCACTAGCACAGTAGGCAGAGTAGATGTAGGAGACATGTTAGGGACATGAGCTAAACATTCTGCCACTTGGCACGATATCCTGTTTATTGCTAAGGTCATTTGGAACGGCAGCCTCTTTGTTGCTTTCAGGGATTTTCTTACAGCTTTTACTGCAAGGAAAAAAATATAACTGTAGTTCCTGTCATGGCTGAGTGGTTAATGAATCTTACTAGCATCCATGAGCATGCAAGTTCGATCCCTGGCCTTGCTTAGTGGGTTAAGGACCTGGTGTTACCATGAGCTGTGGTGTAGGTTGCAGACGCGGCTTGGATCATGTGTTGCTGTGTGTGGCTGTGGCGTAGGCCTGCAGCTGTAGCTCCGATTTGACCCCTAGCCTGGGAACCTCCATATGCTGCGGGTGTGGCCCTAAAAAGCAAATATATACATGTAAAACTGAATGAATGTATATAACTGAATGAACCTTTGGGTATGACCAGTGGGAAAAAAGACTTTTTGAATGATTTCCCTGACTTGCAATTGTGAGCATATTTAATGGCTTTATGTTTTTCATCCTTTGGTTTTCCTCCTTTTGAACGAAATTGACTTAGGTTGTACTTGAACATAGGAAGTCCTTTCTGTATTTTCTCTCATACTTAGTTTCTTTGCCATCTTTTTTCTTAAAATTTTTGTTATTTCAGCTAGATGCCTTATTATATAGAAATACATTGAAAATACTCAATAAAGGGGTGAGCTATAAATAAAGATTACAGAGAGATAAAGATATCATTTTAGTTGTGGTTTAGTATCCCTTCATCTCATTTATAAATAACAAAACTGGAAGAAAATACTTTGAAGAGATTTGTGTGGACTCACATCAAGAATGATAGAGAACATTTTAGTGACAGTTCTCCGTATTCCAAGCTTCATTATTTCCTCAATTTTCATCTCTTTAGAAGATGTATTAAGCAGCATCCATTAAGTGCTTTTTGGTTCCCCATAGCATTTGACCTTCTTGACAGGGAGTAGGTTAGTTGTTCAGTTCATTGAATTTTAACAATTGTATACATCCGTGTAGCCCCCCTCAAAATAAGGTGTGGTATGATTCCATCACCCCAGACTGTTTCTTCGTGCCTTTTTCCAGTTGTTTCTCTTCCCCTACCCTCTCACATCCTCTGCCCCAGGCAACCATTCATTGTTATTATGGTAAATTAGTTTTCTTATGACAGAACCTTGTGTAAATCAAAGCATATGTTGTGAAACTCTTTTGTGCTTGGCTGCTTTCATTCAGCATAATATTCTTTATTTATTTGTTTAGTTATTTATTTGCTTTTTAGGGCCAAACCCACAGCATATGGAGGTTCCCAGGTTAGGGGTTGAATCAGAGCTACAGCTGCCGGCCTACACCGCAGGCACAGCAACACAGGATCTGAGCCTTGTCTGCGATCTACACCATAGCTCACAGCAACACCAGGTCCTTAATCTGTGTGAGGCCAAGAATTGAACCTGCAACCTCATGGTTCCTAGTCAGATTCATTTCTGCTGCTCCACAAGGGGAACTCCAGCATAATGTTCTTTAGGCTCACCCATATTGCTGAATATCAACAGCATGTTTATTCCTTTTTATTTCCACTGTATGAGAAAATAATCAGTATATCCATCTTGTTGATGGATGTCGGAGTTGTCTTCAATTCTCTTTGAAGACATACGTTTTTATTTTCTTGGGTAAATAAATACCTAGGAATTGAATTGCTAGGTATAGGGTAGATGTGTGCTTAATGTATTAGCAGACGGCTAAACAGCTCTCCAAAATGATTGTGCTATTTTATATTCTTGCCAGCAGTATATGAGGGTTCCACTTGGTCCATATCCTGGTTCACGTTTGGTTTTGTCTGTCTTTTTTCGTGGGTTTAAAATGGTAGCTCCAGTTTTCATTCGCATTGCTCTGTTGACTAATAATAATGACATCTTTTCATGTGCTTTTTGGCCATTTGTATATCTTTTGTGAAATGTCTCTCCTAGTGTCATTTTTTTATTGGTTTGTTCAAAAGCCCATTATTGATTCGTAGGAGTTCTTTATATATTCTGGATATGTGTATTTTGTCAGATATAAATGCTGTTGAGTATTTCTTTTTATGGTGTGTTTTCATGAGCAGAAATTTTAAATTTGGTGAAGTTCAATTTATCTTTTATTTTTTTCTTTTAAGTTTAGTGCTTTTTGTGTCTTAAGAAATCTTCCTATCCTAAAGTTGAAATATTTTTTTTCTTCCTTCCTTCCCCCCTCCCTCCTTCCCTTTCTTTTTTTCTTTTTCTTTTTTTCTTTTTGTCTTTTAGGGCTGCACTGGAGGCATATGGAAGGTTCCAGGCTAGGGAGTCAGATAGGAGCTGTAGCCCCCAGCCTGTGCCAGAGCCACAACAACGCAGGATCTGAGCCACGTCTTTGACCTACACCACAGCTCATGGCAATGCCAGATCCTTAACCCATTGAGTGAGGCCAGGGATCGAACACATATCCTCATGGAGGCTAGTCGGGTTCTTTAACCACTGAGCCATGATGGGAACTCCTTTCCTTTCCTTGTTTTTTTTTCTTAAGAACTTTATGGTTCTGGGTTTATATGTTTAGGTTTTTGGCCTATTTTTATATTTAAACACTTTTTAGGTTTTTTTTGTAATATCATAAAAATTATAACTGGCTGTTGTTTAAAAAATTCACACAATTGGAGTTCCTTCTCTGGCACAGCAGGTTAAGGATCTGGCATTCCTGCAGCTATGGTGTGGGTCGCAGCTGCAGCTTGGATTTGATCCCCAGCCCAGGAACTTCCATATGCCACGGGTGTATCCAAAAAAGAAAAATAAAATTCAAACAATACAGAGAGATATAAAAGTTAAAATGAAAGTTAATGATGTTTCTCTTTCTAGGCCTCCTCTGTTCAGTACATTCCTCACTAACCCTGTGTGGCTGCTGAGCGTTGAAATGTGGCTAATCTAAACTGAGATGTACATTCTAAATTTTGGACACTTAGTAAGAAAATATAATGGAACTAACTCAATTTTTATATCAATTTCATTGGAATTTTATATTAGTTTTCATGGTAACATTTTTAGTATATTGGGTTAGAGTAAGTGATTAAAATTCATTTCACCTTTACATCCTTTCATTTAAAATATAAAATTTGAAATTATATGTATATGACTCTCATTTGTGGTTTCCATTATAATTCACTTGAACAGTTCTGTTCTAGATTTTTCCCTAGGCATTTAGTAATCTTTCTGTAGGTATCTGTATTGGGGATTTTTCTTTTGCATATAAAAGTTGATTTTATTTACATAAGTGGAGTCATCTAAGCCTATTTTCCTGAAATTCATCATTTTTGCTTAAAAATATACACACTAACATGTCATGGTAGTGCATGTAGATTTATTTGATACTCTTGTTAATGGCTATATAGTGTTCTATTTTGAATGTTCCATAATGTTTACAACCATTTCACTATTGGATCATTTAGTTTAGTTACTATTTTGCTTTCTGATAAATTGTGTTTGTAGAGACTGCTTCATATTTAGAATTATGGTTAAAAACTCAAGAGTTTTTCTTCTCAAATAAAATGGTTATTGCAGCGAGGATGGCTGAATTGTATAGAGAAAGTCAAGTTTCCTTTATAAAGGACAAAATGGCTTTGTAGCTCTAATCAGAACAGTCAGGTGAGGTGGGCAGACCCTTTAAATATAGTGTGTTTCTTTTTTTTTTGTCTTTTTGGGGCCGCACCTGCGGCATACGGAGGTTCCCAGGCTAGGGCTCCAAATCGGAGCTGTAGCTGCCGCCCTACGCCAGAGCCACAGCAACACGGGATCCAAGCCGCGTCTGAGACCTACACCACAGCTCACGGCAACACCAGATCCTTAACCCACTGAGCAAGGCCAGGAATCGAACTTACAACCTCATGGTTCCCAGTCAGATTCGTTTCCACCGCGCCACGATGGGAACTCCAAATATAGTGTGTTTCTCCTGCTGGAGTTCAAACTGCCTCTCTTTTGTTCATGATTAGTTAGTTACACAAGTTTAGACTGGATAGAGGGTCACAAAGAAAAAGAACCCAGCATTCTATGTCTTAACTTAGGTAAGTTTTTAATGCCCACTGTGTAAAAGTTCTTTTGAAAGGCTCTCCTCTTCTCCAGTTACTTTCCCTTTTGTCAGGGTAAAACAACCTTCCTAGTATTTATAAAACTTCGTATAGGGCCAGTCGTTTTGCAGGTATAAAACCCCATAAGAGAACCAATCTCTAAGCATTAGCAAGAATGAGTGAGATAAGATTATTTATACTTTGGTCAGCTTAACATCCATTCATGAGTTTTAAAGTGGGGCAACATATTATTTCTATAAATGTGGCCAGGGAAATGTGCTTTCTTTTCATTTATCCCATGTAACGGATAAATCCAGACCTTGAAGTAGCTTTTAGAGGAAGGGAGGGAAGTAGACAGATGGGAGCAGCTGTTCCGGCAGAGGTGTGTCAAGGATTTCATCACTGTTTTATCTCTAGGCCAGAATTGTTTCAGTTCCTAAACTAGGAATTAAATCTATGATCTGACTCTATGCCTGGGAATTCCTTTAAAACAACAAGGTCATGAACTTTATCTTAAGGTTGATAAAGTTAATTTCCTCATTCAGTTAGCTGTTTGCCTTTAGAATTTTGGAACTAAAATGTTTTCCTTGCTGAGAAAATGGACTCTAACGCGTATGTCCCCTCCTTGACACGTGTTATGGCTTATTTAGGATTCATCAGGCTTTTCTTTTCTTTTTTTCAGGTCCACATCTGTGGCATATGGAAGTTTCCAGGCCAGGGGTCCAATCAGAGCTGCAGCTGCGAACCTGTACTACAACCACAGCAATGCAGGATCCAAGCCATATCTGAGATCTACACTGCAGCTTGCAGCAAAGCCAGATCTTTAACCTGCTGAGTGAAGCCAGGGACTGAACATGCATCCTCATAGACGTTATGTCAGGTTCTTAACCTGCTGAACCACATGGGAACTCCTGTTTTATTTTTTTGGTGTTTTTTGTTTTTGTTTTTTCCGTTTTTGGCCACACCCACAGCATATGGAAGTTCCCAAGCTAGGGGTCAAATCAGAGCTACAGTTACTGGCCTACGCCATAGCTACAGTAACACCAGATCTAAGCTGTGTCTGCAACCTACACTGCAGCTCATGGCAATGCCGGATCCTTAACCTACTGAGCAAGGCCAGGGATCAAACCTGCATCCTCATGGATACTAGTCAAATTCTTAACCCACTGAGCCACAGTGGGAACTCTCTGTTTTCTTATTTAATTTTTTGAAAATTCAGTACTTGGAAGTTCCCGGGCCAGGGATTGAACCCAGGCCACAGCAGTGACCCAGACTGCTGCAGTGACCATGCCAGATCTATAACCCACTGCACCACAAGGGAAATCTTCATTAGGCTTTGAAGGGCGTGTGTGTGTGTGTGTTGTTTTAAATATGTGAGGGTCAGAGGTGCCAGGAAGAAAAGTTAGCACTGCTCTGTGTTAAAATATGATGATTTTCTTTTCTTTCATGAAACAAAACCTGGAAGGAAAAGTTGAATAAACTTCATAAGCAGTTTAAAAAGTAGAATGATTTTTAGACCATAAACCCTGGATTGTGGTACAACTAGAATACTTCCCTTAGATTTTCTGTTGATTCTTTCATAAAGAAGGTATGTGATGCTCAGAGCCTGGTCTTAGTCTTTTTTAAATTTCTAGTTTTGGTTGGATTCTGGAACCATTTTACAGGCAACTATATACTGCTTCCTTAGAGAACTGGAAAGTTCCACTGATCTGGATTCTTTGGCAGTAAGCTGTCATTTTGTTGAGGCTAGTCAGCACTCCTGGCTGGAACTTGAGGTTGTGGATGTGTTCCTCTTGCCCAGTGTTGAGTTATTCATAAACAGATATAAAAACCGTATACATCTGAATTTTCTTAATACTAGATTGTGTTCACTTTTTATTTATTTGAGGATTTTTGTTCTTGGTCAAGCTCTTCAGGGTAAGACTCTTCTTATATCTTTGTTTAGAATCCCTTGCATTTTATAATGAAGGGAAGAAAATGTCATGAATGTTACTGCTGGTTCCTCTGAAAGTAGGTAGAGTATAATCAGGTGCTTTTGACTTGGACACTCTGCCTGGTTCAAATCCCAGTTTTGCATGATTGTTTCAACTATGAAGTGAGGATCATAATTCCTACCTTATAGAGCTCCTTTGAGAATGAAATGAGATGAAATGCCTTAATATAGTTCCTGGAAAAGAAGGGCTTAATAAAAATTCTTATTTCCTTTTACCTCTTCTTAAATAACAAGGTTGATCTTCACTTATTCGTTAATATTTGGACAAGGAGATTATAAAATGATTGGCAAAACTAGGAAGCAGAGTTAACAAATAAATGGAACTTAAAACATTAAAAAACCTGTACAGATTTAATCAGTATTTTCATCCTCTTCCTACTAAATGAAACTTTGAATTAAAGAACGCTCTGTGACTGGAATTTCACTTAATTTTCTTTACTGTGCTCATCCTAATGTGTAGTGAGACACCTGAGAGGAAAGACTGAGAAGCAGAGATTCTTCCCATGTCTATTAGGCTACCTTAATGTTTTCATTGTATTTGAATATATAAACCTGCATTCAGAAAAGACCCTGAGTTAGCAGAATGAGAACTTTTCATCTGCAGAAGAAGGTTAACCATACAGCTTGAAAATATTAGTTTATAAAATCTTGGTTAAGTTACTTAGTTTGCTTTAACATCACTATTTTCTTTTTATGGCCACATTTTGTTTAAAGTGTTTCAATTTGTAGGAGTTCCCATCGTGGCGCAGTGGTTAACGAATCCAACTAGGAACCATGAGGTTGCAGGTTCAATCCCTGGCCTTGCTCAGTGGGTTAACGATCCGGCATTGCCATGAGCTGAGGTGTAGGTTGCAGACGTGGCTCAGATCCTGCGTTGCTGTGGCTGCGGCGAAGGCCAGTGGCTACAGCTCCTGTTAGACCCCTAGCCTGGGAACCTCCACATGCCGCGGGTGCGGCCCTAAAATGACAAAAAGGCAAAATAAAAGTGTTTCAATTTGTATCATGTCACATTCGGCAGTAGCATTTGTAGCACGGGCATTTGGCAGTGTCTGGGGACAATTGTGGGTGTCATAACCTGGGCCAAGGGGCTGGGGTTATGCTACTGGCACCTAGTGGGTAAGATGCTGCCAAACACCCTATTGTACACAGGACTGATCCCCAACAAGCCAGAATTGTCCAGTTTGGAATATCACTAGTCCAGGTTGAAAAGTTCTGTGTAGCACTACAGTGAAGCCCTTGTGAACATTTGGCAGTTTGTTTTTACAGTTATGAAATCAGCCCTTGTCTGCATTTGACACATTATATGCTCATACAGGACATATTTGATGAATAATAGACTAAGGCAGATCCCATGTTGAATTTTCTTATGGATAGGTCCTTTTGCAGATGAGTTAATTTCTGCAAATAGACCTTTAATTTTGTTTAGTGAGCTTTATAAAACTATATGTTACGAGCCTAGTGCCCATTAAAGACACTAAGGCAAGAGTTCCCACTGTAGCACAACGGGATCAGTGGCATCTCTGCTGTGCCAGGACACAAGTACGGTCCCCAGCCTGGCACAGTGAGTTAAAGGATCTGGTATTGCCGCAGCCTCAGCGTAGGTTGCATGTACACCTGCGACTTGGATCTGATCCCTGGTCCAGGAATTCCATATGCCATGGGGCGGCCAAAATAAAAATAAAAAATAAAGACCGAGGCATATAAAAGAAGTATTTGTTATACCTCTTATATTAGATATTCATGTGGTATATGAAATGGCAGAAAATATAAGGGGGACTGTATTTAAGTGGGAATAAAAAATTGTTTTTAAGAAGAGTCTTACACATGCACGCACTCTGCATTTGATACAGTTGAATTAATTCTACCTGATTGATGCAAGGACAAGGAACTTCATGTCTTCATCTGTGTTTTTATCAGTGTAACGGATGCAGTCCCAAACTCCAGTATCTGCCAGTCCGTTGTTGCCACATGACATCGTTACCAGATCTTACAAATTTTCAAGTTATGTTAGAGATGTAGGTTTTTATGAATTTTTTTCTTTTTTTAGCTATGCCTGCGGCATATGTAAAGGATTGGACCTACGCCACAGCAGTGACAGCATCGGGTCCTTAACTACTAGGCCACCAGGGAACTCTGAGTTTTTCTCTTTTTTAGAAACAATAGGAAGCTTCTGTTGTGGCTCAGTGGAAACGAACCCGACTAGTATCCATGAGGATCTAGGTTTGATCCCTGGCCTTGCTCAGTGGGTCAAGGATCTAGTGTTGCTGTAAGCTATGGTATATGTTGCAGACATGGCTTGGATCCCTGTTGCTGTGGCTGTGGTATAAGCGGTAGCTGTGGCTCTGATTAGACCCCTAGCCTGGGAACTTCCATATGCCCTAAAAAGCAAAAAACAGAACAAAGCAAAAACAATATATAGGTCAAACAGAGTTTGGCCCTAAAGAGCAAAAAAGGAAAAAACTATATGTAGGTCAAACAGAGCAGGCGAGTTTGGAAATTCTGATCTGCTTCCTTAACCAGGTTTTGAGACTGTGAGAGAATAGACTGGCCTTACAACAGAGAGTAGACTAATTCTCACCCCCCAATCCTTTTTATGTCTGGTGTACCAATTTACAGTCATTACTTTGCAATTTCATTAAAAAAAACAAGTGCGGGGACGTATATCTCTGGCATTAGCCTGTGTTTAGATTATTATAGAATAAATAGATCACCCGCTGCAAAGCTATGAGTCTAAATTTACAGAGAGTTTAAGCAGAAGCCACATCTAGCTGGATTCTGCATAGCAGTATATGCTTTAAGTTAGCTTTATTGCTATTATGATTCCTCAAATTAAAATAATTTCTCCTATACCTAACAAAATCAGTCTTATTTTACCATTAAAAACTGTTCAAATGTGGGAGTTCCCATCGTGGTTTAGTGGTTAGTGAACCCAACTAGCATCCATGAGGATGTGGGTTCGATCCCTGGCCTCACTCAGTGGGTTAAGGATTTGGCGTTGCTGTGAGCTGTGGTGTAGGTCGCAGACGCGGCTCAGATCCCGTTTTGCTGTGGCTGTGGTGTAGGCCAGCGGCTACAGTTCCGATTGGACCCCTATCCTGGAAACCTCCATATTGCCACAGGTGTGGCCCTAAAACGACAAAAAGACAAAAAAATAAAAATAAAAACTGTAGAAATGAAAGAACTGCAGTTACTTCTGACTTTTGAGTAAATTACATAAATCATACTTATAATTGTGATCTGCTTGTTTTAATGAAACCTTGAGTTTGATATATCAGCTGATTGGTCACATAAGTGTCTTGGTTTTTTTATGGCTGCTGCCCCCGTAACATATGGAAGTTCCCGGGCTAGGGTTTGAATCCAAGCTGCATCTGCAACTCACTAACTTGCTCACTACCACCCTGATGTTGTGGGTCTTTTTGATCTGGTGAGTGTGTAGTGGTACTCCATTGTATTTAATTTACAGTAAAAGAAGTTTTTTGCCTGTTTTTGAATAGGGTTTTGGATTGTGTATCTTTTTATTTCACAGAGAATTCCCCTCTCATTTTCAGCTGCTCTGATAGACAAACTCAGTACTCCATCCCTTCAAGCCATAAAAATGCAGTTTTCTGCTTGAGTTGTAGCCACTCCAGCCACAGGGACTGGCATGTGCCCCCAGGCAAAGTGCTGTAACTGGGTTCTCTGCCATTCCCCTTCTGATGATTGACTCTGCTCCAGTTTCTGACTGGTTTTAGTTGCTCTTTAGTGCCTTCAAATACTTGTTTTTCATGTTTAGCGCAGAGTTTATCATTGTTATCTGACTGTGGGAAGGTTAGCTCAAAAAAGCTACTCCATCATTACTGTGTTGTTCCATTTAAAAATAGCTTCTCTCTTTATTCTCCCACCACAAGTATGTATTTAACCTTGCCATTCCACTTCAGCTATCATATACACATTATAATTACTTGCTGAAAACTCTTTATTGGTTTAGAGTGTCTATCTCCACATGTTAATACATCAAGTTTTAAGATAATGTAGAAAAGCAACTAGCTAATCACCATGGTGAAATTTGTGTTGTGTTGATGGCTAAATAACGCACAGCACATTGTAGCCACAAATAAGTTGATTTTCATATCATCGCCACTCTACTTAAAACAGCTACCAAAATGATGCAGTAGATGACCAGGGTTTAGTCGAGTTAGCAATAAAAAATTGACATATATATATAAATGCCTAGATGAGTGGTTCTCAAACTATTTGCTCTTAGGACTTCTTTATATTCATACAAATTATTGAGAACCTCAAAGAACTTTTAGTATCTGTTACAATATTAAAGTTTAAGCCAAGATGGAATTCCCTAGTGGTCTAGTGCTTAAGGATCTGGCATTGTCACTGCTGTGGCTCGGATACTGCTGTGGTATGAGTTTGATTCCTGGCCCAGGAACTTTTGCATGCCATGTGTGCAACCAAAAAATTAAAATAAAATAAAGCTAAGAAGTTTAAAACATTTATTTTCGAATAGTAATTTTACATGTTAGTAAAAATAGCATTTTTGTGAAAAGTTTAATATATTTTCTAAAACAACAAAAAAGAATTCAGTTACAAGAATCACCTTGTTTTACATTTTAGTATCATATGTCTCTGGAGAGATTCTCAAGCAACTAATAACGGTATTTGTCTCAGAGGAGGCAGGATTTGGTAACTGGAAGATGAGAGAGAAGAAGGGAGGCTTATCTTCAAATATTTAAAAATTTTTGTTCCTTATATATTAATACCACTTTTTAAAACTAAATTTTTTTTTTGCCTTTATCTAGGGCCGCACCCGCGGCATATGGAGGTTCCCAGGCTAGGGGTCTAACAGGAGCTGTAGCTGCCGGCCTTCACCACAGCCACAGCAACATGGGATCCGAGCCGCGTCTGCAACCTGCACCACAGCTCACGGCAACGCCGGATCCTTAATCCACTGAGCAAGGCCAGGGATCGAACCTGCAACCTCATGGTTCCTAGTCAGTTTCGTTAACCACTGAGCCACGAAGGGAACTCCGAAAAGTAAATTATTAAATAAAGCCCTTGTGGCAGAAAGGTACTTAAAATAATAGATTTATTTTTTTTTCTTATTTTATTTTGGCCGTGCCCGTGGCATACATAAGTTCCTAGGCCAGGGAACAAACCCATGCCACAGCAGTGACTTGAGCCACAGCAGTGACAGCACCTGATCCTTAACCACTAGATCATCAGGGAACTCTGCATGCAGTTATTTTTAGTCACTTAGAGTTTCTTGTATTTTGTTGCTTAAAGAGATGTTTGTCTAGGTGCAAGCACTGCAGCTGCTGCAGCAAAAGATCCCAGGTCCCAGCCTGTTTCAGTTCTTTTAGTATTCTCATCTCATTCACTGCTGGGTTGTCAGAGGCAAGCAGCCGGCTTTTAAAGCCAACAGGTTTGCTCCTATAGCTGCAAGCCCCTCCGTTGCCACAAGATCTGCCTCTGCCATAGTAACAAAATCTCAGCTGGCGCTCTTGCTATAACTAGTGAGAGCCACTCAGAGGCCTGCCCTTGCATCAGGTTCCATGTAATGGTATTTTTTAAAAAGTCAAATGTAAGGAAATGTAAAGTAAAAAAATTGGTACTGTCAAGGCAAATCCAGAATGTACGGTTGTTTTCTTAGAAGGAAAATAAGAGGTTGATTTTTCAAAAGAATGGAAAGCTGTATTTAAATTTTTTTTTTTTAATTTTATTGACATGTTAGTTTACAATGTGTCTGTTTCTGGTGTACAGCAAAGTTATTCAGTTATACATATATATATATCCATTCTTTCTCAGATTCTTTTTCATACAGGTTATTTCAGAATATTGAATGGAGATGGCTGTGCTAAACAGCAGATTCCTGTTGACCATTTGTTCTATGTGCAGTAGTGTACATATGCCAATCCTAAACCCCAGTCCGCCTCTCCTACCCCTATCCCTTTGGTAATCTTAAGTTTGTTTTTGAAGTCTGTGATTTTGCTTCTGTTTTGTAAATAAGTTCATTTGTATTATTTTTTTAGATTCCACACATAAGTAATTATATGATATTTGTCATTGTCTTCACTTGGTATGATAATTTCTAGGTCCATCCATGTTGCTGCAAATGGCATTATTCTCTCTATGACTTAGTAATATTCCTTTGTATATATGAACCACATCTTTATCCATTCCTCTGTCAGTGGAATCTTAGGTTGCTTCCATGTCTTGGCTGTTTTAAATGGTGCTATGTATCTTTTTGAATTATGTTCTTCTCCAGACATATGCCTAGGAGTGGGATTGCTGGACATTATGGTGGTTTTATTTTTAATTTTTTGAGGTAGCGCCATTTTTTCTGTAGTGGTTGTACCAATTTACATTCCCACCAGCAGTGTAGGAGGGTTCCCTTTTCTCTGCACCCTCTCTAACATTTACTGTTTGTAGATTTTGGGATGATAGCCATTCTCACTGGGGTGAGGTGATACCTCATTGTAGTTTTGATTTGCATTTCTCTAATAACTAGCAATGTTGAACATCTTTTCATGTGCATTTTGACTATCTGTCTTCTTTGGAGATATGTCTGTTTAGATCTTCAGACCATTTTTTGAATGCATTGTTGTTTTTTTATATTGAGTTGCATGAATTGTTTGGAAAGCTGTATTTTAATTTCTACTTTATTGATCATTTAGCACAGAATTGACATCACCACTCGTAGAGCTGCAGCCTGGCGCCACCTCTCTACCTAAAGTAGGACGCTATACAGCAGACTAGGCAAAACCATTGGTCTGTATAGAGACTTGTTTTTATTATGGAGGATATTTTTCCTCTGAGGGCTGTAGGGCAAACAGGTGAAAATATATAGGAGAAGATAGTGGTGACCCATGACTGTCCCATGTGACTCTCATCACCTGATTTGTATAATTCATACACTTAGACAATAGCAAGTGTTTGATGGCGACAAAAGCACCTCTGGGAAAGAATAACTTCATTGAATGCTTGGGTTTTTCTGAGTTTCTTCATCTTGCATAAATAATTTCCTGTAGCTATGGGAATTATTGGTCAAGACACACTCTTTTGTTTGTTTTTCTTAGCCCTCACTTCCAGCCCATACCATAGCTACACACTGCAGAATAGGAGAAGGAAGAGAGCAAAGAAATAACAAAAGTTCTGAAAACAAAATACAAGGAAACCAGGGGAACTAAAGAGGAAGCAGACATGAGAAATTCAGAAGGAACCCATACTAACAGAGAACATGCTCCTGTGTTCAGGGTTATTTTCCACAGCTTATTTATGGAGGCCACAGGTGCCTTGGGAGTTCTATTGTGTATTGTAAACGTTGTTTCAGTCCTCGAGATTTTGAAATCTTTATCCCTTTCTAAGTTTTTGTAATATCTGACCAACATTCTTTTTTTTTTTTTTTCAATGGCCGCACCCATGGCATGTAGATATTCCTGGGCCAGGGATTGACTCCAAGCCACAGCTCCAGCAACACCAGATCCTTTAACGCACTGAGTTGGGCCAGAGATCGAACTCGCAGCACTTGAGCTGTTGTAGTCAGATTCTTAAACCACTGCGCCACATCAAGAACTCCTTCGTGCTCAACATTCTGTTTTAAGATGGGATTTATAGTTCTTGCTGGACCTCTTCTTGTCCCAGAGTAGCAGTATCACTCTGGGAGGCCTTTGTGGGCACCACAGTCTGTGACTTAAACCCAGAATTTCACCTGTGAAAGTTTGCATTGCAGGGTAGTAGTGGTTGAGTATTGTCATTGTGCAGAGGGCCAAATTTATATGATGAGGTCGTAAGCTCCAAGTCAGTGGTACCCAGTCCTTGTTTATTTACCTCTGTGTCTGCAGCACCTAGAAGAATTTATGTTAGGAATAGGCACTCAGTAAGTATTTGTTGAATTAATGAATGGTGTTAGGAAGGAGATTAGGGAATGGGTAGTATGTTTGGGTAGCGAGTGGGTAGACAGCCAAAAATGTATCTTAACATTGAAGAAGTTGGATAATATTACTAGAAACCAGGTGGAAAATCAACTGCTATTTTTTACTTTGTAAAAAGGAAGTTTTATATGTAATGTTTTAACGTTTTGCCTGTAATATTTATGTAGTTTAATAGTTATTTAATTTCTCTATTGACAATGTTGAAGTATTAAACATTAACTAAAACTTAATGAGGCTTGTTCTTTTAAAGACTTTAAACAGCACAAATATCATAAATACAATTATTTATAAAACTGATTACTGTCTGGTTTGGGGTAAACTGGTGGCTAATTTCATTTCCAGTTATCTTAATATTTTGAAGTTAATAGAAAAGGATGATTTTAATCTGGCACTGAGAAGTTATTGTCATATCTGCTGTTTTTGTCTTTACCTTATGCATCCTGTGGGTGTTACTGAGAAGAAGGAAGAGGGTTACTACCATTCCTTTCCATGTACAAAAACCTGTTTTAGACCCTCTGCCTATTCCATTTGTAATGCTAAATTATTTTTACAAAATTAATTTGTTTCATTAGTTTTGTTTCATTTATGCAGTGTTGCAGTCCTGGACAACAGCATGATCTTTAAGCTGACTCTCAGCACAGCTCTTAACAGACTTAAACATACACTTGCTTTCTGGTAGTGCTAGAAAATACCAGAACTATCTTGATTGTTTCCTTGCCCCAAGACATGGAGTCCCCTCCCATTCAAGGAATTCTGATTCTGGAAATTGCCATTGTGGCTCAGGGAGTTAAGGACCTGATGTTGTCTCTATGAGGATGTGGGTTCAATTCCTGGCTTGGCTTAATGTGTTAAGAATCCAGTGTTGTTGTAAGCTGTGATATAGGTTGCTTGGATCTCATGTTGCCGTGGCTGTAACATAGGCCACAGCTCCAGCTCTGATTCAGCCCCTGGCTCCGTGTACCATAGTTGCAGCTGTAAAAAGAATTTTTAAAAAAAGAAAGAGTCCTGGTTCTTTTTAGTGGAGACTAATAATAGGGAGCAAAATCTGAGCTCTAGGGAGCTTGTGAGTAGTGGAGACCAACAGAAGTACTGTTGATGCTGTTAAACTAATTCCATGGCAGCTTTGTATTCCTATTCATTGTAAGATATTGCCCGTGTACAAAAATATATACATAATATATACATAAGAAATACAAACAAAACAAATCCCCATATACTCATTACCTAGCTAAAGAAAGAAATCATTATTAAACTTTAGAAATTCCACGTGTATTCTTCTGTATTGCATTCCCTTTCAACCTTAAAGAGATAACTGCCACCTTAATTTTTGTTTTTATCATTCTCTTTTCTTTTTTTTTTAATACCTATCTGGCAGTGCCAGATCCTTAATATTAAACTTTAGTTGTTTTTTTTAATACTTGGCTGAGTACCTCTAAACATTTAGTATTTAGTTTTGCTTGTTTTCGAACTTGAAGTATATTGTCTTATGGTATGTATATTTTTACTGACCTTCTCAGTTAACTTTTTTTTTTTTGCCTCTTATGTGGCATGTGGAAGCTCCCAGGCCAGGAATTGAACGCACACCGCAGGAGTGACTCCAACCACAGCAGTGACAATACAAGACCCTTAACCTGCTGAGCCACCAGGGAACTAACTCATTTGTTAATTTTATTTTGAGATCCTCATTGATGCAGTAGCTTTAGTCATATTTACTGTTTTATTATATTCTGTAGTGTGATTATGCCACAGTTTTGGGTGTTTTTGTTTTTGTTTTTTGCATATGCAGAATTTCCAGTACAGGGATCTAATCAGAGCTACAGCTGCCGGCCTACGCCACAGCACCACTAGATCCAAGCCACATCTGCGACGTACACCACAACGGGAACTCCAATTTTGTATTTTCTTTTATTGTTTCCTGTTTTTGCTATTGGAAAAAATATTGCTGTGAACATTCCCATACATGTTTCCTTAGGCACATGTGTAGCGGTTTCTCCAGCTCATTGTTTTGTGAAGTGTTTTTCACCATGATCCCATAGTAAGAAGCATTATAAGACAAAATGCACTATTTATATTTAATGAGGTAAAAATGTAACATTTTATTCCATTTGCTTTCATTAAAATAAAATACTGGAGTTCCTCTCATGGCGCAGTGGAAACAAATCTGTCTAGGATCCATGAGTGCTCTATCCTTGGCCTTCTTGCTCAGTGGGTTAAGGATCTGGCGTTGCCATGAGCTGCTGTGGTGTAGCGCACAGAAGCAGCTTGGATCCGGCGTTGCTGTGGCTGTGGTGTAGGCCAGTGGTTACAGCTCTGATTCAGCCCCTAGCCTGGAGACCTCCATATGCCGAGAGTGCGGCCCTAGAAAGCAAAAAAAAAAAAAAAAAAAAAAAAAGAAATACTGGTTATGAGTCACTAAATTGATTTGTGATCCACTAGGTTAAAACCGGTAGTTTGAAAGCTGCTCTAAGAACAGATTTGCTTGGTATAGAATATATTTTGGTGTTAACTTAAGATTATGTCAGTTTGTTTTTCCAAGTGGTTGAACCAGTCTGGAAGCAAGAAAGAGTTGTAAGCATTGGCAGACTTCAGTAATGGCAGTTTCATGGATGTAAAGTAGTATGCCCTTTAGCTTTAATACACATTTCCCCATTACTGATTGAATTATCTAGTGGGGAGACAATTTTGTTTATTGTTAGAGTACAGTTAGATGTTTATGTAAAGTACATCTCAACTTTTCTTAGATCTTGAGGCCTTTGAAAATGTGAGGAAAATCAGGCCCTACCTCGTAGAAGAATTACACCTATATGATTATACGTAAATTGGACATAGAATATCAGAGAGTTCTTGACCATTTTAGGACCTTCAGAGAAAGAGATGGATGGTGAGAAGTTCCTAGGAACTCCCAAAAAGGGAGATGGCTAATGCTCTATTCCACTCTAAGTCATTTCCTGTGAGGGTGGAAGCTTCCATCCTCAAACACCCCCACCTTCATCCTGAAACCTGTAAAGTTGTTTTTTTTTTTTTTTTTGTCTTTTTGCCTTTTTATGTAGAGCCACACCCGCGGCATATGAAGGTTCCCAGCCTAGGGGTCTAACAGGAGCTGTAGCTGCTGGCCTTCGCCACATCCACAGCCACGCGGGATCCAAGCCGCGTCTGTGACCTACACCACAGCTCACAGCAACGCCGGATCATTAACCCACTGAGCAAGGCCAGGGATCGAACCCACAACCTCATGGTTCTTAGTCGGATTCGTTAACCACTGAGCCACGAAGGGAACTCCGAAACCTGTAAAGTTTTGATGTGGCCTGCAGTTTTGCATTGGGGCAACACTGGATTGGTATCTGTCCTGGGACCACAACATACAAAACATTGTGTATATAGACAGCATGTGCTAAAGGTGAGTAGTCAGAGCAGAGGCTTTAAATTCAACACAACCAAAAAAGTTCAAGTTGAAAGCAGCTAATGAACCTCCAGAAGAGAGTGGGTGGGATGTATTTTTTCTTTCTGTATGAGATGATGGATTGAACTAGTTTTCTTTAAATCTTTATCGCAGAATAGTGTAGTAGCCTTGAGGCCTTGGTGACACAGTTACAGGTCGGGGGAGGCGTTCTTGCTGTAGTGGTTTGGGTGCCTGTGGAGGCACGGGTTCGAACCCTGGCCTGGCACAATAGATTAAAGGATCTGGTGTTGCCACAGTTGTGGTGTAGGTCTCAGCTGCAGCTTGGATTTGATCCCTAGCTGGGAACTTCCATATACTGCAGGTATGGCTCTTTAAAAAAAAGAAAAAAGAAAAAGAGTCTTTGAGGGGAAAAAATTAAATGCACAGGCTAAAACCTCAGCACTTGATCCACCTCATAGCATGGCAGCCTCTGCAGAGCTTTGCTATTTTGGAACCGGTGGTGTGAATTATTCCCCATTAACAAGAATCTGGCTCTTTTTTTTTTTTCCCCTATTGGAGAAAAGAAGCTTGTGTGCATTTACCCTACCTCAGCAGTTCTCAAACTTTTTGTTCTCAAGGTCTCTTCTCTGCAGTTTTCAGAATTATTGAGTAGGTTATAACTGCCATTTGTAGTATAAAAAAATTGAATTGAGAACTATTTAAAATATTTGTTAGTTCATTTTCAAATAATATAAACCCCCAAAATGTTAACATAATGTAAATAAGTAACTCTGTTTACCAAAAGAATTAGACTTGTGGTGTGATTTTATCCGTTTATTGTCTGGCTTAATAGAAGATAGCTGGGGGGTTCCTGTCATGGCTCAGTGGTTAACGAACCAACTAGTATCCCTGAGGACAAGGGTTTGATCCCTGGCTCTGCTCAGTGGGTTAAGGATTGCCATTAGCTGTGGTGTAGGCTGGCATCTACAGCTCCGATTCTGCCTCTAGCCTGGGAACCTCCATATGTCTCCGGTGCGGCCCTAAAAAAACAAAAGACAAAAAAAAAGAGGTAGATAGCTGGATTCTCAGATCTGCTGCTCCATTAGTCTCTTTTAATATGTTAATTTGGTTGAATAATATGAAGAAAAGCCAGCCACATAGAGATATCTAGTTGGAAAAACAAAGAGTATTTTAATGGCTGTTTAGATTATTTTGAATATCATTCGGTAGTACTACATCAACATATGAACAATAGTAGTTCTTTTTTTTTCCTATGAGAAAGCTTATGATGATGATTGTACAGCTATAGATATAATAAAATTATTCAATTAAAAAGTTTGTTGCAGGAGTTCCCAGCGTGGCGCAGTGGTTAACGAATGCTACTAGGAACCATGAGATTGCAAGTTCGATCCCTGGCCTCACTCAGTGGGTTAACGATCCGGCATTGCCGTGAGCTATGGTTAGGTCTCAGATGCGGCTTGGATCTGGCGTTGCTGTGGCTGTGGTGTAGGCCGGCAGCTGTAGCTCCAATTTGACCTCTAGCCTGGGAAACTTCATACGCCGTGGGTGCGACCCTAAAAAAAAAAAAAAGGTTTATTACAGCTTTTGTTATAGCAAAACTGAAATTAATCTAACTACCTATCAATATCTGACTAATGATATATAGTGTATCTACACAATGGAATATAATGCAGCTATTTGACACCAAGATCGTTATGTACTTATGAGGAAAGCCTCTGAATATGAAGTACGTTATTAAAAAAAAAATACAGGCAACTAGAAATAGTAGTTTAGTGAGAGGTTAAGGAAACAGGAGCCTAGCTTCTTGGCTTCAGAGTCCAGATCTACTACTTGTTAGTTATAGAACTGAGAAGTGTCTTAATTTCTCTGTGCCCCTATTATCCTTTGCTTTGGATGCACTCTCTAGTCGACCCTTATTTTTCTGAAACTTTTAATTCAAAATAACGGTTTCGGTTCAGTAATTAAAATGTCCAGTCTCGTGCCAGAATTCTCACATCCTCACTATCTGCAACAAAAGAGAGAAGATTCTTTTGTCTTTGGCAACTAGGAAGTCACTGGCAACCTCCACCACGTGGTTTCATTGGAGCAGTAAGGCAGAGCCCAAATGCAGTGGGAGAAGGAAGGAGTAGGAGGTGTGGAAGGCTTGGAGCAAGTGTAGGCAGACTTTGGGGGCAACTTCAGAGGGAAAAGTTAAAATAGAGGAAAGAGGTGTATTTAAAGAAGTGAGGTAGAGTTCCCTGGTGGCTCAGCAGTTAAATGATCTGGCCTCATAACTGCTGTGGCTCAGATTGCTGCTGTGGGACAGGTTCAGTTCCTGGCCCAGGAAATTCCACATACCGTGGGCATGACCAAAAAATTAAAAATTAGGAAGTTAGGTTTCTGAGGAGGTGGGAAAGGATGGGTGGGATTCTCAGCTCAGGGGGTGCATTAGTTTTAGAATGGAGACTTATAGAAACCACAAACCTAGAGCCTGCACATAGGGAAAATGACCTGGCGTTTATGAGGGTTCCCATTTGATACCTCCTGTTTGTTCCCTGCAGGAAAGAAGAGATGGTGTTAGGGACTCAAAGAGTGGTGGTGGTTGGGATGGATTCTGGGAAATGGGACAGTGGGAAAGGGGAGCTTCCTAGAGTTACTACCTAAGATTTCTGAGCAGCTTTAAGATCAGGTCTGAGTTTGGAAATTATAGGTTTATAGAATCTGTGTAGTGCTGAGATTTTTCCCAAAGTCTTAGAATCAGAGAAGCAGAGCCGTAGGGTCCATGCTGCAGCCTGCTCAGAGGAACTCAGCATCAAAAGGGCCAAGACAAAATCTGACCTTCTTCACTCTTGTTGCGGGCAAGCTCTTGTAGGCAGCACAGTCGATCAAATAAAGAGGAGAAAATTTTGTGTAACTCCCCTTTTGAAAAAAGCAACACCTTGATTTCTCGAAGAGTTCCCTTGTGGCTCAATAGGTTAAGGATCCAGCGTTGTCACTGCTGTGGCTTAGGTCACTACTGTGTCATTAATTCAGTCCCTGGCCTGGAAACTTCCACAAGCCATGGGTGTGGCCAAAAAGGAAAAACAAAACAAAACTTAAAACATTGACTAACCCAACAACACACAATCGCTGTGAGTGGCTTTATGCATTAGCACCTAATTCATCTGCTCAGCAAATTCAAACACTGGGGTTTCTTTATTTAATTAATACACGAAGTTCTCCAGTGGTAGTTTCCTAAAAGTTTAGTTGCAATGTCAAATCAGAAAGCATATCAATAAAGGTTTGTGCTATTACATTAAAATCTTTGGTCTCACTGGCTTTTTTTATATCTTTTAAGGGCCGCGCCTGTGGCATATGGAAGTTCCCAGGCTAGGGGTTGAATCGGAGCTGTATCTGCTGGCCTACACCATGGCCACAGCAATACCAGATCCAAGCTGCATCTGTGACCTACACTATAGCTCTTGGCAACGCCAGATCCTTAACCCATTGAACAAGGCCAGCGATCGAACCTGCATCCTCATGGATACTAGTCGGATTCAAGCCATGACAGGAACTCCTTACTTGCATTTGAATGAATTTTTTTTTTTACCAGTATACATGATTTATAACACCATGTGTTTAGTCATTTGGAAAATACTAGGTCACTGGGTTATGCGGATCTAATGTTGACTAATTTCATTAACAAGTTGTATTCGTTAATATCACCACAAATCTCATCAGAAAGTCTTTAAGTACTGGAAAGCTGTCCAGCTCACAGTGGTAGATACAAGTTTTCCATAATTCTAAAGCTCAAAATTATCATTGGCAGCAAATACTGTCAGTTTTTCTCTTTGAAGTGACAGACTTTGTTCGTTTTTCTGAAATGAGAAAATGTCTGCCAAGTGCCCAAGTATGAATAACCATAGTTTATCTGGAAAAGGAGATTATTTAGCTTGCAGCTCAGTTACACAAATGATTTTCTTAGAGACCACCACTCAGCAGTAGTGCTTTATGCTTACTTCTGTTTCATAAAATAGAATATTAAAAAGGTATCTTTTTAAGAATTAAGGTTTTTGTTTTTTGTTTATTTGTCTTTTGGGAGTTGTACCCACAGCATATGGAAGTTCCCAGGCTGGGGGTCGAATCAGAACTATAGCTGCCAGCCTCCACCACAGCAACAGCAGCGGCAGGATCCAAGCTGCGTCTTCGACTTACACCACAGCTCACGACAACGAGGGATCCTTCACCCACCAAGCGAGGCTAGGGATCCACTCCGAGTCCTCATGGGTACTATTTGGGTTCATTACCACTGAGCCAACATTACAAATTCTTAATCAGTTTCTAATGTTAGAAGTTGATTAACAGATCCAAATACGAGAGAGATATGAAGATTGCCTATCAATTTTTAAAAAACAAGGAAATTAACATCGGTATACCATTAATTCAGTGACAGATGTTATTTGAATCTCACCGGTTTTCCCACTAAGGTCCGTTTTTTGTTTCAGAATCCAAACCATGATGCCACCTTACAGTTAGTTGCCATGTGTCTATAGTTTCCTCTAATCTATGAGTCTTTGTTTTTTGTGACCTTGACACTTTTGAAGAGTACCGATCAGGTATTTTGTAGAATGTCCCTCCTTTTGAGTTTTCCTCATGATTCCACGTGGGAGTATGGATGTTTGGAAAGACTGCTTTCTTACCACACATGGTAGCAACATGTTGCTAGTGATGTTAACTTTGATCATTTGCTTGGAGTGGAGTTTGCTGGGTTTCCCCACTGTGAAGTTACTGTAAGGTTTTTTCCCTTGATAAATTTATCTCCCCGCCCCCCACCCCCCCTTTGGCTGCACCTGTGGCATGCGGAAGTTCCAGTCAAGGGATCAAACCTGTGTGACGGCAGTCACCTAGGCCGCTGCACTGACATTGCTGGATGCTTAACCCACTGCACCACAGGGAAACTCCCTAAGTTCATCTTTTTTTTTTATTGGGATTTTTTTGTTTGTTTTTTTTTGTGTTTGGTTTTTTCAGTTTTTCCAAGTCATTTTGGATTTCTGTTCCATTGATGTTAACAAAGGAATATTGACACTTGCTACTGAACTTGAGCTCCCAGAATATATTGTAGCACCAATTACTTGTTATTACTCAGGAAGGATAGATGAGACCATCTGCATTTTTCCACGGAAAGCTCAATCACTTTTTGGGGGTGGGGTGGGGAAGTTCTGATGACCAACTGGATTTTCAAGTCTTTATTAGGCAGCAGAATACTACCTCAGAGGAGAGGAATGGAGCTGGGTTATTTTCAGAGTTTGGATGGCATACTGGTTTCTTTCATAGGGAGTGTTGACTTTTTTTTGAGTGTAAGTTTTTAGAGTTATCTTGGAAAATCAGTGTAGATTATCGAGAAACTTTGTAGTTTATTCTTCCTTCCTTCATCTTATCTTATTCTTCCTTCCGTCATCTTATCTGTCCATCTGGTAGTCTGTGCAGCAGAGCATTTACTCCCAGAGAACTTTGGCAAATTAACTGTCCTAGTCCTTGGGCTACTTAATTTACATTTCACCAGAGGTTTTCATATAAGAATCCAGGACCTCATCTCACCACTGTTTTGTTATTAACACTAGGTGGGTACTAGTAAGCACTGGTACTAGTAAGCATTGTGTGTCCAGCAGAATTTAAGCAAGGCAAGTCCTTGAGGGAGATGTATTGTGAACACTGAACATTCACATTTGAATCTTGCTTATTCAGTGTGGCTCACACTATCATCCAGTTCTCATATTTTCTCTTAATGCATTTCTGCTTTCTTCTTGGGTGGAAACCTCCATACTTCATCACAAGAGGACCTGGTGCAGCTTCAGTGCAGTTACTGATTGTACTTGACAAGTCTTGTGGCAGCTGTATACCAGCTTAGGATCAAATAATGTGTGCCTCAGAAAGATTAGCAGTTTCCAAGGTTTTAAAGTTCTCTCTGTCACATTCCTTATATTCCCACTTCTTGTTGGTCCATCTCAAACCAGTCACAGTAGAAACAGATGCTCTTGATCTCTTGTTGCCAAACTCTCTCACAGCTTACAGATATATTCTTTCTAAATTCTAGTGCTCCTGGACTCTTAAAGCTCATTATTTTCTGTCAGAGATTTATTTTGAATAGTCTTTCATTCAGCTTTCCTTCTTTTTTTGCTTTTCTTCTCATAAGAATATATGTCTACTATAAAACATCTGTGCATCAGCTGTAATACGATTGGTCATGAATTGTATCATTATTTTACAAGTTTTTTGGGTTTTTTTGTTTGTTTTTGTTTGCTTGGGGTACTTTTTTTTGCTTTTTAGGGCCGCATTCGAGACATATGGAAGTTCTCACGCTAGGGGTTGAATTGGAGCTATATCTGCCGGCCTATACCACAGCCACAGCGATGCAGGATCTGAGCTGCATCTGCTACCTACACCACAGCTCGTGATAATGCCAGATCCCTGACCCGCTGAGAGAGGCAAAGGATCAAACTCGCATCGTCATGGATAATAGTCGGATTCGTTTCCGCTACACCACAATGGGAACTCCCATACAGGTATTTTCTAATAGGCATTTTTCCCATTATTTTGTTTTTTAAACTAATTAATGTGGTTTAAGTTTTCATTCCTTTGTTTTCTTATTGAGGTGAAATCCGTGTAACGTAAATGAACATTTTAAAGCATATGATTCAGTAGTATTTAGTTCATTTTCATTTTTGTGCAGTCATCACCCTGATTCCTTTTTATGTTTTGTGTATAGCAGTGGAAAAACTTGTATAGGCCCCCCAAACCTTGTTTTTGCTGACAGAGCAAGGTTATCACTGGCTTCAGAATTTGTGCACTGGAGTTCTCATTGTGGCACAATGGGAAGAGATCTGACTAGTATCCAGGAGGATGCTGGTTTGATCCCTGGCCTTGCTCAGTAGTTGGGGATCTGGCGTTGCTGTGGGCTATGGTGTAGGTCGCAGATGCAGCTCAGATCCCACATTGCTGTGTCTGTGGTGTAGGCCTGAAGCTATAGCTCCAGTTCTACCCCTAGCCTGGAAACTTCCATATGCTGCAGATGTGGCCCTAAAAAGCAAAAAATGAAAATAAAAAGAATTTGTGCACTACTGCTGGTGGTTGGTTAGTTTCATCCAGCAGCCAAGCATTTGGTCCATTGGGTTTTAAGTAACTATGGTTTATTACAGCACATTGTCCAAAATTACACTAAATAAGATCGCTAAATTGTTTGTGTTTCTTTAATTTGGGGATAAGGGGGAAATTGTTTCTTACTGGAGAGTTTGAAATGTCCGCATAATTAAACAAATGCTTTTTTTAAATTCTGCATAAAATGTCACATATTCATATATTGACCAGTCTACACAATCAAATCATTCACCAAATTATTCCTTTTTCTTTCCCTCCTTAGGAAATTAACCTTGTATGAGCTGATTTTGCATTGATTAACTGATTTAAAATGATACATCGGGAAAGAGAATAGTAGGCTTAGTCCATATTAGGATATTGATCGTTTTTAGCTCTTTAGGGCACCTTTGAGATTTCTACTTAGTGTACTACCTAGGGCAGTTCAAAAGCTTATTGCTTAGTTTCTGTTTGAAAGCTTTTAAAGTAATTGAACTAGTGATGAAGTCATAAAAGACCCAGGCTTTCTTCATGTGCTCTGGGGCCTCATGCTTCCCTAAAGACTGTGGGAATTGCCCAGCAGTTTTGTCATATACACATATTTCTCTCAAATTCCTTTCCCTCTTGGAACAATTCCATTAGCCATTGCTTCTCATCTACATGATGTGGATCTCCATATTTCTACAGCGCCTTTTTTTGCTGGAGAAAAATGGAGTCATCACATTAGTCTGAAAGCATTATAGCCAGGCTGTTCCCAGGCTACTTGAGGATTGCTCAGAGGTATCGTCGTCAACAAAGGAACTGCCACGAAACAAAAGAGGACACATACATGCAGAGAAAACTAGCTGTCTAGTACCGCCCTCATTCTGTTCTCTAACCAGCAAAAATGTGAAAGGGTTTTTGCTGAATGGTATTTAGAAATGTAGAGTCTAAATTCAGTCCAGAGACTTTTTCTAATTTCTCAGGCCAGTCTCCATCTCCTCCAAGAGCAATCAGGAGTTGGAGGTCACAGGGAATGTTCACTGATGGACCAGAACTTAAATCTTGTATTTTAGTTCCAAAGAGCTTAGTGCGCTGTGTCAGGGAGACTGCTCTCCTTGTTGCAGCAGATCTTCTGCATAGCTACTCCCCTGGGATGAAGTGAGTGCCATTTCAGCTCCCCTCACATTTGGGCTGGATAGTCCTTTATTTTGGAGAACTAACATGTACCTTACAGGCTATTCACAGCATCCCTAGCCACTGGCCACAGGATGCTAGTCATACCTCTTCTCCTCTTCCCAAGTTATGACTACCAGAAATGTCTCCAGATATTGCCAAGTGTTCCCTGGGGCAAAATCACCCAAGATTGAGAATCACTAACTTTAGGTTTCTTCCAAAGGCAAAGTGAGGTTGCTGAGTCTTAACTCAACCACCTAACCTCAAAGTATTTTTTCTTCTTTTCCCTAGTAAGAGCCTAGAGAAAGAATTCCCCTTTTGCTTTCATGTACGGATAGAGCAGCAGGTAGCTGATATGCACAGTCATTCAGACGCTGAACTGCATTTGGCTTTGGCAGTCACTGGGGATGGAAGTGATGAGCCAGCAGTGGCCTCCTTACTACCTGCACTTTTTGTTCCAACTAAACAAACTTTTACAGTCTTTTGTTAATGAGTCAGCTGGTAAAGGAAACAGTCTTCTTTTGCCAAAGCTTTTATGAAGCAGAGTCATAGCACAGTTTCATACACATGAGTTCCTGTTGTACTGACTTTTTCTTCCTGAGGACTAGGGAAGGATACCAGTGAAAATAGAAGTGACAGCGTGGATTTGTGACTATAGTAGGTAATAGTTTTTCAAAAATCCAACTAATTGTATTTCAAAAAATAGTTTTTCAAACCCCCCCAGCAATAACAATTAGAAAGTACCACCATTCTCAACATTTTATAGCAAAAAGTAAATTCTGATGTCAACAGAGGATTATAAAACCCTTAGAGTAGCAAACTCCAAAATTGGCCCTGGCAGTGGATTTTGTGGCACTGTGCTCATAACTGGGAACATCCTTGAAGTGGCCTGTGATAATCAGGCATCTGTGGTGCATATTTCAAGTATTTAGCTTGGAGTGTGTGTGTTATGCATGTATTAGGAATTAAGAAAACACTAGTAGAGTTTTAGAAATGAAAGAAACCACAGGAAAGAGAGTTCCAAGAGGCTAAGGACCAGAGCAGAGTTCAGAGACGTACTAGGCCTTTTGGGGCCTCCAGCCAGGTCTTTTCAGTTGTACCATAATGCCTCCCAAACTGGCTGCTGGAGAAGAGTGATAAACTGAGCACAGAAGGGGAGCCTTAGAAATGGTGGCAGATGCAAAACTCTACAGGTGGAGAGAAAACACAAGCAACCTCCTTCAGAAATGCTGTGGCTGCCTTTTCTTAGAGCTATGGAAGATGTGTCAGCATTGCTAGTTCAGGGCTGGGAGTGGAGAGGGAGAAATCAGGTCTTTTTTCCCCCTATACCCTGCTGAAACCTGTTGGCAGTAGGCCACAGAAGCTTTCCCAAGGCTTAATTGTCAGACTGATGCCAAGTGCACAGGAGCTCTACTTATAATTCCCCCACCGAGAGCTTTTACTTTGCAGTTTTGCTTTAAGCTCTCTGTTAATCCAACCAGTCACTTATTTTGGAGAGAAACTAACAGTCTTCTTTTGACAGCACAATGATTGCTCAATTTTTCATGATTTTCTTCCTCAAGGTAGATGCCAAGCTCAAGATTACAAAAGAAAGCCTTTCTGAACATTATAGCAAAACCAGTTGGGTTTCCTTAAGGTTATTAATAGTTTTGAATCCATTTTGAACTATGAACAGTTGTTCAAGTCAAGGACAGCAGCCACCAAGAACTATAGCTGATGGTATGTGGTGCAGGTGGATGGGCAGACAATTACTCCTGAAACTTGCCCAATTTACAGCTAATAACATTTACATAGAAATTCATTTAAGCACTAGTGCCTTGTTGGTAAAACCCAATGAGGTTACACGTAGCATCATTAGAACATAATTAACTAGGAACAGAAAAGCATTAGAAGGTGCTTTGAGAGTAAGCCCCCTGCTTGCCCATTGTGCCTGTGGGCCCAGTGTAACACCAGCCTGAGAAGAAAATAGTCATCATGAAAATATTTTCTTTCCTTCCAAGTCAGGAAACAGACTCACAATGGAGTCTGCTTCTCTATTCTGAATTTTAAGATGTGCAGGAAACAACCAACCATTACCAGCTGAGGTTTTCCTGCTGATAAATGAACCCTGAGGCCACAGTGACCTGTCTTATTAATGAGTTAATGAAGAACCTGGTCCTTGCATTGACCCTCTCCTTAAAAGCTTTCTGTGGAGCTGAAACAACATTCCTCTAATTTATGAGTTAACTCTTTCTTACTTAGCAAATGAGAAACAGAAGGGGAGGAAAGAATCTGTGTGACAGAGAAGTTTGCTCAGTGGATCCAGCATTGTTGTAAGCTCTGGTGTAGGTCGCAGACATGACTCAAACCTGGCGTTACTGTGCCTGTGGTGTAGGCAGGCAGCTGCAGCTCCAAATGAACCCCTAGCTGGGGAACTGCCATATACTGTGCTTGTGGCCCTAAACAAACAAATAAAATTTGGGCATTAACTTCACTTGCAGACAGAAATATCAAAAAAATATTTTCAGAGTTCCCGTCGTGGCTCAGTGGTTAACAAACCTAACTTAGTATCCATGAGGACAAGGGTTCAGTCCCTGGCCTTGCTCAGTGGGTTAAGGATCTGGTATTGCCATGAGCTGTGGTGTAGGTCGCAGATGCAGCTTGGATCCCAAGTTGCTATGACTGTGGCGTAGGCCAGCAGCTACAGCTCCAATTTGACCCCTAGCCTGGAAACTTCCATATGCTGTGGGTGTGGCCCTAAAAAGACTAAAAGAAAGCCACAGCCACAGCCACGCAGGATCCAAGCCACGTCTGCAACCTACACCACAGCTCATGGCAACGCCAGATCTTTAACCCACTGAGAGAGGCCAGGGATCAAACCCGCAATCTCATGGTTCCTAGTTGGATTCATTAACCACTGAGCCACGACGGAACTCCAAAATTGGTCTTATATTTATTGTGTTGCGTTTTACCTCAAGGCAGTGACATTTTGTTGAAGGATTTCCCTACCCATTATTGTGACAAGAAACTACTTTGAATTGAGCAACAGAAGTATTTGGGTTTTCTGCAAGGATTTCACTGTAGAAAACGCAAATGTTTACTTTTGTAAGTAAATGTTATAAACCCAGCATTTATTAAAGGAGGAGGTCCTCTCTTCAGCTTATTAGAAAAAGAATAATATCCTTTTAATTGATTTATCTTTATGAATCAGAAATTATTTCTTCTCCCAAATTTTCTTTTCTTTGAGCAGTTGTTTGTTGATGATGTTCCATGGTTGTGATGGGGCCCCAGAATTATGGAAGATACCTCTGTTACAGGGTCATTTCTCAGCTTTGCAGTTCTAAAAATGTGATTTTTGTATTAGTTGATTAGATTGTGATGACTCATTAGGCTGGTGTTACACTTGGTTTAGAAAACCAGAGTGGTTGTTTATTAACTTACTATTTCATTAACCAGAAGAGTTTGTCCTATTGAAGCATCCCCAAACCAGGACCTGGAAAATCGTAAAAACTGATAGGAAGCTTTGTGAGCAAAAAAAATAGGAAATGGATCCATCGTCTTCCCCACATGCCATTTGGAGACTTTCAAGGAATCTGTCTTCTACTATAAGGCATTTCTCTCTCAGGTACTTGGTCTTGGTGGTTCATATTTAAACGCTCTACCTGGTCAGTGCTAAATGCCTCTGCCAAGATGGTTCGAGATGGTAAACTGAACACGTGCCACCACGTATGTGCCCCACATCCTTAACAGTATCAGAACAATATATGTCTTTAGCAGTGCTGGAGGGAGTTCCAGCTGTGGCCCAGTGGGTTAATGATCTAGCTTGTCTATGTGGAGGCACCAGTTCGATCCCTGGCCCAGCACAGTGGGTTAAGGATCCAGCGTTGCTGCAACTGTGGTGTAAGTCACAGCTCTGGCTTGGATTTGATCACAGGCCCAGGAAATTCCATATGCTTCAAGTGTGGCTTGAAAAAGGGAAGGGAAAAAAAAGTGCTGGAGGAAGAGAATATCTTGGATAGTCTGGAAGTTTGAGGAATTCCTGAAGGACAGAGGCAGTTGGTTAAAGGTAAAAAGCAGAATGCAAAAACCCTGCATGTCCCTCTCCTCTCCTGTAATTACTAGACATGGCTGTGGTTGGCTCAGTGGGGCATTTACACACTGGGGATCGAGAACATCACTTGAACAAGCACAGCGTCACATATCACAAGAAACCCAACGTCATAAGAGAGAAGCTCCAAATTCCAGAAATTGACAAGTTAAAGTTGGGGTATCTAAGTACTATAAATAGAACCTAAAAAAGAGACTTAAAAGGAAGTGTATTTATACCCTTTAAGGGATAAAAAGAAAATATTTCATTCATAAAACAACAGACTCTTCTGGGAAAGAATGAGTTTTATTTCCTAGATCTTGTGAACAAAACATGATTGTTTACCTAGAACCTCATTAATGAGTCTCCTTAGCCTAATAGATACAACTAAAGGGAATTAGTAAGCAGGGGGACAGAGCTAGAGCTTTGCTAGATTACAAAATAATGAAGAAATAAGCTTACAGAAAACTAAATATAGTAGGAGCAGTCACTTCAGAAGTTCCAGGGTTTGGAGTTCCTGTCGTGGCTCAGTGGTTAACGAATCCGACTAGGAACCATGAGGTTGCGGGTTCAATCCCTGGCCTTGTTCAGTGGGTTAAGAATCTGGCGTTGCCGTGAGCTGTGGTGTAGGTTGTAGACGCGGCTCGGATCCCGCGTTGCTGTGGCTGTGGCAAAGGCCGGCAGCTACAGCTCCGATTAGACCCCTAGCCTGGGAACCTCCATATGCTGCAGGTGTGGCCCTAGATAAGGCAAAAAAAAAGAAAAAGAAAAAGAAGTTGTTCCAGGGTTCATCTAATAGGAATTCTGGGAGAAAAAAAGAAATAGGGGAGGGTACAAATTCCCAAAGAAATAATGGAAGAAACTTTCCCGAACAGAAGAAAGCAAGAATCCTTAGAATGAAAGGGCCCGCTGTGAATGTATCAAGTTAAGAGGGCCTGCATATTACACATGCAGTGGAAGTCTTAGAAGGCTAAGGATAGAGAAGAATCCTAAAAGCTTCCAGAGAGAGGAAACAATTCAGCCTATAAAGAAGCAAGAATTAGGTTGGTATTATTAGCAACACGGGATACAAGAAGACGATAAGACGATATATTCATAGCTCTTAGAGAAAATGCTGTAGAACCTGAGAGTCCATACCCTGGAAGTCCCTCAGATATTAAGGGCCAATGAGGACATTTTTCAGGTGTGGAAGAACTCAGTTTCCCACTCGTGATCCCTATTTTATAGAATTTCCAGAGGGACACTGTTCAGAAAAATTAAAAGGGAAATCAAAAGAAGCATTTGATAAGAGGAGGAAGCACACACTAGAGAATACTTAGGTCAGTACTCTGCATGCTCTGCATGCTCCTGACAGCAGTGACATCTGCAGGCACAGAAAAAGCAGCCACCCAGAGGTTCTCGGTCTCAGTCTGCTCTGACATCCACGTGGATGCCACCATAGCCCAGGCCTCCAGATTGTGCTCATCTTTAAGATGCTTATCCCCACCCTGCCCCTCCTTGTCCTTGCTTATCTGTATGCACTTTGGGGCCCAGTGATCTCCATTCAGTTTTATAAGAGCAGGAAAAAGTCTACAGTCTTCTGTCCTGGATCCTTTGGCTAGTCTAAAAATTAAATTAACGTAAGATAGATTAACAGGAGAAAAGCTAATTTTGTATGTACCAGAGCCCCATAAATTTGTAAAGAATTGACAAAACGGGTTTGGGCTTGGGGTAGTAAATTGTAAAGTAAAAAGTATGTTTTATATAGCCTTCTTGGCGCTAGGTTCCCTTTCTCTGGCAAAAAGGATGCCCTCTCCCATCTGGTACCTTTCACATGGGAGGTTAGCTCCTGCTGAATAAGGGGACAAAGGAGGGTCACAGTGTCCTTTTTACTGGCTATTTCTCACATACCTTTAATTCAAAATAATCAGTATGCCAAATTGGCATATTTTGGGGTGACATTCTGAGCCCTTGCTGATTCAGTTTCCTTGATGAATAATCCTTTTACCTTCTGCCTTCACTGAAACTGGGCTGAGTGGTCCCCTGGAAACGTTGCTTCCCTGTAGCAAAGCTTAGGTGAGAGCTCTTTTTTTCTCCTCTACTTCACCTTTCCCAAGATCTCAAGGTGAAATAAATGCCGTTCTTGCTTCCAGATTGTCTTTCCTCCTCCTTCCTGGATTTGCCATTGTACTGAAGTATTTGAGGTTAGTGGGGGTGCTAAAGTATTTGAACCAAGAAGGGCAAGAGGAAATGATGAGAGAGTAGAACCTTTGAAGTAAAGGCTGTCTAGGTTTGCTGAGTATCATGTGAATAGGTGGCAGAGTTGAACTAAAGAAGTTACTTGGTTTTGAGAAAGTCGAAAAATTGAGAGGACAAGTTTTGGTCATCTGTGGATATTGAAGTCAGATAAGAATAAAGAATTATAACAGGAGTTCTTGTCATGGCTCAGTGGTTAACGAATCCAACTAGGAACCATGAGGTTGCGGGTTCGATGCCTGGCCTTGCTCAGTGGGTTAAGGATCCGGATTTGCTGTGAGCTGTGGTGAAGGTTGCAGACGCGGCTTGGATCCCACGTTGCTGTGGCTGTGGCGAAGGCCGGCAGCTACAGCTCCTGTTAGACCCCTAGCCTGGGAACCTCCATATGCTGTGGGTGCGGCCCTAGATAAGGCAAAAAGACGAAAAAAAAAAAAAAGACCTAACACCAAATATTGGTGGGGATATGGAGCAGCTGGAACTCTGCTGGTGGAAGCACTCGTAACTTTGGAGAATTGTTTCACCTTTTTTGGTTAAGTTTAACATATTCCTGGTCTATGACCCATCAGTTCTATTTCTAGGTTTCATCCAGAAGAAATTAAAACACGTCTGCAAAACCTTGTACAAGCAGAGTTCCCATTGTGGCGCAGCAGGTTAAGGATCTGGCATTATCTCTGTGGCAGCAAGGGTTCAATCCCCAGGTCGGTGTAGTGAATTAAGGATCCATTGTTGCTGCACCTGTGGCATAGGTTGCAGCAGCGGCTCAGATTCAGTCCCTGGCACAGGAATGTCCATATTCTGGAGGTGTTGCAAAAACAAATCAACCTTGTACAAGCACGTTTTATCATAATAGCGCAAAACTAGAAACAGCTCCGGTGCCCGTTGACAGGAGAATGAGTAGACAGCAAGAAGAAACAAGCCACTGACACCCAGCATGGACTGATACAACATGGATGAACCCCAGAAACACTCCTAAATGAGAGAGTCAGACACTAAAGAAGTGATACTGTATTATTCTATACATTCAAAACAAGGCAAAATAATCTGTGGTAATGGAAGTCAGCATATTGCAGGTAGTGCAGAGAGATTGGGAAGGGAACTTTCTGGGATGGTAGGAATATTCTCTGTTTTGACCAGGGGTATGAAGTACATGGGAGTATGCATTTGCTAAAACTGTTGGAAGATAAGACTACCTTTCCTCTGTGTTTCACTGTACGTAAATTTCAGTGCCAAAAAAAGGGATGGGGAGGGAGAGGGGAGCCTGCTGGGGAGACAGAAGTGACTGAGCCAGAGGCCTCTCATCCTTCTCCCCTGCTGTCCTGCTCTCAGCGCATGAATCCTAACCTGAATGTTAGGAAGGCGAGGACATGGGGTGGGGGACACTGCATATTAACCTCCTATTAATTCTAGTCTTTAAGAAGCTCTAGGGAGTTCCCATTGTGGCTCAGCGGGTTACAAACCTGACTAGTATCCATGAGGATGCGGGTTCAATCCCTGGCCTCGCCCAGTGGGTTAAGGATCCAGCTTTGCAGTGAGCTGTGGTGTAGGTTGCAGACGCGGCTCGGATCCTGAAGTCCTGTGGCTGTGGCACAGGCCGGCAGTGCAGTTCCAATTAGACCCCTAGCCTGGCAACTTCCATATGTCGTAGGTGCAGCCCCTAAAAAAGAAAGAAGCGGCAACTCTAGCTTCCGTTTGGAAGCAGAGGGATTAACCCTCTTGTATAGCTCCTCTCCATCAGCATCCCACTTCATTCTCCCAATTTAATAACATTGTTATCACTGTTAGTGTTGTTCACTGCTGAGCTAGGGTATAGACTAGCCTTATATTCCTTTTCCTGTGTGTGTATGTGTTATTCTTTAGTTTGCTTGGTTTTCTATTTCCCTGTCACATATTTTTTCAAACTCTCCAACGGGGATATAAAATCCCTCTCAGTACTTTTCTTTGCTGTGTCAAATCTGTCATTTCCATCTTTCTCCCACATCCAGTCCCTTCTGGAGCCTTCCATCCTCCTTCTCAGGTCCGAGCTCTTTGTTCTCTAGGTTTTCTGTGCAGCTCTCATTCTGGGCCTGTCCTCTGTCCCTTTTTGTGTAGCGCCCAGGGTTTCTTGAATCCCTTGTCGTACCCTTTCTAGGTTTATTCCCCTTGTTTTGATAGAGCTCATCCTCCAATAACATCCTAAGGAAATGGGATGGGAGATAAATTTTTGAAATTTGGCATGTCTGAAAATGACTTTGTTCTGCATTCACATTCTGACAGTAGTTTTTCTGGGTAGAACATAATCGGTGGAAAATAATTTTTCTTCAAAATTGTTAGGACATTGCTCCATCGTCCGACTTCCAGAAGTTTGAAACCATTTGGAAGTCTTAAATCTTTGTATATAACCTTATTCCCCCTCCTCCACTTTCTCTTTGGAAGTTTTTAGTTTCTTCCATTCTTACCAGGCACCCAGACCTCCACCAGTAAAAATCACCCACCCCTTTTTGCATCTTTTTCCAGCTCTTCTTCAGCATCTTATCCCTTCCACTGTGTATACCACCTCAAATTCCCACTAAACAAGAGAGAAAATTCTTATCTGCATAATTCTCTTACCTTGACATAGTGACAGGTGGAGGAAGTGGTCATCTTTGCTGCAGCTCAGCTTGCTGCCTATAGCAAATCTGTACACCTGAATAGTTCTTTCTGGCAGATTCTGACAAAATGGTCTTCAGTGGGCTGAGTATTGAGTTAGCTAATTGCTCCAGTTATATCCATCCACTGTTGTTTTTAGCTTCAGGGCTGGACTCAGGCATTTCTTCTGGCTCACAGCATAGTAGTGTATATCATTTTAAAGCTGGGCCCCCAGGACCAAACAAACAAAAAGCAGCCTGTCTCTCAGATAGCAAAGTGGCGTGGGGAAAAGACTCAATTGCCACCCTCAGCCTAAGTCTTTCATTAGGTCTCTTGACCTAATTCCTGATTGTTCTAGGACTTCATTATCACATAAAATGAACGCAGATACTGGGTGGGGGTTGCCAAATTCTGTTGTCATAGACTAAAAAAGGCTAAGATTCATCCAGCATCCTCCTTAATTCTCTTCCTTATTTGTGTTTCAATTAAGATATCTTAGCCCATGTACCCCAGATTTATAGTTGATGACAAGATTATTGATTACTCGGCAGGCTTTCATCAGCGGTGCCAAGGCCAGTTTAGGACAGATTCTAGGCTACAGCCAGCCATTCAAGGAGGGGTCTGCCATCTGTTGCAGTGAACAAATGCTTTTCCTGTGCCTGCTCTGAAGTACTTCGTTCTCCTGTAGGAAATCTAGCTAAGGATGGGCAGCAGCTACAAGTTTAGGCAACAGCAAGCATTGTTACTTCAGTAGGTATCATTGTTGGAATCTATGACGTACCAGGTTGATAATCTTTTCCCAATTGCATACATTCCTTTTACACGTATTTATTAAGTGCCTATCATATGCCAGGTACTGTGCCAGATGCTTAGGTTGTGTCCATGAACAAAACAGGTATCAACTCCAGCCTTTGTTCCCATTCTAGCAGGGAGAGAGACAATAAACGTATAAACAAATTACATAGTGTGTTAGAAAATGCTAAGTGCTATGAAGAAAAGAGAATCTGAGGAGAGGGGATCAGAACTCTGGGCTGAGGATGAAGGTTACATTATTAAATAGGAAGCCTGGTTGAGAAATCGAGATTTGAGGTAAGGAAGTTAACCAAGACCTTATCTGGGAAGAGTGTTTCAGGTGGAAGGAATGGCCTAAGGCAAGACCTACAAGGGTGGATGTGTGCCTAAGGCTGAATGAATAGGGCCTTTAGTCAGTAAAGGAGGTCTGAGAGGGTAGTACCTGGCCGGCTGTTGTTGCCCTCTACTAAGATGTGGAAAACTGCTGCAGGCCAAGTCTACTGGGCCTTCACGTAGATATGTCCACACAGCAGTTGGGGGAAAGTCTAGAGTTAGGAAGAGAGATCTGGGTTAAAAGTAAGATTTTGGGATCAGAGGCAAATAACTGGTATTTAAGCCCTGGAACTGGATGAAACCACTCAGCAGTTGAGTGTACGCGGAGAAAAGCAGTCCAAGGGTCACATGCTGGAGGACTCCCAGATACCCTCAAAGAAACTGACACATCAGACAAGCCCAAGTTATGATCAATTCTACAGGCAGGGGGACAGTTCTAGGTCAAAGAAAATCACCTTTTCTTGATTTGAAATATTTCAAAATGAAAAGTTTGTAGGGAACAAAATTGATTTTTTTTTTTTTTTTGCTTATTAAGGCCACACCCAAGGCATATAAAAGTTCCCAGGCTAGGGATTGAATTGGAGCTGCGGCTGCCAGCCTACACCACAGCCACAGCAACACAGGATCTGAGCTGCATCTGCAACCTCCACCGCAGCTCATGGCAACACCAGATCCTTAACCCACTGAGCGAGGCCAGGGATCTAACCCGTGTTCTCATGGATACTAGTCAGGTTCATAACCTACTGAGCCACAATGGAAACTTCTTATTGCAGATGTTATTATCTCTTTCTGGACTTCCATCCCACCTTGTCCTCCTGGCAAATTCCTTCTCATCCTTCAAATTTTAGACATCTCCCCTTCCTTTCCTGTAGCCTTTCCCAGCTCACATTCAGGCTCCTACTGCACTTGCTGTGTAGCAGTTTTCTCATAATCTAATTACTTGTTTGCATGTCTGTGTCAAGCAAATGAATTAAATGTCGTTAAGAAATTTGTGTTTCTGGAGTTCCCGTCGTGGCTCAGTGGTTAACGAATCCGACTAGTATCCATGAGGTTACAGGTTCAATCCCTGGCCTCACTCGGTGGGTTAAGGATCCACCATCAGTGTGAGCTGTGGTGTAGGTCACAGACATGGCTCGAATCTGTCATTGCTGTGGCTGTGGTGTAGGCCAGAAGCTGCAGCTCCAGTTCAGTCCCTAGCCTGGGAACCTCCATATGCAGCAGATGCAGTGCAACACTAAAAAGACGAAAAAGGGGGGGGGTGTGAAATTTGTGTTTCTGGAGTACTCTTGTTGTGCAGCAGGTTAAGGACCCAGCTTTGTCATTGATGTGGTTTGGATTGCTGTTGTGGCATGGGTAAGTTACTATCTCCCATGGCCAGCAGAATCTAACACACTGAAGGCACTCAGTAAAGGCTGAGTTGGTGACTTAATCGTCATGCTTCAAGGTAGTTATTATTATTCTGCTTTTAAAAGTATTAGCTGGAAGAATAGGCAGATCTGTAAAGGTAGAAAACAGATTAGTGGTTACTTACAGCTGGGGGAATAGGGGTGACTACTAATGGGCCTGAGGGGTTTTGAGGTGGTGATAAAGTGTTCTAAAATTAGATTGTGGCAGTGGCTACACAACTGAATATACTAAAAACCGCTGACTTGCATACCTTTTTTTTTTTTGTCTTTTTTAGGGCCACACCCAAGGCATATTGAGGTTCCCGGGCTAGGGTCAAATTGGAGCCTTAGCTGCTGGCCTAAACCACAGCCACAGCAATTCCGAATCTGAGCCACCTCTGCGACCTACCCTACACCTCACGGAAATGACAGATCCTTAACCCACTGAGTGAGGCCAAGGGTCGAACCTGCATCTTCATGGATACTAGTTCTTTTTTTTTTTTTTTTTTTGAAAAAGAATTTTTTTAATTTCTGTTATAGAACATTTGATTTAAATGTTCTGTCAGTTTCTACTGTGCAGCGAAGTGACCCAGTTATACATTTATATACATTCTTTTCACATTATCCTCCATCATGTTCCATCACAAATGATTAGATATAATTCCCTCTGCTATACAGCAGGATCTTATTGAATGAGCGAATTCTTTAATATGTGAATTATTATCTTAGTAAAGCTGTTTTTTAAAGTATTAACTGAGAATAAAAAAATGATTGGTCATTAAATTTTCTTTTGTTTTAATGATTTTTATTTTTTCCATTATAGTTGATTTACAGTGTTCTGTCAGCTTCTACTGTATAGCAAATTGACCCAGTCACACATATATATTCATTCTTTTTCTCACATTATCCACCATCATGTTCCATCATAAGTGACTTGATATGGTTCCCTCTGCTCTGTAGCAGGATCTCATTGCTCATCCACTACAAATGCAATAATTTGCATCTATTAACCCCAGACTCCCAGTACATCCCACTCCCTCCCCTTCCCCCTTAGCAACCACAAGACTGTTTTCCCAAGTCCATGAGTTTCTTTTCTGTGGAAAAGTTCATTTGTGCCATATATTAGATTCCAGATATAAGTGACATCATATGGTATTTGTCTTTCTCTTTCTGGCTTACTTCATTTAGTATGAGAGTATCTCGTTCCATCTATGTGGCTGCAAATGGCATTATATGTTCTTTTTTATGGCTGAGCAGTATTCCATAGTATATATATACCACATTTTGTTGATCCATTCAGCTGTTGGTGGACATTTAGGTTGTTTCCATGTCTTGGCTATTGTGAATAGTGCTGCAATGAACATAAAGGTGCATGTGGGAGTTCCCATCGTGGCTCAGTGGTTAATCAATCTGACTAGGAACCATGAGGTCGCGGGTTCGATCCCTGGCCTTGCTCAGTAGGTTAACGATCTGGTGTTGCCGTGAGCTGTGGTGCAGGTTGCAGAAGCGGCTCGGATCCCACGTTGCTGTGGCTCTGGCGTAGGCCATCGGCTACAACTCTGATTCGACCCCTAGCCTGGGAACCTCTATATGCCGCGAGTGCGGGCCTTGAAAAGGTAAAAAGACCAAAAAATTAAAAAAATAAATAAAATAAAATAAAGGTGCTAAAATAAAATAAAGGTGCATGTATCTTTTTCAAGGAAAGTTTTTGCCTGGATATATGCCCAAGGTGATCAAATTTTCCAGCATTCTTTTAGAATACAAATCATTTTAGTGGCTTAAACATTTAGGTTGTTGTCTCCAATATGTTCACTTTTAAAGGAACATTCTTCCTTGGTACAACTAAGTAAGTTTTGAGGGTTTTGTTTTATGTGCCCTTTTAGTTTTAGTTCTGTCATTCAGATGAGACCATCAGTAGTATCAACATCGTATCTCCAAGCCACCTTCCTTCATCTGGGCAGTGAGAATGGTGAACACATTCATGCAGTCTTCGTTGAATTCCCAGTGGGCCTCACAGTGACAGGAAGGGCATCATGAAGCCAGTCCCCCCGCCTCCCCTGCCAGGAAAGGGTCACAGACTCTTCCAGGCTGCCGCTGGCTTCGGGCAAGGAGCCATAGGTCAGAGGCCTTGCTCTCACAACAAGAAGAGAGTGATGCATGTTTCCTAGGGCAGACTTAATATACAAGGGTAAATTGGAGAACTAAACAATCCGTCCTTCGGATCTTCAGTTGATGGCAAACATCTGGGCATGGCAAGGTTGGCCAGCTTTGTTTCAGAGCAGCTTCATCTCCCAGCTAGCAATCGATAAAACTCCTTTTTCAAACTTACTGGCCGTGACCCATCGTCATACATTTTACATTATGACCCATTGTGGATCGTGGTCATAAAGGCTCTGAGTGGATTCCAGTGTGCAAAGAACCTGGATTTGTTCAAGGTTCACCCATCACTCAGCAGTAGGATTGGGTGACAGGAGCGGTGTAGAGCAGTCTACGTTTCTGAATGAAAAAGCTCCTTTAGCAGCCCCTGGCTGGCAGATTAAGGAAAGAGGCTCTACTTACCCTTATCATTTTCTCTTGCTTTAGAGGTGGAGGGTGGGAATTCCTTTTGGTGGTCAGTGATGCAATGGGTAAAAATCTTCCATTTATTAAAGAGAAACTATGTTGTGGTTATACGGATTGCCCAGCTGTGGTTAACATCTATGGAAACCATTTCCTGAGTGCAGTAAAAAGAAAGTTTTCTGTTTTCTCTACCAGACTACGTGAGAACAGATATTTCTCTTTGTTGAAATCCACTGCATTGCTTTAGCGAAGTGACACCTAAGGGCTCAGGCTTGAAACAGCCCCCTTCTTTTGATCACCCTTGTGCAGATAATTGCTTCGCAAGGACTGTTTAAATCCTGGATTGTGTGCAGTCCTTGTGACAAGGGGAAGACTGTGGCTAATGATGTGTCCTGGCTTTTTGAGGACAGGTGGGAGCTGCCCTGGGACGGAAGCAGGTTGGAGTCTGAGCCTCGTTGAGTTGCCCGCTGAGTTATCAGGATAGTGGCTCCTAGGAAGTCCGAGAAGATGCCCTGGCAAGTGAGCAGGCAACCAACAGGACAGATGCCGCCCTGAGGGGGACTTTGGAGTCAGGGCCCCAGCAGGAGCGCCAGGTGCTAGAAAATGACCTTGCTTACCACTTCAGCCTCATCTAATCAAGGGCCATAAAGTAAAACACCCCCTCAGGCAGAACTGTGAGGTGTCAAGAACCAGACCCTTCTCATTTGAAATTTAGCGTGCATATTTAGTAGTGGTGAGAAGTATGGGGACACAGGGAGTAATTTTGCAAAATGTATGCTAGTGAATTCATTTGTGTTTCATTTAAAGCCATGTAGTTAGTGCCTACCCATTTCTAGAAAGAAACACATATGTGACTCAGTGAGGTCTCTCTAGTCTGACTGAGGACACCTCTGATATCCTGAAACTTTAACCTAATCTCAACCTGGGAGGTGGCCAAGAATTTAAAATCTATTTTCTGTTGACATCCTTAGACATTTTTGTAAGGAGATAGCGAGCTGCCTGAGAAAAAACAAGCTGGAAGTCAAGGGAAAAGCAGAATGCTGAGGTTTAAGAAAGCATGCCAACTCCTGAATCAGCAACTAAGACAAACAAGCCAGTCGAGGCACATCTATCTTCTGTGCGCTGAGCTTTGCTTCTCAAGTTGGATGGTTTCTCTGAGAGGTGTGCTCTTTTCCTGATGGGAGTAATCAGGGTGAGTGTGGTGGTTCCTGCTGTCAGACCAGGCATGTAGCCCATGGGGGCACCCTGCCTGGCGCAGTCATGGGACGAAACCAACAGAGCTCTCCCTCCAAGAGGCCAGGGATGTGTTAGCTGCCAGATCCCGATTCTGCTTCTTCTCTCCTTTGCTTCTGTGGTTGTGACCGGTTGGAGCCCATAAGGAACCACAGTGTCTGGAAAACAAGCTGTGCCTTCCTCAGTTGAGCTCCCAGGGTCTGTATAAAGAAAATGTCATTATGGGCTTTGTTAGAAGTTGTATTTAGTAATTCCTTTAAAATTCTGTCTCAGAAATGTAAGTGGTCTGTTTGTTTTGGTCAGTGTATTATTCTCCCCAGCTGTGCCTGGTCATGCAAATTAAAGCAAAAGCAGTTTGCACCTCAGGGTGAAGCATCCCTTCCCTCTCCAAGCAGGGTCCTCATTCCTGTTAAATGAAACATTTCCTCCGCTGGGAGCCCTCAGGCTTTCTTCCCTCCCCAGCTGCTATAAAATGGTGGAGGCGCTCCCCCTCTTTGCCCTGAGCCCCACCATGGGAGTGGTGTAAGGAAGGAAATAGCTGGAGCAGAGGCAGAAAGGGATGTGGCATTATCTCCTTCCCAGGGAATGAGATGAAACCACATGGGACGGGACAGAGGAGAAGGGAAATTCGGAAGTATCATTTTTCTAGAGGTCTGGTGGCCTGGCTGGGGGGTTTTTCTTTGCCACTGACTTTGTGTCACTTAACCCTGTGTACACTGGGTCCCCTGGTCTTAGAGATGAGTATCCAGGAATCTAGCTGAATACTTCCGTGTTGGCTAGAGACCTCTGTACTCACATTGGCAGGTCTGGTCTAGGACTCTGCTGATGATCTCATAACCCTCGGCCTTTCTCCAGTTACTGCTCTTTCACTTTTTTAGAGACTTTCTTACAGCTGGAGTTTTATGATCCCTTTGAGAATTTCTGAATATTTGTTCTTGAACTAGGATCCTTTACATTGATTCACCCCAGTATATACTTAGACATGGTGAAAGCATTATAGGTGATGCACCAGAAATAAGGAGTCATATCTTCCTGAATTTCCTAAAGGTATTATCCTACATATTACACATTAATTACAAATGAATCACAGAGAAGAGAATATACCTTTACTTGTGAGAGCTCTGGCAGTCACCACTTTACCCAAGGGGCCACACGTAGCTTTGTGAGTCCTGGGCTGACCTGACGCTGTGTATCCATCACTATGTGATGGTGCAGGAAGAAGTACCCCTCCTCATCCACATGGCATACTTGCCATAGGAAACAGACAAATCCTCAACAAGCAATATTCTATAAAACAACCAACTTAGACTCAAAAGACTTATCAGAGATCAAAAGTCAAACAAACAAAAGGCATGAGACTGTGCTAGATTAAAGGAAACTAAGGAAATCCCAAATGTGGTACCTCATGGAAAAGAATGAAGAATAAGAGTGAAGGCCTTTGGGGAGGTGTTGAGGGAAATATGAATATGGACTTTAAATTAGATTTAATATTGACATCAATATTAAATTTCTTGGGTATAATAAAAGGTATTGTGCTTGCGTAGGAGAGTGTCCTTAGGACACACAAAGTATTTAGAGGTGAAGGGACATGGTGTCACCCCCCCCAAAGGTATATATATATATAAAGAGAGAGCGAACAAATTAAAATGTTAATAATGGGTGAATCTAAGTGAAAAGTATTTAGTTAATAGTTCTCTGCTTTCCACTTTTCTATCATTTTAACATTTTTCAAACTAGAAAATTGAGGAAAAATTCTCACCAGACCACCGACATTCTTGTGCCATCAAGTTCCATCCCATAGAGGCAGGAGTAGACTGGATGCTCACAGACTGTAAAGCCCACACACCTACCTAGCAACATAAGGCCTTGTGCATTTTCATGCAACATTTCTGTCTGTGTTACGTGTGTGACACGTGCATTGCCAAGGCCTCACGTGCCCCAAGGAAGCGTGTGGAAAAGGACTCATTCTTTCCTAACACTTGTCTAACTTTGACCCTCTCTGAAAGGTCTAAACTAGACTGAAGAATGAAAGCAAACAACAATAAAAATGAAACAGTTGCCTTCTGTGGCAAGGGACCCAAGCCCACAGCTGAACAATTGACCAGCAGAGGACTATTCTTCACAAAGAGAGACATTGACTTTCTCTTGGCGGCATAAACTACTGCCCAGCAGATCAGTTGGCTTGTCCCATTTCAGTGTCACTTGAGAGTCCCTAACCCGTTTCTTGTCTCAAAAATGAATGCCTTTGGAGATCCTGTTGTGGCGCAGTGGAAACAATTCGACTAGTACCCATGAGGATGAGGGTTCAGTCCCTGGCCTCGCCCAATGGGTCGGGGATCCAGCGTTGCTGTGACCTGTGGTGTACGTCGCCGATGCAGCTCAGATCTGGTGTTGCTGTGGCTGTGGTGTAGGCCAGCAGCTGTAGCTCCAATTTGACCCCTAGCCTGGGAGCTTTCATATACCATGGGTTCAACCCTAAAAGAGAAAAAAAAAGGAATGCCCTCTCTCACAACAAAGACCAGGAGACTGTGCAGTGAGAAGTTAGGAGAGCCCTACTACTTTGGGGAGAATGGTTCATGTCTTACTGTAAGTGGATGATGTGTCTTCTATAGGAAGAGCTGTCCATTTAAACAGAACCAAGTCACGTAGAACAGTCCTCTTAGCAGCAGCTCAGAGGCCAGGGCAGGCAAAACAGACTTCTGTGTTTAGCAGGGAGGGAAGGAAAAGTTGGACAGGCTTTCTGTAATATGGTGGAAGGTTGGGGAAGTTTTCTTGTTTTTGTGTGTTGTGTGTTTATTTTTTCTGTTGTTTGTTTTTTGTGTGTTTTTGTTTTTTGAGGGTGACCACAGCAACAGCATGCAGGGATCAAACCCACGCCACAGCAGTACCCAAGCCACAACAATCACATCAGATCCTTTCATTGCTAGGCCACCAGGGAGCTCCCGGTAATACACTGTTTTAGAAGAGCTTAGCATTCGGGGCTTTTGCTCCCAGAGTCATCATCTATGTCTCATAGACATGTTATGAAGATGTAGAGCAGCTGAAAGCAGATCAAACTTAAGTTCCTTTCCTTCTTTGATTGGCATAAGAGCAATAAAATTGAGTATCAGATTGTTTTCTGTTTGTATAAAAACTGTGAAACTGCTTTTTGCCAGCTTTTATTTCACCTTTTGCTTATGGAGTGGAGTTTTTGTTTTGTTTTGTTTTGTTTTGTTTTTCTTTTTCTTTTTGCCTGACACTGTATCCATGTCAGTATTTTTGGTTTTCCATTTTCCTGAGCCCAGTGTCCCATGAAATACTGTCAGTACAATGTTGGGAAGTGAATGGGATTTAAACTCTCTTCCTAATGTATCACTGGCTTCCAGTCTGTTTCCTTGAGTTGTCTGGTCTTGGGCTTTGGGGAGATTACTTAGAGAGTTACATAGGTGGGAAGTGAAATTGGCCCAGGGACCGGGGCTTTACTTTCCATTCCTAGGGATTTCAGCTAAATCCAAAGAAGATCTGAAAGGGAGCACTGGTTTCAAGCCGATAGCTCTCACTGAAGAATTTTCATCATAAACTTTCTTCTCATTTCTCAAGAAGTACCATGCCGGTTCCAGACCTTTGTATGGCGCTGGAAAATAGCTCATGGATGAGCTATAAAAAAGTCCTGTCTTGTAAGCAGATGACACTCCTGTCTCGTAAACAGATGACAAATACTAAGGAAACTGTATATATCTGCCAAAGAATTTTTGTTCCAAATAATTTGCATTTTAGTGATTATGCAGGTTATGAGACGGAAGGCATAGACTTGAGCTGGGCTGTTTATGTTGACATTCTAAGTAAAGGTCAGCAGTGTTTCCCTACATGTGTTGACCCTATCCTTGCTGGTCCAGTTTTGGAGCTTCCTTTTCTGTCGGTGCAAATGTAGTGTTAAATCCTTTTGGTATAAGAGAAAGTTCATTTGGATAAGTGCATTGTCAAATCATATTAAACATGTTTTTGGTTTTTGGGGGGAGGTTCTTTGCTTTTTAGGGCCGCACCTGCAGCATGTGGAGGTTCCCAGGCTAGGGTTCGAATCGGAGCTGTAGCCACTGGCCTACACCACATCCACAGCAACATCGGATCCAAGCCACATCTGCAACCTAGATCCTTAACCCACTGAGTGATGCCAGGGATCAAACCCAAATCCTCATGGATACTAGTCAGATTTGTATCCACTGAGCCACAGCGGGAACTCCTTTTCTAAAATTCTGAATCTTTTTTGTGTGAGGTCTTCGTTGGTATCTTGTATTGGGTTAAGTTAGCAGGCTCAGTACCATGGGAAGGGAATTGAAATAATTACTGATGGAGAAGTGGACATAGAGCACAAGATAAAAATCTTAGTAAGAGTCTCTTTCACCTGTGTGCCTATGCACACAGCCATACTTAGAGCACTGGAGCCATTTGGTTACAGTGAAAGCCATGCTCCTGGGACAGAAGTAGTCTTACATTGAACTTAAGTTCAGTACAATAGGAAAAGGTGCTTGAAATGTCATTGTTATATTGAAAACATCTTGGCAACAATATTCTGGATACTTCTAAATATAGCATTGTGGATGCATTCTGAGGGAACAAGTGAGTGGTTCATTCCTGTGAACTTTGACCTCTAATAGGTGGGTGAGATTTCTGTGACACAACTCACCCCACTTTAAAACTAAGACCGGAAAATCCACAGCTTGTTGGCAGGGTTGCTGGGTTGCAGGGAAGCATATCAAAGCCAGCTTTCTGGTAGTCCCTCACCCTTATGGCTTAGGATCCAGAAGAGAGAGAACGCAGTGTTTCTGTTGCTTGATGCCTAAAACTTCATTGGTTCCTGCTGACAGCAGTGAGGTCTCCAAGGGAATTCGGACTTTGCCCTTCCCCAGGTTTTCCAGTATACACACCTGCTAAATGCCTGTGGGGTACCAGTGCTGATGTACTTCCGCCCCGCCCATGCACAGTTCTGACAGAGGGAGCAGAGTTCTTTCACGGCAGAGGGCAAGCAGCTGCTGCCCAAAAGGTGACCCTTTTCCTGCCTGCCTCAGCTTTCCTGGAAGCCCGTTTGATGAACCTTAATGGCAGAGATGGGGCCAAGGTCAGGGCAAATCATCCTTCCTGAAAGCTGCGATGGAATGATGCCAGGATTGTGCCACTAAAGCCCCATTTCAAGGTGGGAGGTGAGTGTGAGACCCTCTGTGGCAGGTTCCAAGAAGAAAGTACCGGAGTTCCCTTTGTGGCTCAGTGGTTAACGAATCCGACTAAGAACCATGAGGTTGCGGGTTCAATCCCTGGCCTTGTTCATTGGGTTAAGGATCCGGCGTTGCCGTGAGCTGTGGTGTAGGTTGCAGACGCGGCTCAGATCCCGCGTTGCTGTGGCTGTGGCGAAGGCCAGCAGCTACAGCTCCTGTTAGACCTCTAGCCTGGGAACCTTCATATGCCACGGGTGCGGCTCTACATAAAAAGGCAAAAAGACAAAAAAAAAAAGAAAGTACCTCTCAGTGATGATGATGCGTGTTTTGGCTGCTCCTTTAAAGGTGTCATTCACTTTGATTTAGCCGTAAATAAAAGATGGGTAATTTTGCTTTCATGACCATCAAATTAGGAAATCATAAACTGTGTTAATGATCCACTGTAGGCAGGCCTAGAAGCTTTCCCCTAAAGTGTAGTAGCACAGGTGACCTTTTGCTGCTATTTAGTGATGAACAAGACAGAGGGCTTTCCTTTTCTAGAACCTTCGTCACTGCTGTGCGTCAAAAGTCATTTTCCCATAGACTTCTCAAAGTGATTTGTTGAGAAGATGATATATTGTAACACCAGAACTGTAGGCTAAGGAGGAGAGATGATGTACAAAGCCATGATGCTGCCCAGATAAGATGGGAGCCCAGGGTTGCTGAGAGCTGATTGGCAAGTGAAAGTGGAAATTCCTCCTCTTCGAATGCCCGTCTGGTTGGAGAACAGATTACAAGGGGAGACCTGGTGAGAGAAGGTCAAAAAGAACTTTGCAAGTGAAGGGATTTAGACTTTATCGTAAGAGCGGTAAGGGGTCAGGAGACATTGAAGCAGAAAGACATGATAAGCTTTGTATTTTAGAAAATTCACTCTGAGGAGAATATGTGGAATAGATGCCCGGTGAAGCAGGTGAGTGAAGGTGGAACAAGACAAAAGTCAGGGGGAATCACTGAAGAGGCTGCTGAAGGTAAGAGAATATAAAAATGAGATCAGAACAGTGGCAGTGAGGCACATGAGAAGTGAAAATATTTGATCGCTATCAAGAGTGTCTACAGCCCCATTCATGCTCTGCTCCTAGTAAAATGTAGTCTCTGTGTGTTGATGGAGAGGTCATTGTAGGGACTGAGTTATCTGGAAAAGAACGCGTAGAAGATATGAATTGAAAGCTCATAAAGAGTAGTTTGGAAAATTCTTAAGCAAGTTGGGAATAAAATAGCTGTTACAAGATCACTCAAGTAAATTCTCACTTTAAGGGTAAGACAGCACAGCACACCACACTGGGAGTCAGAAAGGCCTTGCCATGTTCTGGATCTGCCTTTTCTATTGCTTTGACCTTTGTTGTATTGTTTAACTTCTCCTCACTTTATTTATTTGTCCAACTCAAAATGAGGACAATGATGCCTCCTCGGGCTCTTCTGAGTTGATCTTAAGCTAACAGCATGTAGTGAGATAGGACCACAGTAGGGAGGCTGACGTCCTCTTGACCACCGTGAATAGAATGGGAGTGTGGAGGATGCTGTTCAGCCCCAAGAGTCTCGTGTCCAGTGTGGACACTGGCCTGTCGGCTCCCTCCAGGACAGAGGCAGTGAGCCATCCTTCCCCGGCACTGTGCTGCAGGGAGGTTGGATTTCAGGTGTTTGGTGAGACACAAGATCATCTTGAAGCTTCCTCTTCCATCTCTGAGATTCAGTGATCCTCTTTCACAGGTAGTAGTGAGAATAAGATGAGAAAATGGCTGAAAGCACTTGTAGAATGCACCTTTTAGGCAAGTGAGAGGTGTTATTATCAGTGTTATCAGTAGGCCTTGTGATATTAGCTCATCAAGTTTTCAGATGTTTTGGAGTTCCCTGATGGCTCAGCAGGTTAAGGACCCAGCGTTGGCACTGCCATGGCGTGGGTTTGATCCCTTATCCAGAACTTACACATGCTGCGGGGAGATGCGCCTCACACCAAAAAAAAAAAAAAAAAAAGAGTTTTTAAATAGTTTTTAAATGTTTTAACTCTCCTGCATATCCCAGTAAAACAGAAAATGACTTTAATTTCTTGTATACTGGAGCATAACTTCTTTTACTTTCTAAGGAAAGCAAAAGCCATGTTCCTTCCATAGTTCCTTCCCCTGATACCATCTTCTTACTAGCTACATTCTCTTATTCTTATTTTGTCTCATACATTTAATGTTGACTGGAAATATTTGACCTGCCAAGACTTGAACTTGGACATATAGGGTTTCTCCCACCATCCACAGTAGCACCACCACCAAGCAGAATGCAAGCTGTGCATTCCCCTGTTTTCAGATGAGGAATGTTCTCCACCTCCTGGGAAAAACCAGGGCCCTGACTCACAGACTTGAAAGGAAACTGATCTTAGAGTCCTTTTAAGATATTATGACCTGGTTCTCTTTCTCTTAAAAGAATTCCCTGGAGCTTTAGTACACAGATGATGACAGTGATCCAGGATGAATAACATTTACTGCACCTATACTCTGTGCCAGGTGCTGGTTTAAGCACTTTACATATAAGATACATTACAGCCCCACGAGGAAGTATTCACCTTGTTGATTAGGCAACCGAGGCCAGTGCAGTTAAATACTTAGCCTAAAGTCACACAGAGCTGGAATATGAACCAAGGCATGAGATTTCAAAACCATGTCCCAGATCATGCTGTGCTTCTCCCTCCTTGCAAGCAGTGACTTGTCTGTCGTACAAAGCAGACAGAGGTCTTCAGGGTTTCCTATCCCCAGGTCATTAGAGCAGTCAGAGGTGTTAAGCAGGAAAAGTGTTATAGAATTCTGGTCTATTTGGAGTTCCCATCGTGGCACAGCGGAAATGAATCCGACTAGGAACCATGAGGTTGCGGGTTCGATCCCTGGCCTTGCTCAGTGGAATAAGGATCTGGCGTTGTCATGAGCTGTGGTGTAGGTCACAGACTTGGCTCAGATCCAGCCTTGCTGTGGCTGTGGTGTAGGCCAGCGGCTGTAGCTCTGTTTCGACCCCTAGCCTGGGAACCTCCATATGCTGCGGGTGTGGCCCTCAAAAGCAAAAAAAAAAGGAAAAGAAAAGAAAATAAAGAATTTTGGTCTACTTACCATGTTCTCCACACTAGACAGGAAGTACCTTGGATGCAAACATGGCTCCCATTAAGGTAAAATAGGTTGAATCTAGGGCGCCCAGTGTCAGTCAGAAAAAAACATTAATCAAGACATTATAATTTTTACACGCTACATGTTTCATGTTTTTTCTCTCCGCAGGTTAAAAAGATCAGGTGGCATGAGCACCCTTTTGGGGAAAATTGGAGCCAAGAAGCAGAAGATGAGCACCCTAGAGAAGTCCAAGCTGGACTGGGAGAGCTTCAAGGAGGAAGAGGGAATTGGTGAAGAACTAGCTATCCACAATCGAGGGAAGGAGGGGTAAGAAGTAGTGCATTCTAGTCCTCTGAAAATTCTAAAGTGTCTGGAATAGTTCGTTGCACACAGGCCACCTAATTTAAGTAGACAGGAGCTTTTCACAGTGAAACAAAAAATGTGAGTTCTTTGGTTGGTCAGTAAAGCTAGGTCTAAGGTGGACAGGTCCTCTCGGTAAGGAGAACATTGGGGTGACTGGAAGGAGATGGGAGGTCATGTGAGCAGCACTTCTCTCGGGGACAGTCATGTTTGCCACACTGAATTTGCTGAATTACAGCTCCTGTGAACTCTTAGTCACCTGGTTTGTGCACATGGTTAGATCTGGCTCACAGTATCAGCCTTGGCCTCATCTGAATTATTTGGAATTCTGAGAAGCTGGACTAGCCCAGTGCTTCAAAAGCAGAGTGTGTGAATGTTGTCACGTTATTGTGAGATTTTTTTTTTTGTCCATGTCATTATGGCCCAGGGTGGGGCTTTGCCCTTGGCTTCAACCTGTATGACACACCAGACCTCATAAAGCATCCAGGCCATCACGTGCACCCTCTTCCTCTTCACTTTGGAATAGAAAGAGGATGTTTGTAAACTGTACCGAACCACCGAGAAAGAAATGGTATTCAGTGAGTACTTAGGAACCTCAGAAGGAGCCAAGAACAAATTTACTGCAGAAGAGGGCCCATGGCTCAAGGTCCATAGTCCTCGTCCCTAACGGTGAAAGGAAGTGCACACAGCCCCTCACACAGCCCTGGTGCTCCCGGTGCCTACCCCTCGCCGGCAAGGGTTCCTACTGCAGTCTCTGTGCATCTCTGAGGCTTAGCTCCTTTGCCAGTAAAACTGGAATAATGATACCACTTCTGGGTGGTTATGAAATGCTCATGAGACAAAATCTGTGGTAATATGTATCATGCATATACTTACGTCGTACATGCAGACTTGCAGAGACCCTGCAGGTTCGGTTCCAGACCATTGCAGTGCATGCGACTTTTTAGTTTCCCAGTGCGTATAAAAGTTATGTTTACACTATACTGTAATCTAGTACGTGTGCAGTAGCATTATGTCTAATAAACAATGTACATAACTTAATTAAAAAGTACTTTTTTTGGAAGTTCCCATTGTGACTCAGCAGAAACGAACAAACTGGTATCCACGAAGACTCTGGTTCACTCCCTGCCTCACTCAGTGGATCAAGGATCCAGCGTTTCCATGAGCTGTGGTGTAAGTCATAGATGCAGCTCAGATCTCACGTTGCTGTGGCTGTGCCATAGGCTGGCAGCTGTAGCTCCTATTCAACCCCTAGCCTGGGAACTTCTACATGCCAAGGATGCGGTCGTAGAAAGAAAAGAAAAAAAAATTTTTTTTTAAATAAAAAAATGCTAACCACACCAGAAGTTGGCACTGTCCTTCAATTTGTTTAAAAAAAAAAAAAAAAACTCATTATCTACAAAGTGCAATAAAGTTAAGTGCAATAAAACGAGGCATACCTGTCTACATAAAGCCCTTTGCAGAGTGCCTGTCACTGTCACTTAAAGGTGTATATTAAGTGGTAGTTATTCAGGTTACTTATAAGCTAAATTATAATAAAGACAGGTGAGGGATTTGTTTTGGAGGTCGTTTTTGTAAGTTAGGCTTCCAGAGTATTTGAGTAAACCCAGAAGCTGATCAGTATGTGGGGGGAAAAAATGTTAACGATTTTATGAGCTTAATTTAACTGCCAGACTTCTAAGTCAATCTCGTGTCCATGGTTTGCCACAGGACAGAGGCAGAAGTGCCAAAGCCGTGTGGGGAAGGCCCTCAAGAAAGCACAGGCAGGAGTCACAGTTACCTAGAGAAGGCCTCTGACACTTGCCCTGAACCTCCCCACGCTGACTCAGTCCTAGTAACTCATCCCCCACCTCTTGTACATGTTTGCCTGGTGATCTAAATAAAACTACAGAGGAAGTGCCAGTGTGTGACACACTTGATTGCTTCTCTGAGGATTGATTATATGGTTAGACAGTGTTCATTCTGTTAACAGAGGTCTTGTAAAAGTAAGGAGTGGTGCTGTTGAAGATAAGGGAGATAATAAAATAAGGCTGAAGGAGAAAACAAGATTAAAAAGGACATCTGCCCAATAAGGACTTCTCAGGCAATGGAAAATCCTGTAACTGTGTTAGGAAACAACTAATAGCATGCAATTTTTAAAGCTCTCTGCTTTTCCCTGTCTCTAAGCCTTTTCCCCCTAGCCAGATGATTCCATGGATCTGTGTTTTTCCCATACAGACCTGATGACTTCTGTGCTCTGTCTTTAGCTCTTCTCACCTGTTCTCTCCAGTGCCCACCCCAACACACCCATTCCCTTGCCTTACCTAGCTCCTGCCAGCAGAGGAAAGGGCCCAGCCCCCTAGTCCAGGGAACTGTTCTTCTGGGTCTTATTTTGGCTAAGCATGAGAATCCTCTGGGGGATTTTCCAAGGTTTAGGCCACCCCTGCGCGCTGCTAAATCAGGTGTCTGATAACTGTGTGGTGTATGTGTATACAATGGAATACTACTCAGCAATGAAAAGGAGTGGCACATTGCCATTTACAACAATGCTTAGTGAAATAAGTTAGCGAGAGGCAAGTATTGTATGATGTCACTTATAAGTGAAATCTAAAAACTAAAACAAACGTGAATAAAACAAAAAAGACAGATATAGAGGACAAACTAGTGATTACCAGTCAGGATAGAGAAGTGGGTAGGGGCAAAATATGGGTAAGGGATTTAGAGGTACAAACTACTATGTATTGTTCAGCACAGGGAATATAGCCAGTGTTTTATAATAACTATAGGAGTTCCCGTTGTGGCTCAGAAGTAATGAATCCAACTAGTAGCCATGAGGATGCAGATTGGATCCCTAGCCTTGCTCAGTGGGTTAAATATCCAGTGTTGCCATGAGCTGGATCACAGACATGGCTCGTATCTGGTGATGCTGTGGCATAAGCCAGCAGTTACAGCTCTGATTTGAGCCCTAGCCTGGGAACTTCCATATGCCATGGGTGCGGCCCTAAAAAGACAAAAGAAAATAAAAATTAAAAAATAATATATATATAATAACTATAAATGAAGTTAACCTTTAAAAATTGTGAATCACTATGTTGTACACCTGAAACTTATGTAATATTTTGTATAAGATTATACATCAACTGTATCTCAGTTTTTTTTTAAAGGAGTTCCTTAGTGGCTTTGCAGGTTAAGGTCCAGTGTTGGCATGGGTTTGATCCCTTGCCTGCGAACTTTGGCCTGCCATGAATGTGGCAAAAAAAAAAAAATTCATTCCTCAGTTGCTTCTCTTGCACAGCCAGTGTTGAGAATCACCAGACCACAGCATCAAAATTCTAGAAAGGGGAGTTCCTGTGTGAGAACCTAACTAGTATCCATGAGGATGCAGGTTCGGTCCCTGGCCTCTCCCAGTGGGTTGAGGATCTGGTGTTGCCACAGGCTGCAGTATAGGTCTCAAATGCAGCTTGGATCCGCTGTGGCTGTGGCGTACGCTGGCAGCTGCAGCTCCCATTCCACCCCCAGCTCCAGGAACTTCCATATTCCACGGGTGTGACGCTAAAAAGAAAAAAGGAGTTCCCATCGTGGCTCAGTGGTTATCGAACCCGACTAGGAACCATGAGGTTGCGGGTTCAATCCCTGACCTCGGTCAGTGGGTTAAGGATCCGGCATTGCTGTGACTGTGGTGTAGGCTGGTGGCTTCAGCTCTGATTAGACCCCTAGCCTAGGAACCTCCATATGCCTCAAGTGAGACCCTGGAAAAGGCAAAAAGACAAAAAAAGAGGGAAAAAAAATATTGTAGAAAGGAAGTTCCTGCTGTGGCCCAACAGGATCAACAGTGTCTCTGCAGTGGGGGGGATGCGAGTTCAATCCCCAGCCCTGTCCAGTGAGTTAGGGATCAGGTATTGCCGTGGCTTTGACATAGATCACAGCTCCACTCGAATTCTAACCCTGACTCCTGGAACTCCATATGTCACAGAGCAGCAAAAAAAGAAAAAATTCTAGAAAAACAAACAAGACAGTCAGCTTCTGGGTGAGCCTTTCCAGCACATTTATAACTAGGGAGCTGACTTAAAAACAGGGGCCGTGGAGAAGGGCTAGAAGATTTCTATCAGGAATTGTGCCAAGTGCCACAGTGTCGAAGGGCAGAAAGCACAAGCCAGACCTGTAAGTTCTGTTTGGTCAGGCCCCCAAATTCTTTTACACAAATGCCACCCAGAGCAGAGGCCACCCAGTTATAATGGGAATATATAATATATAGAGGGAATAATGGAGAATCCCAAAAAGTGTTACCCTGGAACAAAAGTGATCTCTGCCAAAACTAAGAAGGAGGAAAGGTCATTTGTGATATCATCTCAAAAAAAGCTACCTAGGAGTACCTAGGAGTAATGATTGGCCTCTGCCATTTTTATTGTGACAGTGTGACTTTTTTATAGGTACCATATTTAAGTTGTTCTCATATACAAGAATCTATGTCATTAGTGCTGATAAAAATATTCCTTTAGGAGTTCCCTGGTGGCTCAGCATGTTAAGGATCTAGCCTTAGCATTGTCACTTCTGTGGTGCAAGTTTGATTCCTGGCCCATAAACTTCCACATGCCACAGGTATGGCCAAAAATATATATACAGTCCTGATTAAAATGAGATTGAGGTTAAAAGATTATGTCATGCATTTTTGTCTTTTGATAGCAATCCCATTTCAGTAAGTGTTATCTCATGTTACCCCTTATAAGCTTTGATAGAATTTGAAGCTACATTGGTCAAGATTGGATTATTATTGTCCTTTTTTTTTCCTTTTTTGGCCACTCTGCAACATATGCAGTTCCCAAGCCAGTATCCTGAGCTGCCTGAGCTTATCAAATTCAAGCTGCAGTTGTGACCTTCACAGCAGCTGTGGCAACACCGGATCCTTTAACCCACTTTCCCAGGCTGGGGATCAGACCTGCATCCTAGTGCTGCAGATATGCCACCAATCCCGTTGTACCACATTAGGAACTCCAGTTGTCCAATTTTCAAAAAAGTTTTTCTGTCTAAAATAGTCATATCAAGAAGCAAAGCATTGGAGTTCCCATTGTGGTTATGACTCAGCAGGTTAAGGACCACCATTGTCTCTGTGAGAATGCAGATTCAATCCCTGGTCTCACTCAGTGGGTTAAGGACCTGGTGTCGCTGTGGCTGTTTCATAGGCCACAGCTGCAACTTTGATTCAACCCCTGGCCCAGGAGCTTCCATATGCCACTAGTGTGGTAAACAGAAAAAAGAAAAAAAATTAAATTAACAAGAAGCAAAGCACTTTGAGGAACAGCAGGCATAGGATCAGCTCTGTAAAGAATTTATACTATGGAAATATCAGATACAGGTTATGGAGGCTTTGGGGGCTGGCTTTGGCCATGCCTGTGGCATGTGGAAGTGCCCAGGCCAGGGACTGAACAAATGCCACAGAAGTGACCTGAACCACTGTAGTGACTATGCCTATTCTTAACCTGCATCAGAAGGAAATTCCTCTGATACAGGTTTTAATACAGTTGTGTTTACTATATTTAAAGAAGCAAACACACTTGAAAATATCTGCAAGGAGAAACTATAAAAGTGGCCTAGCAGATTTGAAAAAGACCCAAGCAGAATTTTTAGAAATGAAGAATATATTAACCATAATTAAAAGCAAAATAGACAGACTTGATAGTGGTTAGACCAGCAGAAAAGAAAATATGTAAACTGGAAATAGCCAGAAGAAATTATCTAGAATATAGTTCAGAGAGAAAAAAAAGGACCAAAAATGTGGAAGGGAGGAAGTTAAGCATCCTGAAGGAACAGCGTGGGAAAAGATGAAAGTTACCTCTTTATAGGTCTTTTAAAACCCAGAGAATCCTAAGATAAATAAAATAGAAATCAGAAGTTCCCATTGTGGCTTGGTGGTTATGACCCAGGCTAGTATCCATGAAGAGCAGGTTTCAGTCCCGGCCCTACTCAGTGATTAAGGGTCTGGTGTTGTGAGCTGCCATGTAGGTCGCAGACACAGCTTGGATCCTTCGTTGCTGTGGCTGTGGTGTAGTCTGGCAGCTGCGGCTCCAATTCGACCGTTAAACTAGGAACTTCCATATGCCCCGGGTACAGCCATAAAAAGCAAAAAATAAAATAAAATTTTAAAACTGTTCATACTTAGTCATATCAGAGAGAAACTGCAGAAAACCAAAGATAAAGAGAAAAATCTTAAGAGCTGCCAGAAAAGAGAGACTTCTGGGAAAGGAGGGCAGTTAGACTGACAGGTAGCTTCTCGTGGGCAGCAAGGCAGGCTAGAAGACCTTGGAATGACCTATTCAAAGTGCTGAGATAAACAACTGCCAGACTAGCCTCTGTTTTATATATGTATATAGATAGAGATGTGTGAGTGTGCGTGTCAAGAATGAGGGCAAATGTGGACATTTTCAGAATAATAAGAGCTAAGAAATTTGCCCCCACCTGATCTTTACCCAAAGAAATTTAAAGGATATACTCTGGCAAAATGAAAGTGATTCTAGATGGAAGAAGCAGTATAAAACAGTGGTGTTAGGAGTTCCCACTGTAGCATAGCAGTATCAGCAACATCTCTGTAGTGCTGCGACCCAGGTTCAATCCCTGGCCTGGTACAGTAGGTTAAGGATCTGGCATTGCTGCAGCTGTGGCTTAGGTCACAATGTCAGTTCAGACCTGATCCCTAGCCCAGGAACTCCATATATCATGGGGCAGCCAAAAAGAGAAATAATAATAATAATGTTAATGCCTTATTATAAGTTGTTGGGTTTTTCCTTAAAGCAAGGTAGTGTTAAATGCCTGGCAACAAATATATAAAAGTTGGAAGGAGGTAAATGTGGTTCAGTTTTCCCAAAGATCTTGTATTATCTAGGAGGAAGGTAAAGGTGTTAAGTGAATGTATTAAAATTTCTAGAATAGAAACAGTGTATAATTTCCAAAGTAATAGTGGGAAAAAATTGAATGAATTTTTTGTTACTTCTGTTTTTTTTT
>PVHT020000012.1:5693969-5708055 GCA_004024745.2 Catagonus wagneri | reverse complement strand
TTTTTTTTTTTTTTTTTTTAATTAACCAAAGGAAGACACAAAAAGAATTGAACAAAACAGATAGATCAAATAAGCGTAAAATAAGATAGTAGACTTAAAAGTAAATTCATCAGAACTTTAATGAAATGTCAACAAACTAAATGCTCCAGTTAAAAGATAGAGATTGACATACTGAATTTAAAAAGAAAAAAAAAACAAAGAGTTCCTGTCATGGCTCAGCAGCAGCGAACCCAACTAGTATCCTGAGGATGGGGTTTCCATCCCTGGCATTGCTGTGAGCTGTGGTGTAGGTCGCAGATGCGGCTCGGATCCCGAGTTGCTGTGGCTGTGGTGTAGGCCAGCTGCTACAGCTCCAATTCTACCCTAGCTTGGGAAGTTCCATATGCTGCAGGTGTGGCCCTAAAAAGACAAAAGTAAAAATAAAAAACAACTATTTGCTGTTTAAGAGATATAACTAAAACAGTGGAATGCAGAAATGTTGAAAGTAAAATGATGGAAGAAAAAATAAACCATACAGACACCAACTGAAAGAAAGTTGATATGGCCATATTAATATAGATAAAGTAGACTCCAAAGCATTACCAGAAATAAAGAGGGCTTTCTCCTGGTGTTCAGTTTATCTATGGGAGAAAACAATTTAAATTTGAATGTACCTTTGGCATTATCTGCTGCAGCTCACTGTAGTCGTTCCTTGTGAATCAGCAGTTCGACTCCTATCTCAGTTATATTTTTCTCAAAAGACACATGTGGGAGTTGAAATAACAGTACTTGTAGAACTCCCGAGGAACTGGCAGCATCTCTGCAGCTCCTGAATGCAGGTTTGATCCTCAGCCAGCACATTGGGTTAAAAGGATCTGGCTCACAGGTCACAGCTGTGGCTCGAATATGATCCCTGGCCCTAGAACTCCACGTGCTGTGGGGCAACCAAAAAAAAAAGAAAGGGAGGAAGGAAAGAAGAGAGGGAGGAAGGAAGGGAGGGGAAGGAAAGAAGGGAGGAAATAACAGTACTTTTCATAATATCCCCAAACTGTAAACAACTCAGATGTCAATAATGTAATCGGCAAATAAAGTGTAATTTGTGTTCACACTCTGGGATACACTTTAACAGTTGGGATGAAAATGGATAAATTTCAATAACATAACACAAAGAAGCTCATGTGTATTTCCATTTATTTGTTTTAATTCCATTTATATAAAGGTCAAAAACAGGCAAAAACAGTGTGTCCCTTAGCTAAGTTTAAGAAGCAAGTCACAAGAGAATATACACAGTGTTATATTTATGTCAGGTTCACAGTTAGGTACAAGTAGACTCTAATGTCAAGAGAACAGAAACTTGAAAGGAGGGCAGAAATGTGGGCAAGCTCACACCTGGTTGGACTTGGGTGTGGTGTGGGTATTGGGTTAAAGTTACGCGGAGACCTTCCTGACCTGGCGGTAGCTGCACAAATACTTACCTTATACTGATTCATCTGCCTTGCCTGTTGTGTACAGTGTGTGAGTATGTGTGCGTTATATTTTACAGTAAACTGAGTTGAAATTGATTTCAAATCCTGGGTCTACTACCATCCTGTCATGTGCTCTGGCCCCAGTTTCTTCATCTATAAATTAGAAGCTCTTCAGTATAGAGATGAGAGACTCTTAGGTTTATGATGGGAATTAAATAAGTAGGGGAAATGTCTGGGAATGTTTATGGATAGGACTCCTCTCTCTTGTCCCACCACCCCCACACCCTCAGTCTTCTGCCCCCTCTTCTTTCTTTCCGTCTGCCATTACTGACCATGCCAAGTCTCAGGCCGTCCTGGAAGGCGAGGTGCATTATTCCTCTAAACCTCTTGCTGGCGTATTCCTGCCAGCCTTCAGGAATACTTCCCACAGCCATGGCCAGGACAGCGTGGGGGCATCTCCTGGATAGCCATCTTGCCTCGGATTCTCTCCCCCAGGAAAGCTCACTAGTCCCAAGGCTTTGGTCCTATTATCTGCTGAAGACTCCCAGCAAAGCTATCTCCTGCTGACCATCCCACCGAGTTCTGACTCTCTTATCCACTGTTTTGTGGCTGTCTCCACTTGCTTGTTCAGGACCCACATCAGACTTAACATCCAAAACCAGATACAGATAGCCCCTGTGCTTTTTAAAAGTTCAGGTTTATACCACTGTTTTTATGAAAGACCTCCATTAATACCTGACCTGTTCTCACTAACAAACCTGAAAAGGATTTTCATTTTTAGGAGAAAAGGTAATTGCTTCTTTCATCATCTCAGCTAAGAGAGTTGTTACAGGAACGCTCTACTTAAGGAGAGCGGGAAAAACCTGTATGCGCTTTTTCCGTAATCAGGCTCCTTCCTCAGACTCCTCAGAAAATGACACCATCACCGTCCACTGAACTGATGAAAGAAAATCCTAGGAATCATCCTCTTTCGATTAACATCCTGAAAGTCCAGTAGACAGTTCTGTCATGAAATATTTTGGTCTCTCCCTCTGTCCAGCCCAACTTCCAGCAATCCAGTACAAGCTACAAGCATCTGCTCTGCTCCCTGCTTCTTTACTTGTACCTTCCTTCCATTCTCCTTCACATGGAGCTAAAACAGTTTTTTGAAAATACAAACCATTTTCCGCTCTTCCCTGCTGAAAGCCCTGGAGGAGCACTTTAGAGCAGAGTTCACTGCCTTACCCTTGTGTTCCAGGTCCTCCCTGAGCTGTCCCCTGCTCACAGCACCCAGCCTCTGCACTGCTCCTCCAGATCCTCCTCGATGCTGGGCTCTTGTTTGTCACTCAGATGCCACTCTTACAGTAGCCCCACCCCAGGAACCCTCCATCACATCACCCTGTTTGATCTTCTCCATCACACTTACTGTCAACTGATGTATGTCATGTTTTGTTTCATATACGGTAAGTCCCCAAGGGCAGGGTCTGGTTCACCATGCGCATCCCCCTAGCTGTCAGACAGCCATGATTTTATTTTGGAGCCTAGTAGGATTAGAATTAACCACCCAGAAAAGAAGGGTATGACGAGTCTGAAAGACATCTCCCCCAGGCGTCATTTTCAGTCAGCAGAGTTGGGCAAAATGCTTGTACCAAGACAGTCAGCTGTCCAACAAAGAATTGCTGCTTTTCTCCTGAGACCCAGACTCAAGTGCAGTCCAGGAATTCAGGATCGGGGTCAGCAGTAAAGGCCTGGAGCATTGCTTCCCTCTAGCCCTGTACCCTCTCCCGCTGGGTTCCCCCCGCGGTGTTCACCATCAGCAGTGTGCTGTGCAACACTGCGGAGGTGGGGCCAGCACACTTGGCGGGGGGGTGGGTTGGAATCAAGTGCATAGAGATGAGAGGAATACAGCTTTGGTCCTGGCTGCTGCAAGCAATCAAATTGAAGGTCATGGAGCACAGTGATTGGAAACCAGGTGTGTTTGTGATTTGGAGAGGCGTGACAGAGAGACTGGAGAAAATCATTTTCTTTCTCCAAGGAATCTATTTTTATGACCCACAAGAGTCACTCTTTCAGAACCAGCACAACCTTGTGATGAGATGGGAGGAAAGCAGTGGAGAAGAAAATTAAAATCACCACCCTTTCACTCTGACCCTCCAGCTGTTTGTAGGTTACATCCTCTTCCATGGGGTTTGAGCCATATTGGGCAGATTGCTACTTTCACTTGTGTTTCCCAGGACAAAGAAGTGCATTTCCTATTACAGCCATCACAGAGCTTTATTCTAGCCTCCAAGCACCTGCGTCGCCCCTTGCCTGCCACCTCAGGTTTGCGCCGCACAGAATGCTTGCTGCCTCTGCTGGGAATGAGACAGCCCTGAAGCTTCTCCATTATGTGCCTGCTTCAGATTTCCCTGGGCCTTCTTTTGCTCTTTCTTTTCTGACCAGTAGGCAGGAGGCACCTCCTGGGCAGGTATGACCATATGGCGGAGCTTTGGGGGATCACACACCCACTGGGCCCTCCCACCCCCACAGAGCTCTGCCCTGTTGGGAGGGTGCCCTTCACTGGCCGGCTGGGCTCTCAGAAGTAGGTACTGACCTGCTCCCTGGAAGCACTTTCTACCCTCTTGTCCTCTTCCAGTCTTCCTTCTCTCCTCATTGGCCTGGGTCTCCAGAAAACTGGTAGCAGAAAAGTAATTTGGGTCAAAAGATTAAAAAGATAACCGAGCCTGCTGTGTCTAACCTGGTTCTGAAAGGAAACACTTAGAAAATCCCTTAGGTTTTGATGTTATTAGCATATAATATTAATGACAGAAGAGCTGCAGCCTTGAAATGTGCCACATGAGGCAATCGTGATGGGAAGGGATGACCTCCATCCCTCCCTCCTGGCCTCCCAGTGGACTGGGCACAATCAGGCTGGCTCCCCAAGAGCGTTGGGCACAGGCCAGAAAAGAGCCCTTGGCGCTTGTCAGCTGTCAGTTATCTTCTGGGACTAAGGGACTTAAGGCCCTGGAAACTTCCTGGGGCCTGGTTTAAATAGGTTGTCCTCTCAGGCCACCTTGCAGGAGGTAGTGTTCCCCCGAGCCTGTCCTCTTTCTGGAGCATCTGGTCTCTTGGTTCCTCTTCCAGCTGTCTTAGGTTCTCAGGCTTTGTAGTGATGCAGTCAGGTCGGAAGTGGGAAACAAGAACCCCACAACGCTCATAGCCATTCGGTTTTATTCTCATGGTTTCATTGTATTGTCAAGAGAGGGGTATTGTAATTTTTATTTCTGTTTTGCAGAGAAGGAAAATGAAACATCTTTCCCACAGTCACACACATAGTAAATGCCAGAGCCACTGTCATCTGTGGCACCTTTTCTGTCTCTTGTGGGGAGGTGAGAGGTCATGTCCAGTAGAAGTTATGTTCCTGGGCAGCTTTTTGGCAGTAAACCAAAGCCATCACAGGGATCCTGTTAGCAGCTGCAGGTGCCATGAATGGGGGAACGAAGTCGCCAAACCTGCCTGGATGGCCTTTGTCTGGGCTGCCCTTGAGAATTCAGTTGCATTCTGCACATGTGCCCCTCTTTGCTGCCAAAGACGTTCCCTAAACCTGAACTCTGCCTGGTTTCGCTTTTGATAGTCTCAAGGTCAGCCGGACCCAGCCCAGCTTCCTGGAACCTTCAAGGCCATTATTCTTGCTCAGTGAGCATCTTAATTTAAGTATCACTTCCTTTTCTCTAAAGGAAAGTCAAGAAGACAGGCCACAAATGCACAAAGCCACATAACTTCCACTTCCTTCCACTACCCCCGTTCTCTCAGGTAGCCCTGGATAATCGCTTCCTCGAGCCCTCTTGAACCACGTCTCACCCCTCTTTTCTGCTGGAACTTAGAGGGGCAGTTACAGCACACCAGTGTCAAAAACACTGACCCCCATTGTGATCTTCACCCAGGGCCCATGGGCTGAGATGGGGAGGGGTGATGGTTGTAGTGTGACAGAACTCATCACTTCAGTTTGGTTAACAGCCTCCACTGGACAATCACGGGTCCCTTGGTGACAGATGGAGGATGAATTTGTTCTGTCCTGTATCTACTTCTGCACCAGTCTCCTCTGTTTTCTCACTTTATCAGAAGGGGTCCACAGTGTCTGTGGCTTCCCCCTTCTGCCATGGACTCTGAAATTAAAATTTAACCGGGCATCCTGTATTTCACTTGCTCAACTTAACAACCTGACCCTGAGGGCTTATGTTGAACCTGTAGACGGGCCCTGCCATGGTGTTTCCAGTTGTTCTGGACTCTCCTTGGCAGTTCTGACGTAGCAGCCGAGTTAGGTGGTAGTTACTGGTGCTGATAACGTGCACCAGGAGAGCTGACTGCTCCTCTTGGATTGATTGTCCTCAGAAGCTGGCTTCCCAGAATGATGGTGACAGCATTCACTGCCATTTTATTGCTCTGTACTGGGCATTATCTATACACTATTTCGTTTAATCCCCACAATAGTAGGGATGATTGTCTTCTTTTTTTAGGTAGATTAGGAAATAGAATTAGCAGGTTTATATGTGGCTTACCTGGAGACACAGGCAGCAAATAGCAGGGTCAGAATTTGAACTGAGAGCCACTCCCCACTTTGTAGTGAGGTCGAAGACCTGGCTGGAGAGCAGATAGAATGTCCCGCTTTTCACTGGGTGGTGTGGGAGGGAGAGCGAGGCCCTGAACTCAGCGAAGGAACACAACCTGGTAACATTCTCACCATAGTGACAGATACACTTTTTCCACAGTGCAACAAAGGAAAAATTAGTGCAGAGATTCAATTATGTCTCCCATTTTCAGTGGCAGTTGTGCTCTTTCAGTAGATGAGCAGCAGAGATCCCTCCTCCCCACACATGGCAGCACTTTATGTCCAGAAAGATGTATCAAAGTACAGCTGCCAGCCCCACCCCTCGCCACTCACTCCTCCCAGTGCTTGGTGCTTCAGCCCTGTGCTTCCTTCCCACCCTGCCTCAGAGGCCAAGGGAAGCCTTGTCTGCTGAACCAGGACTAGATTGGGGGGCGGGGGCGGACCACCAAACCTTAGGGTCCCTGTGTGTGGGCTGTGGGCAGCCACGGTGCTTGATCTCACTCGCTTGGAGGAGTTTAGGGGAGACCTCCTCCACCATCCACACACACAAGCACCCTGGCCCCAGCTGGGTGGAGGATATGGGGGTGGGGGAGGATGAGGGGAAGGAAGGAGCTGCATTAACTACCTGTAGCAGTAAATACTTGGTGCACCTCTGGTTGCTGCACCTTCACTGCAGCCCTAGGCGGTAGCTCTTACTACCGTGTTTTTTCCATTTTCAGATGCACCTTTCCCCCCATTTTGATATGTATGTATAGGGTGCATAGCTTTCTCTTCGCCACCAACCCAGCGCGCCACCAAGGCCAGGAAATGTGGTTTCACTTTTTTGGCTGCTGAGAAAAATGATGCTCAGAGACACTGGGTCCTTGACCAGCCCAGTCAGTTAATGTGTGACTGAGCCAGGCTCTGGACTTTGACTTCAGTTAACTGAGCCCTTCTTTTTCCTTAAAACCTGGTTACAAAGTTGCAACATTTTCTACTCCAGGCTCTATTGTACTTCCAATAGAGAAGGAAGTACTCTATTGGGAGTACTTGTGGGAACTCTTTTTTCTTTTATTTTGGCTGTGCCCTTGGCATGTGAAAGTTCCTGGGCCAGGGATCAAACCTGAAACCCAAGCCCTGCTGCTGTGACAGTGCCGGAACCTTAACCTGCTGCACCACAAGAAAACTCCTTTTTTTTTCTTTTTTTCTTTTTATACTCCCTTTCATTTTATTTTCATTCATATCTGAAGTTTCCTTGTTCAGACCAAATGTGAATGGTCTGGATGTTACTGAAAGAGTCATGGTGGCTACTCTGGGCACCCCTTGTGGGCATCTGTTTGCATTTGCTGTAACCCAGTGATCCCACTGCCAGGTGGACCCATTCACACCTGAGCAGGCGCAGGGGGTGGGACGGTGTAGGGGAGGCATTTCCTCTCAGTAGATCTACTCACAAACATCTTTTTTTTTTAGTTTTTTCATTATAGTTGATTTACAATGCTCTGTCAGTTCCTTCTATGCAGCAGAGTGCCTCTGTTATACATATATATACATTCTTTTTCATATTTTCTTTGATCATGTTCTGTTGCAAGTGATTGGATATAGTTCCTGTGCTGTACAGCAGGGCCTCTTTGCTTATCCAGCTACTAACCCCCAAATCCCAGTCCCTTCCACCCCTTCCCCCTCGCCCCCGGCAGTCACAAGTCTCTTCTCCATGTCTGTGCTCACAAACATCTTCATTTTCCTCCAGGTACATTGAACGGAAAGCTTTTCTAGACCGAGTGGATCACAGGCAGTTTGAAATCGAGAGAGATCTCAGGCTGAGCAAAATGAAACCCTGATGTGATGGGGAACCTACAGCAGCTTAATCCTGTTTACACCGTGAGCTTCTTGTGTCTGTGAAATGTTTCACATGTTTCTCATTGACTATTTCCCAGCAAGGTCTTTTTTTCTACATGAAATTTATGTCTTTGTATCTTGATCTCACATGGTTTCATTCATTCTACTTTTAATAGTTTGTCCTTGAAAAATAAAAATAAAAAAATACAAGCTGGTCCTGTGAGAAGCTGGAGAAGATGACACCACATGCCTTCCCTTTGTTTCCTACCAAGTCCACCAGGCCAAGTACCTCCCAGGCCTGTCCCGGCCACCATGGTGGAGAGAGCGACCAGCCTGCACGTGCACTGCAGAGGCCGTGGGCTCTCTGAAGAGGCTCGTCAGTGGTGGTGAAATACCAGGCCCCTGGGCAGCTCTGTTCTCAGTTTCTCTCGTGCTTCTCTTCTGATCTCTTTCTCTCCTGAATGGGATTCCTATTTATTGGTAGAATACAAGGCTGAAAATAAGAATACAGTATTGCTGAGTTAGGGATTTTTTTTTTTCCTTCAGCCATTTTCTTCTTCTCAAAGTGAAGTTCATATGTGCTCTCACCTCAATAATTCTTTAATTTTTGGTTTGTCAAAGAAGATTTCAAAGGACTTTTTTTTTTTTTTTAACTCCTTAGGAAAGTTTAAATTCCAAATGTCATATTAGTAAAGCAGTAAACCCCACAACCTGTTCCTGGAGGCAGACAGTGGGAGTAACCTGGACAGGTTTGGGGAGAAGTAGGATTCCAAAGACTGGAATTCAGATCCTGCCTGGACATCTACCAGCTGTGCGACCTTGACCACAGCTCAGCTTTCTGAACCTCCGTTTTCTGTAAATGACCTGAGTGATACCAGCCCCTCACAGGGTTGAGGTGAGCTAATGACTCACGTGCAGGGTGTAAGTACACGTCTCCCCTGCCACTCCTCTAGTATGTGGGCAAAAGCTCATGCAATCAGGAGCTGATTGTCAGCCCCGAGTGGTCCTGAATTACGGCTCTCGTTACTCACTGAGGCCAGCCCGGGCAGCGGGACTGTGTGCATCTTCGATCGAGGATCAGCTTTGCCAGTAGAGTTTTGTCTGAACCATAGCCCACAGCTTTTAAGAACCGGTAGATAATATTTTATCTAGCTCTTCATATCCACTCTTGGTGAAAGCTGGTCTGCCTAACTCCCAAGGGAAGTGACATGCCTTTATTCAGGGATTCCAAGAGTTGGGAATCACCAAGGAAAGTGTTTGTGGGAAGTGGGCAGTGGGAAGCCCGAGTCAACACTGAGAGGCAGCTTGGTAGCCCTTTGCTGGGCCCCGTGTGCCTCCCTAGCTGTGGCGTGGATGACCAAGGAGGACAGCCAAGGACACTTCCTGGCTGGTCTGTGGAGTCTAGAGGATCCCTGAGAGATGAGTTTCCTGGCCTTGCTCTTGCCATTAGTCTTTGTCTTCTCCTCGTCCCAGACAAACACAGTAGATTTCCAGGGTACCCGAAATTTTCCCATTACTGAGAAAAACTGCCCTAAAACAGCATAAGGTCAAAGAATAAAGCAGGCTTCTTTATGTATCTGGTTCACCTATTTCCCAAGGAGCGTAGTGCCCTAATTAGGAGATAATGCATGAAGTCTCTGGGGGAGAAGGGCCACATTAAGAACTAAATCTTATGTTAGCTGTACACTGTCATAGCTACAGAGGAGGAATTGGACTAAAAGCCCAGAGCCCAAGTTCATGAGAACTTACAGGCACAGCAGGCTGCCTGGGGGCGCTGGTACCACAGAAGGACACAGAAAACCTCCCTAGAAAGGAGCAGCGAGATGGTGCTGCTGGTACCCAGGTAGGGACCAGGAAGGCCAAGTGACAGGGCTCTCTAGGTGCTGTGCTGCCTCTTCACCTCAGCAGAACAGGGGAGGTGTTGGGTGGCCAGGTTGAAAGGACCTAGAACAGGCTCTGGAAAGCGTAGTCTTCCGACATTTGGTATCAGTCTTTAGCCAGAACTGGATTTGGGGGCGGGAGGAGCTTTTTTCAGGGCCGCACTCATGGCATATGGAAGTTCCTGGGCTAGGGGTCAAATCTGAACTGCAGCTGCTGGCCTGTACCACAGCCGTGCCAGATCCTTAAGTGAAGCCAGGGATCAAACCCATATCCTTATGAATACTAGTCACGTTCATTACCACTGAGCCACAGTGGGAGTGCTGCAGAACTGGAATTGCTCAGGCATGTTGGGTAAGAGTCTGTGACTTTTTTTTTTTTTTTTTTTTTTTGCTTTTTAGGGCCACACTCTCAGCATATGGAGGTTCCATGTTAGGGGTCCAATCAGAGCTACAGCTGCCGGCCTACACCACAGCCACAGCAACATCAGATCCAAGCTGCATCTGCAGTCTACACCACAGCTCATGGCAGTGCTGGCTCCTTAACCTGCTGAGCAAGGCCAGGGATCGAACCTTCAACCTCATGGTTTCCAGTCTGATTCGTTTCCAATGTGCCGCAACAGGAACTCCTTTTTTTTTTTTTAATTACCAAAGAAGAAATGAACAAATTGGACTTGACATAAGACGGTGGACTCCTGGTTAAGGATTCAGAAGCTTTTAGCTTCATCAACAAATGATGGAAGAGTTCCCTGGTAGTCTAGTGGTTAAGGATCCGGTGTTATTGCTGTGGCTCAGGTCACTACCGTGACTTGGATTTGATCCCTGGCCCGGAACTTCCACATATCGTGAGCAGGACCAAAAAAAAAAAAAAAAAAAATGGTGCACCTGGTGCTCCTCACATGTTATTTGACCAGAAGAGGAAGCTTGCCTGCGGTCAAGGTGTAAAACTGCTAGTGATCACACCTAGTCTAATACCTGGAGGGCAGGAGGCAGAAGTGGTACAGGCAAGATGAAAGAGCCTGTCTTCACCTCTGGATCCCAATTCCACATTGGAGGATTGATGTTGGAAAGGAAAGACTTGAGTGCAAGGGGACAGAAAAGCCAAAGATGAAGAGCTGCTTGCAGTTGACAAGAACAGCAGCTGGCGGGCTCTGGTGCCAAAACCTTGTGTCAGAAGCACACCAAAGGCGTGGGGTGCACAGGCTTCAGCTTCCAGTCCTGCCCGCGCCCTAGGGCAGCATATGAACCACTCTGCCTCACCCAGACACCCACCCTCAGGCCTTTTGCAGACCAGCCTTTTGAGGAGGTGTCAGTAAGACATGAGCGCTGCCCCAGAACCAAGTTTCTGTGCTATACACAGGCAGTGTTGCTCTCTCCTCTTGGGATGCCGCCTGGTTTCAGGGGAGGTGGGGCACATGCTCATGTGACTGCACCTAGTATCTTAAATGCCATCCCACTTCACTTCCTTCTCTGGGCTTAGAGCTATACCCAGGGTTCCTGCTTCAGGATTTGCTGCAAAGCCTCTTCTTTTTTTCTGCAGCTTTTTTCCCGTGCTTTCCTAAGGCAACTTGAACCCAAAAAATACTATGAGATTCAGTCTTTGTGCACAGGCAAGTTGAGCCTAACAAGGAAAGTGGGCTGTGGAAGTCCAAAAGATTCCACCTTGGTTCCCTGCAGCCTGGGGTGGCCTAGTCTACAGAAACACCCGCCCCACTGCTGCCGCCCCTTCCAGGGCTCCTCTCCAGGGTGAGCCAGTGCTCTCAGAAAGCTGGTGAGGTGGACTGATCTCTGCTGAAGTAAGGTACAAGGTGGCCGTGTTGGGCAGTGAAGAGGAGAAACTAATATAACCTAACTTGAACTTCGGACAGTGAGTTTGGCGTTCTGCCTCTAACCTTAGATCCTAGCACTGCGATCCAAGTTAAATCCTGCTTCTCAGATCCCTTGTCTTCAGAAGGTTTCTGAGAAAGCTTAAAAATCTTGCTCTGCCTACCTCACAGCATTTTATTATATGAAATACACTATCCAAGTGTTAATTAAATTGTGCACTTGGCTCCTAGCTCCCCAAGACAGCCAAGCTTCTGTGAGTATAAATTAGCACCACTTTGAAGAACACTTTGGTGCTATCCAATAAATCTGGAGCCGCACTTGGCCCATGACACAGCAGTTCTACTCCAGGTTGATATCCTAGAGAAGCACCAGCCTGTACACAAGGAGGCAGGCTTATTGGTGATAGTAAAAACCTGGAAACCACCCAGTGCCCACCAGAAGGAGGATCGGTTGTGAAATAGACACAGTGGAATATAGCACAGCAGTGAAACGAATGGACCAAAGCTACATGCATCAACGCAAACGAACCTTTGAAGCAGCATTGGTGCAAAAACCAAGTTGCAGGACACCTACTGTACAATCCCAGTTATACACCTTCAAAAGCATGCAAGTATAGATGTACTTGATGGGTGCTCTCCCCCCGACATTGTGAATGCACTAAATGCTACTTTAAAATGGTTAATTTTACATTATGTGAATCTCACCTCAATAAAATTTTTAAAACGTGAAAGATTGTACATTGATTCAGAATACATATACTGGAATTCCCGTTGTGGCACAGCAGAAAGGAATCCAACTAGTATCCGTGAGGATGCGGTTCAATCCCCAGCCTCACGCAGTGGGTTGAGGATCTGGCATCATGAGCTGTGGTATAGGTCACAGACGCAGCTCAGATCCCGCATTGCTGTGACTGTGGTGTAGGCTGGCAGCTGTAGCTCCGATTCAACCCCTAGCCTGGGAACTTCCATATGCCTCGAGTGTGGCCAAAAAAGAAAAAGAAAGAATACATATACTATTTATACACATATAAGTATATATAAATGATGGGTGATTAACATTAAATTGGCATAGTGATTACCCCTCATGGGCTAGGGAAGGTCATACAATCAGAAAGATAACAAGAGCTCCATTTATTGATGTGGTTCTATATCTTAAATTGGGAGGTTGGGGACACACATTATTCATTATACCTCTCTATGTATTTGCAATATATCAAGATAATTTTTTTAGGCCACACACAGTATGTGGAAGTTCCCAGGCCAGGAATTAAATCTGCATCACAGCAGTGACCTGAGCCACTGAAGTGACAACACTGGATTCTTAACCCACTGTGCCATTAAATTATGCTCAGGATAATTTTTCTTAAAGACAAGCCTGTGTTTAAATTTGCACCACCTCTGTCAGTCTCCTTAGGAGAGATAGCCAAAGGATGAGCAGTTCAGAAATGGAGGGTTATCGTGGTGATGAGTTTTTTGGTGTCAAGTAGCCTCCTGTCCATCCCATTCTGCGCTAGCAGACATTCCAGAATGATCCCTTCAAGGGACTGTTGGAATATTCCTCAGGAGATGAGCGGTTCATGTAGGTGGACTACCAGCTTCCCCCTCCCGGACACCTCCAGCTCCCCTTTCTCTGAAGAGCAGGTTGGGCTGCTGGGGGAGCTGAGGGGGTCTGTGCCAGGCCACGTGCCCCCTCCTAGCACAGCTGGTGGTGTGAGACCTGCCAAGTCAGCCATCCCCTCGCCCACATGACCACACAGATGCACACAAACAGGCCATATGTTGAAAAGATGCTACCGCAGGCCTCATCTTGTTAGATGCAGATAAATAGTTCCTGACCTGGATAAATGAGCTTGACATTTAAAGACACCCAAATGAATTACAATCAATGTCTGGGTTTTCTAGTGGAAGTTACGGAGCTGCCTGTCTTCAGACTGCCCAGCATGCTAAGCTATCCCCAGGGCCTTGGGCCACCACTGTGACCTGAGGCTGCTGTGGGTGCCCTCTCTCAGTGGGAGGTGTGGCCAGAGTCCTCAGTGCTGAAGGGTGTTGCTGGGCCTCTGCAGAGAGGGAGGGAGCCATCCTCTTTGATTAGCCCCACTAGTCTCTGTTAATGCCAAGGATCAAACCCACGCCACAGCAGTGACCTGAGCCACAGCAGTGACAACACCAGATCTTAACCACTAGGCCACCAGGGAACTGCTCTGTTAATGATTTAATGCCTTTCATTTTCACTAAACACCTTCACATTAATAACCTAAGCCTAAAATAAAAATAAACTAAGTCTGGCTGCCTTGAGGCACCCTGATTACATAATGGAAGACCTTGTTTAAGTCTGAAAGCTCTGAGTGCCTAAGGGTGCCATCTGAGGCAGGGTGGACCCTCTCTTCCCAGACATCTTATCAGATTGCCTCATCTTTGCTGTTGTCTCTAGCTGGGCCTCACATTTCTGTTACTGCTCTGCCATTGAGTTTCATTGTAGGACCTTTTGAATGTGAGGTCCTGGCTCTTGAGGCAGGGAAGGGAACCTGCCCATCCCCCAATCTCTCTCTCTCTCAC
>PVHT020000012.1:5598910-5692969 GCA_004024745.2 Catagonus wagneri | reverse complement strand
GGCTCTTGAGGCAGGGACGGGAACCTGCCCATCCCCCAATCTCACAGACACACACACACACAGCCCTCCTGCACCAACCGTGCCTTCAAGGCTGCTGTAGGAATAATGTGAATAAGCATTATTGTAGAGGCCTATTTTGTCTTTGCAACACAAGTGTGTTTACCAGGAAATTGCAGATACTCCTTGTGGTACAATAAAAATAAATACCTATTTCGTTTTTATGCAGTTCCTGGCACAAAGTCCCTAAAAAACCCTTGGAATTTACTGTCTTCGTATGCTAATGAGATGACTCCTAGGGGAGCACAGGCAGCTTCAGGATGGGAACTGCTCCACCCCTTGACTTCTGGGGAGTAGAGGGAAGCCAGACATCAATCAGTCACCAATGGCTAATGATTTAATCAATCACTACTTAATGGGACCTAAATAAAACCCATAAACATCAAAATTCAGGAGTTCACGTTGTGGCCCAGCAGAAATGAACCCGACTAGTGTCCGTGAGGACACCGTTCCATCCCTGGCCTTGCTCAGTGGGTTAAGGATCCAGTGTTACCGTGAGCCACGGTATAGGTCACAGACGCTGCTCAGATCTGGTGTTGCTGTGACTGTGGTGTAGGCCTGGCAGCTGTAGCACCATTTCAACCCCTAGCCTGGGACCTCGGGGAGCTTCCAAGTTGGTGAACACAACCTCATGTGGAGAGGGTGGCCCACCTCAATCCATGGGCGCAGGTGCTCCTGCTTGGGACCCTTCTGTACCATCTTCATCTGACTGTTCATTTGGAGCCTTTATAATAAATCTTATTCGTAAGGAGAGCACCTTCCTGAGTCTGTGACCTGATGTGATGGCCTCGGGCTGGGCAGCCTCAGCACCCCAATTGCAGCTAGCTTCTGAAGTAGGAGAGATATCCGACTAGGAACCATGAGATTGTGGGTCTGATCCCTGGCCTTTCTCAGTGGGTTAAGGATCTGGCGTTGCTGTGAGCTGTGATGTAGTTCACAGATGCAACTCAGATCCCGCAGACGTAGGCCAGCAGCTACAGCTCCAATTCAGCCCCTAGCCTGGGAACCTCCATATCCAACTGGTGTGGCCCTAACAAGACAAAAGATAAAAATAAACAAGCAGTCAGGCGGTTCTTATGTACTCAGAAGCTTGAAAACCACTGCTTAAGGCCTCCCTGCCTATAAAAAATTTAAAAGCCTCTAGCTATGTGTTTAGGAAAATTCCATCTTTTTTTATCTCGCCACTTCAAATAATTCAAACCTTAAATTCCTAACGCACCAGCAATCCACAATGAGTAAGGCCAGGTTTCCTCCCTGCCATGTGTTGAGACCTACCTGCCAGAACTTTCTCCTCCCTTCAGAAGTTTTTGGAAGCCTGACAAAGAACTTAGCTGGAAACTCCTTCAAGTTATCAAGAACTTGGGGAAGCAGCTGAACGAAGGCCTGGGAAATCCACACATCAAAATCCACCCCAGTCCCAAGAAACAGCTGAAGAGGCAACACACGGCTGCCAGGTTGGCAGCAGATGGCAGGACCCACGTGCACACGCATGCTCACCCCCAGCTCAAACGAGCATCTCATGTGTCAGCGAGGTTGCCCGGCAGCTTGGAGAAGACCCAAGCCACCAGAGGCACAACATGCCTGTCAAAACAAGCCATGTGCAGGCAGTTGGCCCCAGCCCCCAGGCCAGCTCGGCCAGCCCCAGGCCTTCCTGCCAACCTGCGCTTTGCCTGCACTGGGCTTGTCCTCCTTCCCCGTTCTGGTGTACCTCTTTTTTCTTCTGATTATGGAAGGGAACCGTTTGTGCTTGGGAAATTGGAAATAAAAATTAAACAATCTCCCATAGTCCTCTAACGGGGAAAACTGCTGCATAGATTTCGCATCCTTTCAGTCTCTTCCCTTATACTCGTTTGCGTTTTTTTGGCCGAGACATGCAGAGGTTCCCAGGCCAGGGATTGAATCTATGCCACAGCAGTGACCCAAACTGCTGTGCTGACAATGCTGGATCCTTAACCTGCTGCACCTCGAGGGAACTCCTTGCATACCTTTTTTTTGGGGGGGGGGGGGTTGTTTACAGTGCTTTTTATTGTACCTAAGATTTTGCAATAAGGTGCAGTAAAAGATTTTAAAATGATTTTATAATATATAGAAGATGAAATCTCGTATTTATAGCCAATAGTTTGATTCTTTTATATGCATGATTAATCAAAATTGTCTTTTTTTAAATTTTATATTTTTGTGGAGTTCCCGTCGTGGCGCAGTAGAAACTAATCCAACTAGGAACCATGAAGTTGTGGGTTCGATCACTGGCCTCACTCAGTGGGTTAAGGGTCTGGCGTTGCAATGAGCTGTGGTGTAGGTTGCAGACGCGGTTCGGATCCCATGTTGCTGTGGCTGTGGAGTAGGCTAGCAGTTGTAGCTTCGATTAGACCCCTATCCTGCGAACCTCCATGTGCCGTGGGTGTGGCCCTAAAAAGCCAAGAAAAAGAAAATTATAGTTTTGGTTTTTTAGTGCTGCACCCATGGCATATAGAAGTTCCTTGGCTAGGTCGAATCAGAACTGTAGCTGCCAGCCTACACCACAACCACAGAAACATGGGATCCAAGCCACGTCTGAGACCTACACCACAGCTCACGGCAACGCCAGGTCCTTAACCCCCTGAGTGAGGACAGGGATCGAACCCACATCCTCATGGATACTAGTCGGGTTCTTAACCTGCTGAGCCACAATAGCAACTCCCTCAATTTCAAGTTCATTAGAATTCAAAATTTATTTCCTTGAAAGTTCCTGTGTGGTGCAGCAGAAACGATTCTGACTAGAATCCATGAGGATGCAGGTTCGATCCTTGGCCTTGCTCAATGGGTTAAGGATCCACGGTGGCTGCAAGTTGCAGCATGGGTGACAGGTGCGACTGGGATCTGGCGTTGCTGTGGCTGCAGCACAGGCTGGCAGCTGTAGCTCTGATTCGACCCCTAGCCTGGGAATTTCCAATATGCTGCGAGTGTGGCTCTAAAAAGCAAAAACAAAACAAAACAAAGGAAACCCCACAAAATTTGGTTCCTTAATCACACTGGCCAAAGATTTCAAGTGCTCCATGGTCACATGTGGCCAGGAGCTACAACATGGGAGAGTGCAGGTATGAACACTTCCATCAGCACAGAATTCTGTTGGCTTCCACTGGGATGTGCAGTTTTGTACTCTCCTTTTTTTAACCTATGGTGTGTAGTATGAGCATTCCCCATTTATTCAAACATTCATTGAGAAAAGAATTATTTTATTTTTTTTTTTTGGCCTCGTGTGGAAGTTCCTGGGCCAGGGATCAAATCTGAGCTGCAGCTGCAGCCTACGCCACAGCCGCAGCAACACTGGATCCTTAACCTGCTGTGCCACAGCAGGAACTCTGAGAAAAGGGATTTTTAACAGCTGTATAATATGCCATTACGTGGTTGTACCAAAACTTATGTCATCGATCTTGGGCCTGCATCCCTGGTCATTTCCAGATCACTGCTACGAGTGGAGTTGTCCTGTCAGGGAAGGTGCCTGTTTTCAAGGCCCTGAAATATAATGCCCAGTTCCCTCCTGGAAGGATCTCCTCTCTCTTCCCATGTAAACCCTCTGAAAAAACAAGATTCAGCAAGGAAGCCCTGTCTGCCTGTCTCTGAAGATTTGGGCAGAACCTGTCTGGAGCTAGGGGGCCTATGGCTAGCCCCGGAGAAGACTGGGCTAGATCATCCCCAAGGATTGGCACCTTCGTGGTACCAGCTGGGGCTCTGTCTCTGGAAGGGGCATTTGGACCAGGCAGGTGTGATGGTTAATTTTATGTGCCAGCTTGACTGGGTTAAGGGATGCCCAGATAGCTGGTAAAATATATCTTTAGGGGCTTTTCTAGAAATGATGAGCATTCAATGGGTAGCCTGAGCAGATCGTAGTTACCATGTCGCTGGACACTGACCCACTGAGGGCCTGGAGAGAACCAACAGGGGAGGTGACTCTGCCCTCCCTTGGAGCTCAGACACCCATCTCCTCCCGTCCATGGCCGGGTGTTCGCACCTTCGGGCTTGGACTAGGACTCACACCAGCAGCTCGTCTGGGTCTCCAACTTGCAGATGGCAGGTGGTGGGACTCCTCAGTCTGTGTATTTCAACTGCTTCTGTTCTGGAGAACCCTGACTAATACAGTAGGAATATGTCCTGATGACCCGCCATCCATCTAAACCTAGTGGGGGTTTTTTTCCTGTCTTTTTAGGGCCGCACCTGCTGCTTATGGTGGTTCCCAGGCTAAGGGTCGAATTGGAGCTACAGCTGCTGGCCTACATCACAGCTCACAGCAACACCGGATCCGTAATCCACTGAGCAAGGCCAGGGATGGAACCGTGTCCTCCTGTGCATCCTTAGATGCACGGACGGACCCTGTGAGAACCAGAGCTGGCCTGGGTTCTGTGCTTGCAGATGGAAAACTGGTCCCTGCTGTCAGCCAGACCCAGGACCTCCCAGGACGAACTGGGCTTAGGTCACCACAGGCCCGAGGGCTGGTGAAGACTCCTGCCTTGAAGATGGGTGAAGGGATTATCTGCTAGGAAACTGTTTAAGACCAAAGTCCTCAACAGCCTGATACACTGACCGCAAGAACAATACCCTGAGATGTTCAAAGCCTCTGGAGCAGCTGCCCTGGACTCCTTCCAAGCTGAGTCATGGCATTTAGTGTACCTCCAGGCTGCTGGCTGGCCGGGGGTGGCTGCGTCCTCCTTCCGGAGACCTACTGTGCCCTGGGTTACTCAACAACTGCCCTAAACCAATAGACCCAGAGGCTAGAGAATAAAGAGGCAGGCTCTGCTCACAGAGGGGACTTTCCCACCTTGAGTCCTCTTTACAGGAGGGCCTGTCTCTGGCGGAGCAAGGACGTCAGAAGATCCAGGTCCTCAGTGCAACTCTGGGGTGCCTCGCAAAGGCTCTTCCTCTCCCCTGGGGCTTCCTGAGCACTCCAGGACTTGGACCTCCTGCGAGGGGCGACCAGCTCCTGCCTCAGGGGAGCCTAGGGAATAGAAAGTTGGGGCCCCAGCAAGGCAAACTGGTGGGTGGAAGGTGGAAAGACTGAGTCAGCGATTCTGCCAGCAGCAGCGTAGAACTGCTTTAGCTGGGAGCCACACCAGCCCTTCCAGAACTTCTGAATCAGGGTCACAGCACTGCAGGACTCTGGCGGGGAGACGGGGTGTTCACAAGAATAAAGTGGGATGAGGCTTCCCAGAGTTGTGGGCGCTTCACTGCTTTACTGAGCCCTGTTTGACGAATGCGATGAAAACGTACTTAGTATGAATACTGTCCTGAAGTTCACATGGCCAGCCTGTGTCCACACCTGGCCGCCCTGCCCTGCCACTAGAGGTCACTGAATGTGACAGGGAGCCAAAGTACAGACCTCCCTGCCTACAGTGAGTTCCCTCTGTTTCCATGAGGGTCAGTCTTCCTGGGGTCAGGGAGACTTTCCAGCACCCCTGGGGCAGACCCTTGGCCTCCAGGCAGCAGAGCAGTGATGGGGGTAGGGGTCTGGTGTGCCTGCCTCCCTGAGAACCGAACTGCTGCTCTGGGCACTCGCACTAGTGACCCCAACGTGGCATCCGCTATTTAATAATTTAGAGAATGTATACTATTCAGCTGGGCAGCTTCATCCCTGGATTCAGAAACACAATGCCCTGGGGACTGTTTCCAGCCGAGAGTGAAATTCCACTTGTCACAGTCACTGAGAACACAGGCCTGTTCCTGGAAGGGGCTCTGGTCCCTGGGTGTTTACAAACATCACAGAAGACCAGGAGGCCAGTGCCAGGGCCCTAGGAGCTGAGGTAAGTCCCTTCACCTCTGTCTCCTGCCTACTCGGAGGTGATGGTGTTGGGGTGGCATGGGAACCTGTATTTCCTAGAACTTGGCAAACTTGGCAATCGCATTTCCCCTCAAAAGATGTTCTCTCTCTCTCTTTTTTTTTTTTTTTTTTTTTTGTCTTTTTAGGGCCGCACCCACAGCATATATGGAAGTTACCAGGCTAGGTGTTGAATTGGAGCTGTAGACACCAGCCTACACCTCAGCCACAGCAAGCAGGATCCGAGCCGAGTCTGCAACTTACACCGCAGCTCATTGCAACACTGGACCCTTAACCCACTGAGTGAGGCCAGGGATTGTTACTAGTCCTCATGGATACTAGTTCGGTTGGTTAACCACTGAGCCGTGATGCGAACTCCTCTTTTTTCTTTTTTTTTTCTTTTTGTGCCACAGCAGAGACATACGGAGGTTCCCAGGCCAGGGATCAAATCTGAGCTGCAGCTTCGACTTAAACCATAGCTGGGGCAATGCCAGATCCTTAACCCACTGCTCCACAGCTTGAACTCAAAAAGATGTTTTGTGTTTTTGTTTTTTGGTCTTTTTAGGGCCGCACCTGTGGCATATGGGAGTTCCCAGGCCAGGGGTCTAATTGGAGCTGTAGCTGCCGGCCTACACCACAGCCACAGCAATGCGGGATCGTTAACCCACTGAGCGATGCCTGGGATCGAACCCACAACCTCATGGTTCCTAGTTGGATTCATTTCTGCTGCGCCACGATGGGAACTCCTCAAAAGATGTTTTTAAAGAAAAAAAATTACATGCATGAAAACACTTTATTAAGTGCAATAAGCCAGACAAAATAGGATCAATGTTCTGTGATTGGATTTCTATGAGATACTAGAATAGGCAAGTTCGGACAGACTGAAGAATGGTGGTTGCTAGGGGCTAGGGGTAGGGGGGAGTTGTTGTTTAGTGTTCCCTGTCCTGGGAATTTCTGTAATTTGTTTTACTTGTGTCTATTATTGAACTTGTAAGTTGTTGCTGTGTTTTTCTGATCTTAAGGAACGCTGCAAGCTACATCCTGGCACGTATATCTTTGGCTACTTATGAGTGCATTTTTTAGGATAAATTTGTGGAATTTTGCAGTCAAAAAGTCCATACTGGATGCTGGAATTCACACTGAATGCTGGAGCCACATGTCATGTATAGCTGTTCCCATGAACTGCAAAAGATGTCATTTGAACTAACTGAGTTGGCCGAACGCAGACATTTAGTGCCCAGTGAGGGGAGCAGCTTTGAGGGGCCATGATGGTCCCTGCTGTTTAATAAGGATTCTGTAAAAAAAAAAAAAAACAAAAAACCAAACCTGGGGTTCCCATCGTGGCACAGCAGAAATGAATCCAACTAGGAACCATGAGGTTGCGGGTTTGATCCCTGGCTTCTCTCAGTGGGTGAAGGATCCAGCGTTGCCATGAGCTGTGGTGCAGGTTACAGATGCGTGTCGGATCTGGTGTTTCTGTGACTGTGGTGTAGGCCGGCGGCTACAGCCCTCCCCCCAAAAAAAGGGATTGTGTGTCAGGTCCAGTGCCCTGAACTTTACCCGAGCCATTCAGCAGAGTCCTCTCAACCACACAGAGAGTTTTATCCTCCCATTTCACAGATAAGGAAACTGAGCCCCAGGCTCATAACCCACATAAACAAGATCATTCAGCTGCAAGCAGAGCGGCAGTGTTCAAACCAGGTAATCTGACTCCAGCACCCAGAGCTGCCTGGATTGGCCTGCAGAAGGACTGGCTTACTCAAAGTTTCAAAACCTGGGGGGTTTATAAAATAATCTGGATTTCCTTAAAAAATCTGATTCATCAACTGAAAGAACTCAAAATAGCCCAAGTAGGAAAAATTTGAGCAAGAAAATAAAGTAGCATTGGATTATATTCCAAAGTATAAAGTAAGTAGCACTGCAGTTCCCTGGTTGTCCAGCATATTAAGGATCCAGTGTTGTCACTACTGTGATTCAAATCTCTGCAGTGGCACGGGTTCGATCCCTGGCCCGGGAACTTCAGCATGCCGCAGGCACAGCCGAAAAAGAAATAAAATAAATATCTATGGGTCCATACTGATGTAAATAAGTGTCTGAATAAATAAATAAATGGAAAAGAGACAAACTTCCCACACAATTCCAAATAACCAATGTAGAGAACTCTGTCTTCGAGGAGGCAGCTCATACCTGCTCACGCCTTCAAAGGGTGTGGGGGTGCGGGTGGGGAAACGGCACTTTACAGTGGAGTAACCTGACAAGCGCTACCTCAGCCAGGTCATCAAGGCCGACCTCACACCGGCAGCGATACATCTTAAGAGTATACAGCCTTGAAATGATGTGATGCAAATGACATTTTACCTCCTAAAAAGTCATAACCCCAGTCTGATGGTGAGAAAAACACAGGACAAATCCCCCTAGAGGGACATTCTGTAAAATCCCTGACCAGGAGTTCCTGTCATGGCTCAGTGGTTAAGGAACCCAACTAGTATCCATGAGGACATGGGTTTGATCCCTGGCCTCGCTCAGTGGGTTAAGGATCTGGCGTGGCTGTGGCTGTGGCATAGGCCGGCACCTACAGCTCCGATTAAACCCCTAGTCTGGGAACCTCCATATGCTTCAGGTACGACCCTAAAAAGACAAAAAAAATAAAAATAAAAAAATCCATGACGAGTACTCTTCAAAACTGTCAAGGTCACAAAAAACAAGGACTTTGAGGAATAACCACAGCCCAGAGGAAAAGGACAATAGGGAGAAACGAAGGCGATCTGGAGTGTGGACATTCGTTAACAAGGGTGTGTCAGTGTTGGCTCCTCCTTGCTGACAGATGCCCAGTGCTCAGGTAGCATTATTGCACAGCACCCACGGGTGCCTCTAAAGGCTCACTGCGCTCTTCTAGGCCAGGGGCTCCTCTGCCAGAGGGGTCCCCATTAACCTGGGGCTCGGCGGGGAGAAGGAGCCACCTCCCAGGCCTTGGGCCCTTTGGAGTCAGCAAAGCCTGGGGGACGGAGGCCGGGTTTGGATGTCCGGAGGGCTGCATATGAAGCTTGTCGCTGCCCAGAATCACTCTGCGGCTATGTCCAAATTCCCTTTCTTTCCCAGTGCCAGGAGAAACAATAAACCCTGTCTCCCTATGGGCCCTGGTCAGCCCTCAAGCACCCTCTCAGGGTGCTGGCGCCCGCTCAGGCAGCCCAGCTGTTGCTTGTGTTGTGACTGCCCCAGAACCCACTCTCTGCAGGACTGAGTGAGTCATCCTGGGAGCGCCGCCCTGCTGGGCAGCAGGGGGTGTTTGCGGTGGTGAGGGGGAGCATCCGCTGTCTGTTCACAGACACCTGGTCATGTCGGGAGGATGCTCGTGCCCTGACAGGCCTTTGCCGACTGCCCCCAACCCCTTACCCAAGGCCCAGGGTGCCTGCCTTGGAGTCAGTGAGGGTCTGGCCCAGGGAATCCTCTTCCTGCGCTAAGGGATGAGCCAGGGATGGCTTTCCCAAATAAGGAGTCATAGGGGATCAGCTGGAGGCAAGGATAGGTGGTTTGGAGGTCACGGTCCCAGCTCACCCCATTTCCTGTGTTCCCATTTCCTGTCCAACAGGTGCAGATGGAGTCTTTCCCCACTGCTCACCCAGCTCTGGCCTGGGCACCGAGAGACGGGCCAGTGGGGAGGAGACAGGAGCAGCGGGCAATGGGAATCCAGTTCAAGTAGGAGAGAAAGACGGGGCGGAGCCTGGGCTCCCCAGGAAGGCTCAGCGCGGGAGGCGGCCGTGGTGGAAAAGGGGGGGCCTCTGAGACAGCAGGCCTGTGTGTCCTGGAGCTCGGGCGCCAGGCTGAGCTGCTGCTCCCGGCTCAGGAGCCCCCGGCTCAGGAGCCCCCGTGCCAGCTGGATGCGGGCGGGTGGGCACGGGCAGGGCTGCCTGCCAGACATGCACAGAGGGCCCTTTGAGGGGGTGGCAGCTGTCAGCCCAGAACCCCCTCTGCTTGCTGTAGCCCTGCCTGCCCCCTCAATAATGCCTTGCTGAGCACTAGGCTTGGGAAACTGAGGTGCACAACTGGGAACCCCCAATCAGAGGGTCAAGGAGGGGCAACCCCGCTCAGCTGGAGCAGGAAGGGACCCCTGCTCATCACTCCTAGAACCAGGACCGGGCCTTGTGACAACTCTCGGTTTCCTCTTTCTTACATACCTAGTACCCTTTCATTGCTGGTAGTTGCTGTTAGGACTCCCCCCAACACCTCTGGAACAAAGACCAAGGCAGCCCACCGCTTGGGGAAGAAGGCTGAAAGGCCTTCTAAACTGCAACCTATGTCCTGCTACTGGGAGATTTGGAGGTCTGGGGCCTGGCAGCCAGATTTGAGGCTCCAGGAAAGCCCACCTGCCACCTGTCACTGTCTTCTCTCTGTTCAATCACCTTAGGCCTCCTGGCACCTCACGCCTGACAGACAAAAGAGCCTGTCTCCCTGGGCACCTGCCCCCACAGATTTCCTAAGGGGCTGGAGCTCTCTGTCTGTCCCCCAAGTCCTCCATGAGATGCAGCTGCTGCAGGCCAGCCTCATGGAACCAGCTCTCTTTCCCCGCTGGCTGCTGCCCTGGGCCCTAGAATCCTGGTCCGGGTGCTTCTTTATCCTCCCCAGGCAGTAGAGCGATTTCTCCTGGTGCAGCTTAGCCTAGGAAGGGCCCCCAGGGAGCAGGGACAGTCTGTATGTAACCGGCAGCAGAACAAAGTGGTCAGGGCCCTGGATGCCTTCTGGGAGCTGAAGGATCTCAGAGTCTGTTAAATAGAACATGGGAATAGCAAGGCCTACCTGGCAGGGGCGGGGCGGCTGCGACGCACAAGTACGTGCGTGCCGAGTGCTTGGACACCATGTCAGATGTGGAACAGCTGAATAAATTGGGGTTTAACCCCAGGGAAAGGAAAGCTCAGGCCGTGGAATGCCGGTGTTAGGGTGTGAAGGCTGGTCTCTGGTGTAGGGATGGCCTGGCTCTGGGTGGCCCTTGCGTGGGGGTTACTGGGAGACAGGATCCTCGCTAAAAGCCAGCCCATCTCTGTCAGGGTGACCCGAAAGCCAGGCTGTTCCCGGAGAATCGGAGCTTCGCCATCCCTGGGGAGGGGCAGTCAAGAGGAGCCCTGAGTAGAGCCGCGTGGGGGGTAGTGGGTGGGGTGTCTGGGCTTTCAGTTGTGTGAGTGGGAAGGGTTTCTGGGAGCCCTGCTCGGCTGACTTGCGATCTCCCTCAGACACAGGGACTGGGAGGCTGGCCAGACCACGGGGCAGGCTCCCAGCCCCCCTGGGCCAGGCAACGTGGGGGTGGGGGTACTGGCCTCCAGGCCCTGCGGGCGCACGGGAGATGGTGCGACTCGAGGTGGCCCCTGAAGAATGGGTAAGGGGTGGAGATGGAGCCTCGTCGCCGCTTTGGGCCGACAGAAAAATGCCGGGGTCTGGGGTCCTCGCCTTTAACGCGGCCCCCGGCGGAGGAGACAGTAGGGGGAGGGGCAGCGCGGCGCATGCGCGGCGCAGGCTGGAGCGGCCGGACTGTCCGGCTGCCGGGAGCGCGCAGGATCCCGCGGGGAGCCCCGAGAGCGCCGGCACCCGGCGCCGGGGGTTTTGAGCGGCGCCGCGGACCGGAGCCCCCAGCCTGCCGGCGCCGCTGCCCGCCCGGACCCCGGGAGCGGCGGCCATGATGTCCGTGCCGGTGAGTAAGGACCGCCCGCCGGGACCCCAGCTCCGCTGCCCCTGACCGGGCCTGCGACCTCGCGCCGCCCGCTGCAGGCCTAATGCTGCGGGGCCTGTGGGCTGGGGGTCTCGTCACCTGGGCCTTCTGGTGTCGGAGGAGAGGGGGCAGCATGGGGGCGTCTCCCCGAAGCCGGCCTCTCTGCCGCCGTCTTTCTTTCTATCCTCTCTCTGGAGGGCCGGGTCGGGCTCCCCCAGGAATACCTACCCCCAGGATGGCCAGGCCTAGTGGGCAGAGGGCTCTTTCGCCCCCCGGGACCACCCCTCCAGGACGACTGGGCCGGGTGAGGGCGGGGGGTCTGTGTTGTCCCCCTGGGCTCCACCTGGAACAGCTGTCCTGCCGTGCTCCGGGGATCTCACCGGGTTGGCCAGGACTGGAGCCCGGTCCCTACCTCTCCCGAGACCGAGGCACCCCTCCCCCAGGCCGGGTGGGGGTTCTGCGCCTACCTACCCCAGCACCCTCGGAGCCACCCACTTTCCTGGGAAGTTTACCTCTGCCGCCACACCCCTCAAGGGTGCAAGGCCCCTCTTTTCTCCCTCCCTTCCCCACCCCCAGCCATGGGGGCTTCTCTTCTCACTCGACACCCTCGCCTCTTGCCCAGCAGGCAGGTTTGGGCAGCCCCCAGGCTCCACACTAAGGCTGGCAATGGAGGCATCGGGGCCCCGCCTCCTGAGGGTGGCAGGGGATCCTGGCCACCCGGGGTCACCAGGCCTCAGGTGCAGGCCCCGGCTGGCCTTACAGATGCACAGATTGAGGTGGGGGCTGACACCCTGCACTCTGCCCAGAAAGGGTGCCTTCTGTGGGAAAGCTGTGGCGTTCAGCCATTGTTTCTCCGCTGCTGCTCGGGGCTTTCCCTCTGACAGGAAGGGGCCGTGGCCCAGAGCTCCTGTCCACTGGCCTGTTTCAGGAATTGCTCCTCACTTGGCGGGACCCCATCCTTAAGGTGAAACAGACAGTTGGGGCTTCCTGGCAGAGCAAGTGGCCTTTTAATTAAGCACCATAGAGTGTGTGGAGATTACTGGAAGAGAGACGCTGTGTAAGTGCAAAGCATTGTTATTATGGAATTAAAGATCCCAGCTCCTGCCCGCCTCCAGAAGCGGTAATGCCGAGTTACAGATGAAAAAATTAGGGCTTCCAGCCCGTGCTGATGTGCCCCCCACCCCCATCTGTTCTGGTTCAGAGCATAATTGCCTCATCTTTAGAAAGAAAGAAGGCAGAAAATGCCTGCCAGCCCTTCTCCTGCTCTGCTTTCCTGCATGGCTCTGGGTTTCTTCTGGCTTAGGACTTGGGGGGACCAGCACTGACCCTCTGAGCACTGGCCGGAGAGACAGCGTGGACCACTTGAGCCTGCTTGGGCCTGGGTCTCCAGGACAGGAGTGAGCAGTAGTGACTTGGACCACTTCGGAGCCTGCCAGCCCCACATTGAGAGTGTGCTCTTGACTTGTAGTTGTCCAGAGTCACAGCAGTGGTCTGGATATAGAGCCTGGTATGGCACCCAGACTCCCTGCCTTACAGCACTTTGGGCAGCCTTCTTGGGCTCTGTGCCTCAGTGGCCCCATCTGTAACAAGAGAGGGATGGTGGGACCCCTGAACTCTGGGCATGGACAGACAGCCACTGCTGTGGACACCTGCTGCGGAGACCGAGAGCCGAGGTCTGCTTGGTCTGTCCACACCCTTGCCAGCTCCAATTTGCTTCCCACCCTCCTGCCTGCAGTCACAGCCCTGGAGAGTCTACAGGGGAATTCAGGGGTCTCACCCCGGCTCCCAATGAACCTGAACCGGACTGTCAGATCACCCTGGCTCTCTCCTGGGACCTTGGTGATGTGTGATGTGGTGGCACTGGGAGAGGAAGTTCAGTTTTGGAGCAGCCGTGAAATGTTCAGAAAATTGCTTTCACGTGCTGCTGAGTGGTGCGGCCCTCGAAGGCTTCCAGGCCGGCTTCCTGCCCAAACCCTGCTCTGGGAAGCCAGAATGGTGAGTGCCCAAACGGTGCTCAGGGACACGTTTGGGTTTTAAGCACACCCGTTCATTTGGGCAGTCTTTTCCTGGATGGGGCTGACGCAGGCACTTTGGCCCACAGAAATTACAGGATGGTTCAGAACAGGATGGGAGGTGATGGCGGGGAGAGAAGAGATTGGGAAGGGCCCTGCTGGGCCAGAAGTGACCTTCTGAGTCTTAGAGCTGGGGAACCTCCAGGGATGGGGTGGTCTCACTCTGTCATTTGATGCACATGGGGTCTGGGGCCCAGGGAGGGGAAGACATACAGGGTCCTCCTGACTCCTTGCCTGGTGCTCCTGCCTCTGCCCTGAGCTGAGGGCAGTGTTCGCACAGCACCTGGAGACCCACTTCCTGGCTCTTCTCTGACATCCGCCTTCCTCTTGGGCGTAGCTGTTCAGCGCCCAGGCCTGTCTCTTCCCCCTGGGCAGGCAGGAAGCATTTGAAAGAAAAATGGCTGTGCCACCTACCTCGGACCCCTGGTGGCGTTTGGCACGATCTGTGTTTAGAAGGGACATTGCGCCCTAGCACTGGCAGGTGAGAAGCCAGCTTCCAGCTTGTAGAGCAGTTCCCTGCTGTTTGTTCCTGCCTCTTGTTTCCCGTCTGTGAAATGGGCACAGTCATTTCAGTCCCTCCTCTGTTCCTTCATTGAGTGAGGGATAGGTCCTTTTAAGGAGCAAGATGTTGACGTGTGTTGAGTGCGTTCGGTGTGCCAGGCGCTGGGCACGGGAGGACTTGTAGTCTTGCTCGGATCGCCTGGCCACTGAGAGACTGAGCCAGGATGAGAACGAAGTCTGTCAGGATCCAAAGCCAGAAAATGTGTGTAGCCTCTGTAATTGCGGGGAGCTGCAGTCCTTTGAGCCATCCACAGAAGCCAAGGCTGCTGAGAGAGCGCCCCCTCTGCTCATGGCTGGCCGAGCATGAGTTCATGCAACCCCATCTGCACCCCTGGGGGACGAGGCAGCTGGAGCTCAGGCAGCCAAGCAGGGCTGTGCAGCAGGGGGGGTGCAGCCCTGTGAGCCCCAGCAGCGGTCAGTGGAGATCAGTGGAGCGGGAGTGGCACCTGGCTGAACCTCGACCAGCGGTCCCGGGGTGCCCTTTGTGCCTGGCTCTGTGCCAGCCACCGCTGCGATGGGAGAGCTGGCCAGCGAGCTGGGAGACTCTGCCCTGGGTTCACCGCTGGCCTGGGCAGCCAGGTCATGGATAGCTGAGGCCTGGTGGAACGGGCTCACAAGAGGGCAGTGGGAAGGACCTCTAAGTCCAAGGTCCTCAATTCTGTCTTCAAAGCAGCCGTCAGGCCCCTCCTGCCCCTGGCCTTGCCTCTGCCTGGCCTTCCCTCTGTGGGAAGTGATCTTCAACTGTGTCACTCCTGCTGGCTCAGGCAGAGACCAACGTGCCGGGAAGTCCTCCAGAACTCCCATCTGTGATTGTGCGTTTATCATTGACATTATCTGGTTGCCGTCAGGCTCCTCGGGGCAGGACTCAGGCTTGCTTGACTCCTCTCTCCGCTGCAGGGCCCCAGCCTGCCCTGGCCACCTGCTAAGAAAGTGGCCCTGGGAGCATCAAGGAGTTCCCCATCCTTAGACGGGTGTCTGTGTGTCTGTGCAGAGCCTGCATCTTAACCGCTGTCCTGGAAGCCTTGTTGGGGGCCGAGTGGTCCCCAGAGAGGCTGCTTCTGGGTGGGAACGATAATTGTTGGGTCGAGGGCAAGGGCTCCAGAATGATCATCGATACCTTGAGCGAATTACTGAAGCTCTCTGAACCTGTGTCCTTTGTATTATAGGGATGTTAACAGCACTGGGCCCTTGGGTTTTTATGAGAACTTGGCAAGGTTTGCAGAAAGCTTTTAGTAAGAGGCTAATAAGTCATAACAGCTACTGTTATTGAGGTTATTATCTTTATCCTGCTACCATTGGCTGCTGCGGTGGCCAAGACCCACTCCTGGCTCCTGCACTACCAGCTTGGGGAGGGGTGATCAGCCGTGTGCGCCCACCCCCTTCTCCATGGTCTGCTCAGTCTGCCTGCAGTAGCCCTTTCTTTGTTGTCGGTTCCTGCCAGGGCCTGACCCTGGCCGCTCCCCTGCCCCACCGCCTGTGGGACTCCTACCTCTTGAGGCTTGAATGGACAGGTACTTGTCCTCACCCCATAGATGGAGTGGCCTCCAGTGGGGCCACCAGCTGGCCCACTGTGCCAGGCCAGTTGGATGCCCTGCCCTGAAAGCCCCCAGGAATGTGTGCAGAGTTACAGGCAGTGAAGGCTGTTGGATCAGAGGGCACAAGCCAGACTTTAGCCGTGGTCAGCAGCCCGGTCAGCAAAGGACAGGCAGGGTACTGGAGGGAAGGAGAGCACCCCTGAAGTGGGTCCTCGCACCTTAAGGGTAGAGGCTCAATCCTGTGGGTGAGGCCTGTGGGCCACAAGACTGTGAGGGTGACTCCTGCTGGCCCCCCACTTCCCATTGCCTGGCAGGACTCTTAGTTTGCTGGGCCATTGTCTCCCTCTCTTCAAGGAAAAGAGCTGAGGACAAGTTGGGGACTTTGGAGGTGGCAGTGGCTGCCCGCTCTGGCAGGAGACGTGGTCACAAGTTGTGGCTCTAATGTTAATCCCTTCTCTAAGAGGAATTGGAGGCTACGGGAATTTTTCAGTAATTTTCATTTATTATTTAAACCCCACCAAGTTGCAATAAGGATTTGAAGCAGATTATAAAGACACAAACAGTCTGGGTTCATCAAAAGATCCAGAATTGTGTAATGCATGGGGAAGGTAGGCATACAGATTTAACATCAAGCTCCCTAAAAGCCAGGGCAAAAAGGATATCATAGTGGCTTTAGGATTGCAGTACGTATTTTTGATATCCCTAATGCTATATATTGTCTCCTCTGTGCTTTATTTTCTTTTTACCAGTTGAAACTCTCTGAGGTGGGATTTATATGTAGTGAAATGGACAGATGTTAGGTGTACAGCTGGATAAATTTTGACTAATGTCGACCCCATGTAACTACCAATCCCATCATCTCAGAAAGTTCACACTTCACAGTCCAGTGTGCCTCACCTCCTGTAAGGTGTCCCACGTTTCTGATTTTTCTCATCATGGCGGTTTCGCCTTTTCCGGAATTTGACGTAAGTGGAAGCTTGTAGAATATACTCTCTGCGGTCTGGCTACTTTCATTCAGCAAAAGGATTCTGAGATTTTCATCCACATGATGTGTGTCAAAATAATTCTCCTTTTTGTTGCTGTGCTGATTAGTGTTCCACTTTTCACTGTGAATTTAGGTGCTTATCCCTCCTCTTGCGGATGGGCACCTGCCTGTTGTCTTTGTGTGTTGCGTTCCAGTACCGGAACCCTGGTGGTGGTGGTGGTGTAATACCCTTTTTCAGTGTTTTATAAAACCTGATATCCAGTCACATGCGCCCCGAGGCATGCCCAGAGGGTTGTCTGTGTCCCCAAAGCCCGGATTCCCCAGAGTTACGCTGTCATTCAGAGACCAGTTGTGACCACACGCTTTCTTGTTAACAGCCTTTCCCAGGTATCCGGGGTTTGATTTCCCTCTTCCCAGGTTGCCCAGGAGGTGAAGCCTCTTAGGTTTTGAGTCACTTGTGTTTCTCCCAGAGGTCCTGGTGGGGAGAGGCTTCTAGGAGGGGATGGAGCCTGTCCTGGGAGCCGCCCCTGCCCCTCCGCCCTCCCTGGTCAGGACAGATTCTGGAGCTCCCTCCTCTGTCCCTGGCTGCCCACCAGGACACCCCGCCAGGCAGATGCTGCTGCTGCTCCCAGTTCAACTCTGGGAGCCCCAGCCTGGAGGACATCCTCACACTCTAGAAGCTAAGGATGGGGAGGGTGCTTGAGAGCTACTCCCTGCGACCCTAACACCTCCGACCCTAACACCTCTGTGCTCGGCTCTTCACACCGGGGAGTTGGCATGCCTGTGCTGTTTTTACAGATCTTTACTGTTATTTTTTTCTGCATAATGAGCCTTAGCAGGAGAGTCACACATCAGCTCAAATGCCACCTCCTCAGAGAGGAACCCCCAGACAGCTTATGTAAAGTGGCCGCGGCCACCACTCTGCTCTCTGCTTCGTTTTCCTGCAGAGCCCTTATCCCCAGAGATGTTCCTCTGTTGTCTGTTTGTGCCCCCTACACACACCCTGGAGGGCTGGTGTGTGATGAGGGCGAGTGTGACTGTGCTGCTGACACAAGGGTGCCCTAGAGTGTAGGTTCCCTGAAGGACAAGGACTTGTTTTCCCAGCAGCAGTGTCCCAGGGAGTGGCTTTCGTCGTGGTGATACACCCCATGACCTGCCACTCCCCGCTCGGCACACGAGGGCTGGGGGCCCTACCCATCCCTCAGTCCGTTGGTGGAGCTGTGGCGGCAAGGCTTCAACCAAAGATTCTTGCTGCAGGGTCTCAGATGAGGCTGAGGTTTTGTTCCCCTTGTGGTTCAGGGTGTGGGGAAGCTCGGGGTGATGGAGCAGGGGCTGGGGGAGCAGGAGGGCTTACTGGAGTGCACTCGTACAGGAGGTGTGGGCCCAAAGAAGTGTGCCTGGTGGGGCAGGGCTGGTGTGTGATGGGGCCCTGCGCTTCAGCCTGCATATGCCCGCGGTCGGTCTCCTGGCCTGGTGACAGGCAGGGGTCCTGCGCTTGCTACATTGAACACACACTAATTAACCAAGGCTGTGGACGATGCAGTGATCCCTGAGGGTCCCGTGCCAGGTGGGATTATTGACAGGCCCTGCTCCTGTCCTAGGAGACCACACCTGGAAAGGACTCGGGCCCAGGTCTCCGGGGCACCTGGAGCCTTTCTCTGCAGGTGGTGCAGGCGAGATGCCCACTGGGCCCTTCAAGGAGGGAGAAAAAGCAGCGCTTTCTCAGTGGCTGCTGTAGCTGTGCTTTCTCAGGGCCTGCTCCCTCCTGTACTCTGGCCCCACTGCCACCCCCCCAGCTCCTGTCCTGTGACCCCACTGGCCCCCCGACCCCAGCCGAGTGTCTGGGTAACACTGGTGCCCCTCTGGGGTGTCTTTGGGTGTGGGCACTTGTGCGCTTGTGGAAGAGGCTGGGGGGCAGCAGATGGCATGTGAAGTCGCCCCCTCCCGCTGCCCTGATAGACTGGAGCTGGTTGCCATGGGGAGAGGCGGCAGCAGATGGCCGGCTGGGACTGCTTCTTGACCACACCCTGTCCCTGCTGCCCAGGCTGTCAGCCCGAGCTGGGCCGCCAGCAGCTAAGCTTTCTCTCTGAGGATAGTCTTGTCCCCGTGCCCTTCCTTCCCCACCGCCTTTACCCCCTCCGGCAGTGTTGGGGGGCTGCTGCAGGGTGAGGATCCAGGGAGTGGGGGGCGCAGGGCCAGCAGCCTTCCCGTTACACACCTGGGCTACCTGCCGGCACGGCGGTGGTTCTCCCTGGCACGAGGGGAGGTGAAAGAGGGTGGTACGGAAAAGAAGGGGGACTCAGGCCAACAGGGTCAGCACCTTGCACTGGGGCTTGAGCCCCTGGGAAGTGCTGCTCCCGCCTGGTGAGTAGAGCCCCTTTCGGAAGCTGGCATCTCCCTTCAGGTGCCTCTGCTGCTCTTTCATTTTCAAATTAGAAAAGCAAGGAAAAGAATTAGGAGAGTGTGCTGCTCCTTATAGTTCCCAGTCCATGAAGGAGCCAGAGGGTGAGGGGAGGAAGCTGCAGGATGGGGGCGGGCTTGGGGGGTGGGTTTGCTGGGATCCGGGCCTGTCTGTCCCCCTCCCCTTGGCTCTGCTCCCATACCATCAGTCCTGGTCCTGGTCCTGCCCCTGCGCCCAGGTCTCTGGGGACTGACCTGGGGCGATGCTAAAGGGAACCACAGGCTGGGGACCAGGCCCCCCCCGCCCTCCGCCGCGCTGTAATGACAAATGGACTGCTCTGTGGCTACTCCGCCCTTGGAGAACAGGGGAGGACGAGGACAGGAAAGCTCTTTATGGCTCCAGCACTCTTTCTGGGGTCACCTGGGGTGTCTTTCTGTAGGAACACGCCTGGGTAGCTGAGTTGTAGCTCTGTCACTTCCTGGAGGTGTGACCTGGGTGAGGCAGTACCCTTCTCTGAGCCTCTGGGTGGTGGTAGTTCTGTCCTGGGCCCCAGAACAGCATTGGGAACTGACTGACCTCAGGTGTGTGGAGGGTCGGGCCTGTGACTGCGGTTTTTGATACAGCCAGGCTTGCCTTTCTCCAGGCCGTCCGCAGGGATCCCTCCGCCCTTGCCCAGGGAGGGCTGGCTCAGGCGTGCAGGCTGGCTTTGAGCTTGCCAGTGTGCATGGCCAGCCCAGGGGCAAGGCGTCAGCACCCGTAGCCCTCCAGATACATCATTTCTTCCTGTCCCTGGGGCTGGCAGCCCTCACCTCCGGCCTCAGGAAATCCTTTTCTGCTGCTGCTCCCGGAGCTGCCGGCCATCCGCTGACCCCATCCAGCCACCCTCCATGCTGCTGGGAAAACCAAGGCTTTAGGAGGGGAAGGGGGCTGCCTGAGTCACACTGTACAAGTCATTTTAACTTGCCCTTTTCACTTGTCATCGGTATTTTCTTGCATGATTTTGGTCTTTGAAAATGGCCATCTTAATAGCTGCACAGTATCCTGCTGAGAGCTCTGGTTGCCCAACGAGTCCCCTAGTTGGGCATTTAGGGTTGCCCCCTCTTTGGTATTATAAATGCTGCCACAGGCATTGCTGGGGCTAAAACAAGACTAGTTCTCTGTGCAGTGGGTCTGACCTAGAGAATAAGACCCCAGAAGCCCAGAGACAGGAGCAGGGTCTCACGTTCTTTTCCACACCTAGAGTCTGGGGCCAGCAGTAACCCTCATCCTAGTGGACACTTCTGTGGGCAGATGAGAACCACTGTCCCTGTGTGCTGGGCCCGCACTTCCCTGCGCTGACTGACCCTCCAGGCCTTGAAGAGCGGTCCTGACGTCCCCTGCAGCCTGAGAGCTCACCGCAGCCTGCTGGGAGGGGCCTGCGGTGACTGATCGTGGTGGGTGGCTCTGCCCAGCAACACCTTCCCCAGGCGCATCCCCGTCAGTGGTCTCTCCTTCCTGCCCACACAGCCACCCCCGCACTGTGTGCAGTGGAGCCTCAGTTCTGAACTCAGCTGTGTTTGAGGGGGTGCTTGAGCCTCAGGTGCCTGTCTTTGGGAGTCTCTGAGTGCAGCAGGGTCTTTGGCTTTCCTGCCCCCTGATTCCCTTTCCGCCCTGAACTGAAGGTGCCGCAGGGAAGTCAGGGTGGACTGTGGTCTAGCAGTCCCACCATCTCTTCTGTGGCCGCCAGCTCTGTCCCTTCTGTGGCTGAAGTCTGAGATGGGGCAAGCGTGGTAAACCGGGTCTCAACGTCTTTGTCTAGAAAATGGAGCTAATCGTGAAGGCTGTTGTGCAGGATCACTTAGGCATGAAATGAGCACTTGGTCATAGAGACCTTGGCCCCAGGCCAGCCTAGACCCTGTCCTGGGGACCTTGTCTTTTGGCAGTCGGCCAGGGAAGGTCTGCTCCCTGATACACTCCAGCCAGAGCCTGCCCAGTGGGTGCCCCTCCCGAACCCACCCATGACTGGCCTGGGAGGGGGCATTCTTCTCCCCTAACTACCCCCGCTTCCAGCACAGTGGGGCACAGATCCTGAGGCCTTGATTTTAAAGCGGAAATGCCATTCTGGGAGGCACAGTCTTGGGGGGTGGGGATTTAAGTGGAAAAGGAGCAAATTTTTGAAATGCCTGCTGGGAGCTGGGTTCTCCTCCCCCGCCTGCACGCCTACAGGAGCAACCCCGCCCCCAGTCCTGCTTTAATCCAGCCCCAGAAAGGGAGGGTCTCCCGATCTCCTCCTCCTAGACAACCTCCTCTCTTAGGCTGCCTCCTCCTCTCTCCCAGGCCAGCTAGGACAGCATAAGGCCAACCCTTGAAGGGCCAACCCTTTTGTGTCCCCACCCATCCCAGCGGAAACCTCCTGCTGTTGGGCCGCGAAACCTTGTCCCGACCCCACTCCCCGGGATTGGAGACCCCCGGGAAAACCTAAGGACTCCCTCTAGCTCCCAGCACAGACAGATGTTCACGCATGGCACAGCTGGTTCTGATCTGCTTCCCGGGAACCTGGGATGCCAGCCAGGCTGAGAATAGGGTCAGGGTTTAGGTGGGGCTGGGCCCACAGTTTCCTTTCTGACTTTGGGGCACAGCTTTGGGACCAAGCAGGAGAGGAGGCCTAGGTTGTGTGTTTCCCGGAGAGCTGGCCCTTCTGTGAAGAACTGGACTATTTTGAAGGTTACAAGAGTGCCAGTCTTGAGGAGGGCCTAGGGTGGCAGCTAGTTGTCCTGTTCCTTTTTGAGGACTCTGGGTCACCCGGTGTCCAAATCCCATTGCACACACCCTGTGCTCTGAGTTCTGTCCAGTGGGGAAGCTTTGGGAGAAATGTAGATGTCACATTCCCCCCATACCCAGTTTTTCTGGAGGAGGATACCTAGGAATCTCGTTTTTTATAAGCTCTCTAGGGGACCTCTAACCAGCCAGAGTTGGGCTGACCTAGCCCAGCCCCTTGGTTTTGCAGATGGTAGAGGGTCTGCCCAAAGCAGCACTCCTGGCAAGGGCCTGAGCTGGCTGAGCCCAGGGTGTCAGGTGAAGGGGCAGCTATGAGTCTTTGAGTGTTGGGCTTGTATGTTTTTCATTTTTGGCCACCCTGCTGCATATGGAGTTTCTGGGCCAGGGATCACATCTGAGCTACAGTCATGACCTAAGCTGCAGCTGCCGCTAGGCCAGATCCTCAACCCACTGTGTCATGCGTACCCAGAGCTCCCCAAACACCTGATCACTTTGCGCCACAGTGTGTTTTTAATAGGCCCTGCCTGAGGGTTCTTTGCAGGGTAGGCCCTGCTGCTTCCCTGGCATCGTGAGCTGCATGATGGTGTCCACACACTCAGCAAGTGGCCAAGATGTCAACTGTCTGAGAACTGCGGAGATAAGGCCCCCAGACTGTCCATTTCTGGAGCGGGTTCCATCCTAGATCTTCCTGCAGCCCACTGAGCAACCCTGGACCATGCTCAGGAGTCTGGTCGAGCAGGTTGGATGACAGTCACCAACCTGCCTCCAGGGAGGGGGAACCAGAGGCTCTCCACTCATTTCCCCTGTGCTGCTTCTTCCTTCTCCCTTGTTCCCAGAAATATCCCTCCTACCTCTGCCTTGTTGCTGAAACAGGAGTTGTTGGGGCACAGGTGCTAGGCCTGTGGCTAGCTGACTGAGGGCAGGGTTGGGGCAGAGCTCCTGCAGTAGCACGGAGATCTTGAGGGGACACTTCAGGGAGGCCGGATTTGTTTCAGTGGGGAAGGATGGATATGGCCAGCTTCTTGTCCCTGCGTGCACTGGAGCCTCCCTCACAGGTCTGGTAGAATGTGATGAGCCCGGTTCTAGGCTCCCTGATTGCAGGGATGGTCGCAATTCCCGGCTTCCCCTCCGTGTCTTCATTTCCTGGGTCATTTACAGGGTAAGCCTGGCCAGAGTCGGTGCAGTGGTCGTATAATTGGTTTTCTGCCTGCTGGGGCATGCCCCTCTAGATGCAGATCTGCTGGACACGCACGGAATGTCCTAAGCTGGTGCCTCCAGGGCTGCAGTGGCCACGGAGGAGGAAGAGGGCAATCCAGGCAGTCTTCCCAGGATAAGAAGGCTTAGGCCTTTGAGGAGGGGCGCGCTCTCGCCCACGATGGAGGGCAAGGATAGGCAAATGGAGAAAAAGCGATATCCCGCGTATCAGGCAGGCGCCTAGAGCCTGGAGCTGGAGATGGGATGAGGGTGGGGGGTGGAGTGGGGGGCGGTCCCACGGAACGGCGCGTGCCCGCGCGCGCCGGCCGCCACCCGCGCGCCCGGGCCCCAGGGCCGCGGCTCATTTGCATGGAGAGCCGGAGCGGCCAATGGCGCGCGCGGCCGGGCATGCCGGGAGCCGCGCTGAGCCGACCGGCCTCGGCGGCGGTGGCGGGCGGGGCGAGGTGGGACCGGCACTGGGCGGCGGCGGCGGTGGCGGGCGTGGTGGCTGAAGCCGCCGGACTAGGACCGGGGCAGCTTCGGGGCGCTCCGGGTCCCTGACAGCGCGCGGCGCGGTTTGCTGTGCGCCCCTGCGGGCAACCAGATCCCCAGGCCAGCAGGACACGATGAACTACCTGGTGAGTGCTGTCAGCCTGGCCAGCGCGGCCCGGGGTCCACTCGCGGCGGCCGGGGCGGGGTCCGCGCGCCCGGGAGCGCCAGCCGAGGTCTGCGCACCGGCTTGGAGGTGACTCAGCTCCGCTCGCGCCCGGGACCGTCCCAGGCGGTAAAGAGTTAAGCGAGTGGCATTTCCTGCCGGACCTGTAGGTCTTGGGAACAGCGGGCCGCCGGAGGCTCCGCGGGGGCGTGACCGGGCCAGGGTCCGAGGTCCTGGAGCCCCCTCCTCCTTCCCTGGCCGGCGCGCTAGGAGGCCAGGACTGCGGAGGATCCCAGAGCCTGCGCGCGATCCCAGAGCCTGCGCGCCTCTGGGGCGATTGGAAGGGCCGGACTCGGGGACCGCGGGCCGGCAGGAAAGTTCCTGGATCCGGGAAAGTTGCTGGCCAGAGGCCTGTTCTCCCCCTGTCGGCCGCCGCCTGCTGGGTGACCTTGGGCCTGTGAGCCTCGTCTCTGAGCCTCAGTTTCCTCCGCTATGAGGTGCGGTCCGAGGTCCCTTGGACTTCCAGGAAGCGGGGTGGTAGTCCATGTGTTTTGGAGTGAGGGCTCCCCTGCCCCCAGGCTAGGGGTCCAGGGCTGGGTAAGCAAGTGCTGGAGTCTGCGAAGAAGTTAATAATTAACCCCCAGCCCGCCCCCGCAGGATCCCGGGGCCCAGGGCGGGCGCTTCTTGGTTATTACCTACCCTGGCTACAAAAACGAGGGTAGGAGCCGGCAGGGCAATCAAGGGCGGCACTGAGACCCCAGGGTCCCAGTCTCTGCGGATGGAGCGTGGGAGCTGGGGAGGGGCGGGACTGCTGTTTGAGTGTCCACAGCCAGGTTTCCAGTCCTTTGAGATCGCTCTGTGAGGCAGAGCCCAGGGCTTTGTTGAGGGATTTGGAGAAGCTGAGATCTGCTGAAAGCTGGGGATGGTCAGGGAGTGCGAGAAGTGAAGGCCTGGGGAGCCGTTGGGGTCTCCAATCCCAGATTAGAGACTCCCTAACTGGTCTTGAGAACAGGGAGTTTATCCCCCCCCCCCCCACCGCATGAGGAAGAGTCTAGGCTGGGAGGTACTCGGGGTTTGCTGTGCAGATTTCAGCCAAGCTGGGAGATGTTCCCTATCCCCTGAGGGTGGAGGGATGGCAGGGCTTAGAAAAGCAGAGGAGGCTGAGGCGCAGGTGGAGCCTGGCGGGAAGGGAGTTCTGGGAGGAGCTGCTGGCAAGCCCTCCTGGCACTAGCACCAACCACCCGCCTGCCCTGGGCAAGGAAAGAGTCCAGTGGGTTCTGGGTAGAGGCAGGGCAGGGCAGCCCCAGTGTCTGCCAGGACAGCCACCTTCAGCTCCCAAGGAGAACTGGATCCTGTGGCTTTTAGGCCTGTCCTGAATAGCATTGGTGCTGTGGGACCAGCACCATCTCCCCAGGCTTGGGCACGGGGTTGAAGTAAGGGCAGGGCCTGAGCGGGACAGACCCCCGAGTAGCTGTGCTCCCCAGCAGTCATCCTGATGATACAGATGGGGAGACTGAGGCCCAGAGAGAGACAGTTCCTTGTCCTCATAGAACTGGATCCAGAACACAGTCTCATGGGATGGCATCATGTTCACCCCGCCTGCTCTGGGATTGGAGGTGCTCTGGTCCTTGGGGTACTGCCGTGCGTGACTGTGGCTGCACTCTGTGGGGTCTCTCTGGTTCCAGGACTGTAGCTCAGTGGCCCGCTCCTGGCCTCCATCATTCTTTTAGAAGGTCCCACTACCTTTTTTCTCTCAGGCCTGGAGAACTCCCTCCCCCAACCCACAGGAGCCCATAGCCAGTTGGGGCGGCCAGAACCAGCCAGTGGGTGGAAGGGGGAGGAGAAGTGTTGGAGTCATGCTTGAAGGGCAAGGTGTAGGGTAGGGCTGACTGCTGCTCGAGTCATTCTCCAGCAATGGCACTGGCACTGGCCAAGTTCCTCCTCCTCTGGGTCCCTGAGGCGCCCAGATAAGGAGCTGTAAGGTAGTCTCCCTCTAGGCGAGCAGGGTGGGCCCTCTGGCACTGGAGAGAGGCCCTGACTCCACCACTGTCCTGTGCTAACTTTCTCCCACCTCCGAGTGAGGAGTGGGGTGAAGTGGAAGGAGCTTTGAGGGGGGAGGGACTGCACCCCATCTCAGGCCCCCATCTCAGCTGCGCCTCCCAGAGCTCAGGGGCTTGGACGTTTTTTTTTTTTTTTGATCTGGAGAAGCCTGCTTTTTTGTGCCGTTGTGTCCCCTTCGATTCCTACTGAAGCAGGTGGTGCTGCTCTAAGGGCTGCTGGAAGTTACCGTTCAGGCCTGGAGAGGGGCAGAATTGAGGGAGCTTTAGATGTCAAGGCGGAGAGGCCAAAGCCTCGTGAGGAGTCATGTCCCTGCGGTCCCACCTGCCCCTGCTGCCCCTGCCCCTCCAGTGGCAGATCTGGAGCTGGTGGAGCAGGTTATCAGGGCCTGTCCCTGGACTGAAGGTCAGCCTCGTACCGGACCGTCTGCTGAGAGCCCGGATTCCGGGAGTGAACAGGCCGGTCTGCTCAAGCACACACGGGGGCCTGCTGGCCTGGTGGTTTCCCGGCCTGGGTGGCAGAGGTGAGGGTTCTGAGGAACTGAGGACCATTTCTCAGCGGTTGGGGTGGGAGGGGAGGGTGGAGGGCTCACTCTCGTCCCACCCACCTGGGCTCCTTGGTGCCCTGGCCCCGGGCCCACCTGTTCCCACCGTCCATGGTGTGTTGCGGCTGGAGATGCCGTGTCCTGCAGTCGGAGGGCCCTCCCCGTGTCCCCCGTCCTCTGCCCAAACTTCCAGGGATGGTGCCTGGGATGCCCTGGCGGGGATGGGGCAGGGGCCTGCTTCCGGCCGTGGACACAGGGCCTCTGCTTTTGCCGCCGTAGCCAAGGCCAGGCTGGACTCCTGCTTGTCTGCGGGGGTCACTGGCAGTGATCGCTCAAGGTGGGCTTTTAGTCCTTTGTCGTACAGCCCGGTCCTCTGGCTGCTGGGTGTCCGGCGCGGGGCTGAGGACCCCACACAGCCCCTGCTCTGTCCTCTGAGCCTTAGGCACTGTTGAGGTAGGCAGGGAAGGAGCTGTGCTCCCCGCTCTCCTTGGGGTGGCTCTGGAATTGCGGGGGTGCTCGTCTACCCTCATCATGCTGAGCACTGAGAACTTGAGCCCAGACCCTGGTCACTCAGTTGTCCTGAGAGCGTTAGGGGAGAGTGATGCCCAGGCTGGCAGTTCTGGAGTTGTGCCCAGGCCGAGGGTGGGCAAGGGACGACACTGCCCTCCTAGTGCCCATGGAGCCGGGAGGCCGAGCAGGGGATTGTCAGGATCCTGGCCAGTGGGCGCATAGCCGCTGCCCCTCCAGGGAGATTCCGGGGCACAAATGAGCAGGGGTTGTGGGTACAGACTGCCAGTTGGGCACACACGCTGGGCCTGTGTCCATTGCCACAGGGGTTCCTTGGGACAAGCAAACAGAATACCCCAGAAATAAACTTGGCCCACGTTTGAGATGGTTCTTCGTATGAAGAGAACTAGTGTTTTCTGAGTGACTGCTGTGTGTGGGGCTCTGTGCTTGGGGCTGGGGTGTGTGTTGGGGGTGGGGGGCTGGGAGGGATGGAAGAGTGCTGTGAAATTTCCACTGCTAGCTTCCACGGACCTAAGCGTTACCGTGGGAGCCTCCCAGCTGCACTTTGTCATACAGCCCGGATCTGCCTCTGCCACATCCTGACCGTGACCCTGGCAAGTCAGGTAACTGTTGTGCACCCCAGTTTCCCCATTTGTAGGGTGGAGGCTGTCATAGTGTCATAGTGTCAGTCATTGAAAGAGATGATCGGGGAGGACAAAGAGCCCTGCGCTGGCATCGTTGCTGTCGTCCCTGTGAGCCTGTCACTCTCCCTGCCACCAGGTGGCACCGTCCCCTGGAGTGGGGACTTCGGGATACCCAGAGCACGTCCAGGGCTCCCCAGGGCAGCCGGCAGAGGGAAGACCCCCCGTTGGATGGCGGCCGTTCTCCCAGACACGTGCCCCTTGGCGTCCCAGGCCCAGCTGCTCTGCGTCTGAGGGCCTGGGTGGATCTGGCACACACAATGAAGGCCATTCTCAGCCCAGGCAGGGCCTTGGGACAGCCCTCTGAGCTCCCATTTGCAACAACCAGGGTGTTGTTCTGGGCAGCCCTGGCTGGCAGGCCTCTGCTGGGAGTATGGGCATGGGGCTGGGGGCTCTCCTCTGCCCCGTCCCTCTGGGGTGCGTGAGCCCCACAGCATCTCCCTGGCTTCCTCGGGCATGGCCACGTGGCCCCCAGCGAGGGCAGGCCACCCCCTTCCGCAGGGAGAGCTTCTGCCTGAGCCTGCCCGTTTAGCAGCCCTGCTCTGGGCCGGGCCTGGCGTGCATGTGCCGGGCGAGGTGGGGACTGTGCCGGAGCAGACCGGCCCCTCCCCTTCTGGGTGCCCAGGTTGGGGGCCACAAAGTGGGCGGTAACAAGAGGTGTCGGTCAGCACTTCGAGGTGGGGACCACAGAGAGTGGGTCTTGAAGGAGGAGGAGGACACAGCGGGAGGCTTCCTGGAGTCAGGAATGAGGTGGCCGGAGACTCGGGCGCGCCAGCAGCAGCCTCCGTGGTACCTTGGACCCTGATAGCCGGCAGCGTCTGCCTGGACTGCAGTGGTGCCCTGGCAGTTTGCTTGCCCCCCCCCCCAGAGGTCACAACTGTGCCGCCTTGTGAGCTCGGGAAAAGTGCCGGATTGGCCAGACAGCAGGGAAGCCTGGAAAGCCAGGCTCTGGATGGATTGGCCCCTCTTCCAGTTTGGGACAAGACACTGGGGAGCGTGTCCAGGGCAGGAGTGCTCAGGGGCGTGAGCTTTGCCTCACTCTGCCTTGGGATGCCACCATTTGGATGGCATTTACTGAGTTCTCCATGCATCATCAGAAGACATGCTGCCCTGTGACTAGCCCCGGCCGGCCTGCCACTCTAGGGCCACAATCCAGTCTCCGCTCCAGCCTTCCCTATCCCAGCGCCTTGGTTCGTGCCTGTCCTCTGCCGCCGTGCACTTCCCTGACTGATTTCATGGTCTGCTGCTTTTCGTTCTTCAGGAGTCACCTGAGGAATTCCCTGGTGGCTTAACGGGTTAGGGACCTGGCGTTGTCACTGCTGTGGCATGGGTTTGATCTCTGGCCCAGTTTCACATGCCGCAGGCACAGGCAAAAAACTATCAAGCAAAAGAGTCACTGAAATGTCCTTCTTGGGGAGGCCACCTCTGACCACCTTACGTGCAGTGGCCTCATTGCATATTGTTTGTGGCACCCCCCCCCCCCTACGCCCCGTCCTGCCAAATTGTTTTCTGTCTGTCCACCCTACTAGGATGCAAGCCTCATGCAGACAGGGGCCTGGTTGAGCTAGGCTTGCACCTTCTGTAGAGCCTGGCCCAGCACCTGGCAGAGGGCAGATGCCCAGTGAATCTTTCATTAAACAAAATAACAGCCCTGTGAAACCAAGTTTGTCACCTTAGCACAGGGGATCCGGGTGCTCAGAGAGGCTAAGAGACTTGCCTGAGGTCTCCAAGAATGGGAGGGAGAGCCAGGTCCAGGTCTGATCTTAGCTGCTGCCACCGAGGGAGGAGAAGGGAGGAGTGTCAAGAGCAGCTGGAGAGGCTTAGAGGCCCGAAGGGGCGGGTGCTTGGCCAGCTGGAGTGCCGGGTGCCAGCAGCGCCCCAGGACCGCGAGAGCCTGCCTTGGGGCTCTGGGCGGGGGCACCAGCTGACGCAGGCAGAGGAGCTCCTGGTGCCAGGCGCCTGGTGCCACGTGCCTAGCCTGAGAGGTGCTTCCCAGCCTGGCTCCAGCTGCCTCAGACTATACAGTTGCAGCCGGAATTGGCCTTGACCGCCCAGCGAGCTCCCACCCCGCCAGGGGGGGACAGGGGTGGGGTGGAGGACCCGGTGGCGGGGGGTATGTTGGGGGCGGGTAGCGACTCTGGCCTTCCTGGTGACCGGAGGCCCCAGTAGCTCTCCTGGGTCTGGGGGACCTTCACTCCTCCTCTTGCCCCCTCCCTCCCAAGAGCTTGCCCTCAGTGGAGCTCTTCAGCCTCCCTGAAGGCCCAGCCTGCCCAGCCGCCCCTGTGCTGTCCTCCTCTGAGAGGTAGGGGCCTCCAGGGGGCACTCCCCTCTGTCTGCACCCTGCCCCCTTTGACTGGGCTGGAGGGGAATTTTCCTGTGACTCACTCTGCTGGCACTTCCTGTGGTCACCAGGGCAGGGGCTGAGGGGACCCAGCGAGGTGGCTCTATGTTCTGGGGTCACTAGGGGGAGGGTAGGCTGGGTGTCCCGCCCCCTGACGGGCCGGGGCTGAGATTCCCAGCCGCAGGCTGCTGGCCATATTTGGGAAACTTGCTTTTCCTGCAGGCAGCTTGTGGGTGGGCTCTGCGGCCCCTGCCCCGTCCGCTCCTCCCCGGGCTCTGGCCTCTGACCTGCTTCCGGCTCATCCTGCTGGAACCTAGGAGATGGTCCACCGTTTTCTTTTCCAGGATGTGTATTTTTGCAATCCCCAAACCAAGAAATGCTCATTAACTACAAATCGAAAGTTTCTGGAAAGCAGAATGAGAAGGCATCCCCCGTGACCCTCTCCCCGTTTTTTAAGTTCGAGTGACAGTTGATGGAGGAATCACCGAGGCGAACCTCAGTGCGTCTGTAACCGTCCTGGTGGTGGTGTGGCGTGGGTGCAGCCAGCAGCTCCGAGGGCCCCGGCGCTCACCTCGGGACCGGCTCAGCATGCCTGCTCTTGAGCTGCCTGCCTGGGCCGGCTTCTCCCCGGGCCCTCGTCCCCCGTGGCTCCCGGCTTCTGGCCTCCGGCCCCTCTGAGCCGCTCTGGAGGAACAGGCTCCCGGCAGTGCTCCCCAGCGTCTGCGCGGGCCGCCCCGGGCTGCCCCGGGCCGCTGGTCTTCCACCCTCTGCCCTAAGCCGCAGTGTGCCGGGCAGGGGAGGTGGAGCTCAGAGGGCCCGATGCTGGTGTGGAGGGGGCCTCACCCTCTCTCCTCTCTGCCCCCACGTGGAACCCAGGAGCTGAGACGCGGGCCCAGGTCCCATTTCTGAGTCAGGTCTAGACCAGGCTCTGCATCCTCAGTCCCCAGGAGACTCAGAGGCAGGCGACCAGAGCCGAGGCCTGGCTAGAGGGGCCAGAGCCCAGCTGGCCTGGCACTGTCCTACCCCCACGTATGAGTCCTGGGCTGCTGCCCAGTCCTCCCGAGCTCTCTGCTGCCCTCGGAGACCAAAGGCACCCTGGCCTGCTTCGCTCCTGCCCTCTGCTGAAACGACCTTGGCTGGGGCCTCTCTGGGAATCTCTGGGCCCAGCCTGAGCCCTCCCACCTGTGTAAGCAGCAGGGGTGGTGGACTGAAAACGCGGGGCCTCCCCGTCCTGGTTCCTGGTGGCCAGTGTGGTTCTGGGCCTGCCGGCTGGCAGTGAGCCAGGGCTGGGTCCTCCTCTCTGACCCCACAGCCTCCCCCGAGGCCTGCACAGGCCGCTTGGCTGCAGGGCCTCTCTCCATGGAGCGCATGTCCCCATTCCGGGAGGGTTTACTGACAACAGAGCCCATTAGCGGTGCCCCATAACAGTTTTCTGGGGTGGCAGTGAGAATTAAGAGGACACTTAGAAGAGTAAAGAGTGGAGCTGGGGCAGGTGGTGCTGTCCTTCTGCGGCCGTCCTCAGTCCGTATGGGACCACCTTCTTGTTTTGCTTTATTTCTCTGTGTATTCCTGAAGCCTGCCTCATTCCTGTCCCTCTTCCAGAAGCACCCACGCGGTGTAATGTGCCTGGAGTCTGGCCTTGGACAGGTGTCTGTGAAAAATACAGAGTTCTGGAGGTACTCCTAACATGCATGGCAAGTGTTCCGGGCTTCGGTCTCCTGTTTGTTGCCCTGACTGTGGGGCCGTGTGGCTGGCCTCCCTCACCAGCTCCCGCTCCTGCTGGGGCACAGAGCAGTCGCATGAGGATCCTGCTCTGCTGGCCGCCGTGGCCATTCCATTCTCTCCTGCAGAGAACTCTTCGTGTTTTCGCTGGTTTTCTGTTGGTGTTCTTGTCTTTTCCTTCCTGCTTTGTGGGAGCACCTCCAGACTCCAGATGAACCTCTCTTGTCACTCAGTGGCCTGTCACCCCGCCAGCTTTCTCTTCTCCCCTTCCAGCTGGAACCATTCGCTTTGATGGGGTTGACCCCCATCTGTTTGTTTTTGTTGTTGTTACCTTATGTTTTGTGCTTTTGTGCTCTGATTTGGAGTTTTTATCTTTTAATTCCCCCCCAAGGTCACAGATGTATTCTCCCACAATTTTTTTCTCTTTATTCCTTCCTTCCTTTCTTTCTTTCTCTCTCCCTTTCCTTCTTTCTTTCGCTCTTCTTTTTTTCTTTCTCTCTTTCTCTCTTTCTCTCTTCCTTCTTTCTTTCCTTCCTCCCTCCCTCCCTCCCTTCCTTCCTTCCTTCCTCTCTTCCTCTGCCATGCCCACAGCATGTGGAAGCTCCCTGGGCCAGGGATGGAAGCTGTGCCGTAGCCATGACACAAGCCACTACAATAACAAGGCCAGATCCTTAACCCACTGCACCACAAGAGAACTGCAGCAATTTTTTCTTTTATCAGCTCTAAAGTTGTACCTTTCACATTTAGATCTTTAATTACCCTTTGTTTCTAACATGAGCAAGTGTCCAAATTGACTTTTCTTCCTATGGCAAATGAGTTTTCTGGGTACCCACTGGGCTGCAGTCCTGCCCTCCAAGTTCCTGCGGGGCGGGGCCGCTCCTGAAGCCGGCTCCCCCCCCCCCAGGTCTTTGTCCTGCTCACGGGTTGGCGGCGTGGCCGGGCCTTACGATGGGAAGGAAGTGCCTCTTTGCAGTTCATTTTCACAAATGACCTTGTTTGTGGACCTCTATTAATCTGCTTAATTGTAGAAAGGATTCTTTATCTTTGGTTGAATTCCTCCAAAAAAAAAAAATTCTGCTGGCATTTTTATTGCAGTTGTAACTTATTAAGTAAGCTTGGGCCAACTGGTACATTTTCTCCTCTGGGGTCTTGCGCAGTCTTTGCTTGATTAATTCCTGGGTAGCTTGTAGCTTTTGTTATCAAGTGACGTCTTTCCTGTGAGCTTGCTTTCTCATCACTGTTGATTTGTCTGGTTTGCGGGGATATTGACTAAATGACATATGGTCTGCAGATGATGACTGTTTTGCCTCCGTGTGTCCCTCCTCTGCTCTCTTCCTCCCGGCTGGGTCCATGCCGCAGGACCGGTGCGTCGGGCAGGGAGGGTGTGCATCCCGTTTTCTTCCCAGAACGAGGTGACCGTCACTGTCGTTATTGCTCCTGTCCCCAGCGCTGGCCTAGCTTGTAGTTCGCCTCTGGGAGTGTTGTTTAGAGTGTCCTGAGTGCCGTTCTGGAGCTTGTGGGGGTGGCGGCTGCAGCTGAGAGGATTTTGAGGCACTGTCCAGATTCATTTGAAAAAAATGCCTGTATCAGTTGGGCTTTCTGCCAGGGGCAGTGGGGGCAGAGGCGTGGGGATCTCGCCAGCTCCTTTCTCGGTGCCAAGGCAGGTGCCGCCCCAGTCCTGGGGGCCCGCAGCACAGCCCTCCTGCCCCCAGCCCGGCCTGTGTCCTCCTCTCCCCGCAGAACGTGCTGGCCAAAGCCCTCTACGACAATGTGGCCGAGTCCCCGGATGAGCTCTCCTTCCGCAAAGGCGACATCATGACAGTGCTGGAGCGGGACACGCAGGGCCTGGACGGCTGGTGGCTCTGCTCACTGCACGGGCGCCAAGGCATCGTGCCAGGGAACCGCCTCAAGATCCTGGTGGGCATGCATGACAAGAAGCCGGCGGGGCCCGGACCCGGCCCGCCTGCCAGCTCGGCCCCGCCCCAGCCCAGCCTCCACGCCCCGGCCGCCCAGTACACGCCCATGCTGCCTGCCGCCTACCAGCCCCAGCCCGACAGCGTCTACCTGGTGCCCACCCCCAGCAAGACTCAGCAAGGCCTCTACCAAGCTCCCGGAGCCAGCTCACAGTTCCAGTCCCCGCCGGCCAAGCAGACGTCCACGTTCTCAAAGCAGATGCCCCATCACCCATTTCCCAGCCCGGCCCCAGACCTTTACCAGGTGCCCCCCGGGCCTGGCAGCCCTGCTCAGGACATCTACCAGGTGCCACCTTCTGCCGGGATGGGACACGACATCTACCAGGTTCCCCCATCCATGGACGCACGCAGCTGGGAGGGGATGAAGGCGCCAGCCAAGGTAAGTCCTCCCTGGCGTGGCCAGGCAGCCCTCCTGGCAGGTTTCACCCAGGCCCAATTTCTGGGTGCGGCAGAGCAGAGCCAAGCACCTTGGGGCTCTCCAGGGCTCCAGCAGTGGCTGGGTGTTTGGTCTGGGGTCGAGGTGGGAGGTGAGTGTCTCGGGAATGTGTGCGTTTGCCTGCTGACGTGGGTGCCCATCCCCCCCCAGGGAGGCCTCCCCTCCCCCCTCCATCTTCTGCCTTGGGCTCTGGGGTCAAGCTTGTCCTGGTGCCTCCCTGAGGCCAGTGCAGGCAGGGGAAGCCCTGTGCCCCCGAAAGCAGCAGGGAGCCCCTTGCTCCGGGCTGTGCTCCCGAGACCGTGTTATGGCTTTCGCCTGTTTCCCCCTCTCCTTGCGGCCACTGCTGTGGTTGCCTCGAGCCAGTGTCCCTGAGGGCCCAGGCCTCCCTGGTGGCCCAAGAAGAGCCCTGGGGCCTGGTTGTCCTCCCCCGAGAAGCCTCCTTGCTCCTGGCCTGGGCAGCCTCCCTTGCGTCTGATTTTATTCTGTGATCATGAAGTGATGTGTGCTTGTCATAGAAAATGCAAAATGTGTGAGAAAGCCTGGAGATGAGCTTCCTCCATCGAGAGAGGCTCGCTGGGGACTTCAGCATGTTTTGTCCAGCTTGTTCCCGGCTCATCTTGAGCAGATGTGTACACATACTTGTGCACTTTGAGGCTGTAAAGCCAGCCTTGGATATCAAAAGCGTATTCTTGGGTTTCTAAGTGTGATTGCGATCTGCCTTTGAATTTGCTGGGTCACCCCCTCTGCTGGGGCTGGGCTCCAGGTTGTTTCTGGTGGCCAGTGTCTCAGTTACAAACAGCAAGGCCATAAACATCTTGGAGCTTGTATCTGTGCCCACATTTCAGTCGGTGCTTTCAGAAACCTGGGGAGCTGAGGCCCCTGGTTCCAGCAGTGGAGGTTTGCTGGGCTGAGGGGGGTCCCTGCCAGGACTGTGAGTGGGGGGGGGCTAGGTCCAGGAAAACAGGGTGAGGGATGAGGCTGCTGGCTGGAGGGCTCAGTCACTGGAGCAGAGTGGCCTCTGTGAGTGGAGAGGGAGGACAGGGCCACACCGGGTGTCAGCACCCTTTGGGACTGGGGCCTGGTCTTAGGAAGCTGAAGGCAGAAACAGGTGGGGCTCCCAGAGGGGGAGATGTTTTGTGAGGTCACTCTTGGGGGAGCACCTCTGGGTCAGGGCTGCAGCTGTGCGTAAGGGAACAGCTGTGGCCCCTGGGGCAAGCTCACGGCGGCAGGGGGGCGGGTATGGACGACACGACTGAGCTCTGCCTTGTTCCTTCTGGAAGGACAGGAGCTTGAGAGGGAGGGGACCCACATCACACGTGTCCCTCTGTTCCCCGGGACGCCCAGTGGGGTTCCATTTATCAGAGCAGGAAACCCAGGCTCTGAGATGGGGTGGGGCTGGGGGTGCCAGAGTCAGGGTCAGGGTCATGTGGGGGGATTCCCATTTTGCAGAACTGGGGACAAGCAGACAAGGGCCCAGGCGGAATACAGCCGGTGGCCTGGGCTGTCTCCGTGGGTCTTGGGAGCCTTCGGCCTCCTTCCTCACTCCTGCAGGCACCGCTGCCCTGCCTGCGTCTGCCTCTCGGGTGTGCTTCTGGCAGAGGGCATAGTGCAGGCTTTCTCTGCCGCTGCGTGTCTGGCTTCGGCGCCTCTGAGATGCATGTGTGAGGGAGCATGTGGGACTTGGGTCCCAGTCCGTGTCTCCTTCCCGACTCTGGCTTTGTCCCCCGCCCCAGGGGGTTCCAGGTCCTGCTAATGGGGCCTCAGGTGCAGAGCAGGACGGCCTGTGATTAGCAGGCTCAGCGGTTCTCTGGAGAGTTGGTTTCCCTAACGAGCTTTTCCCCCCACTGGTGGCTGCCTGCCTTTTTTTTTTTTTTTCTAACAGAAAACATTTGTTGGCCGGTATGGCTGCTTACTGTCACTGACTCAACCTCAAGAGCGGCAGGCTGCCCGCAGCCCAGGCCTGGGGTCCAGCCCCAAGCGCGCCTCTGCCTGCGGCCCCACCTTCTCTCCTCAGTGTGAGGCAGGTGGGGGGGTCACAGTCAGGCCCTCATCCTAAGCCGGGTCCCTACCTGCCTTCTGAGGCCGGCAGGGCCTGGAGACACCTCAGGCCTGGCCTCAAGGCCCCGCCAACCTGCCACGTCCGCCAGCCCCCGCTCCTCCTGCCCTGCTGTTGGCAGGTTCCAGCCTCTAAAAATAGCCCTGGAGGAGACTCAAGTCTGGGGCTCGGCGAGAGAGATGAGTCTAGAGAGGGCCGCCAACTCCACTCCCAGACGCGCGGGGGTGGGGAGCCATGGGCGGGGAACACCCCGTGGAGGTGCCGAGGGTGGGTGCTGAAGGGGTGCTTTAGTAGGCGGCCCTGCAGAGCCCTGGCTGATCAGAAGAGTGCAGGTACCTGTGTTTTAGGGGGACACTGCTGCTCCGGGGGTGCCCAGTGCACACGTAGTCTGTACCCTCCAGGGCACGAGGGCTTGCAGAGCTGGCTGTTGGTGTCGAGTGGGCTGCAGCGTCTGGGGCCGTGCGCCCCAGGGCGGGCAGGCCCTGCTGTCCAGGGATGTGCGTGGGGAGTGCCTGAGTCACCTCTGCCCCGGGCCTCCCTTAGATTAAGGAACAAAAGACCTTTTTGTGGGGAAAGAGCTGAGCAGGGAGCCTTGTGGAGGAGGTGTCCTGAGCCTGGTTGGCAGATCCTGCCGGCCTGCCCATGGCGCGGACCCTCCCTCGAGGCGGGCGCCTGCAGAGAAGGAGCTGCCCACCTGGCACTGCCTGCAGGGTGCCAGCTTGAAGGGCTCCGGCCGCTCGCTGTGCTGGAACCTCAGGCTGGGGAAAGGCAGCGGGGAGAGTCGGACAGATGTCCCCTGACTAAGGCCTGCCCTTTCGTGTGAGCGGTGCCGTGGGAAGGAGGTCTCGGTTCCCGTCTTGGCCACTCTCACACACCCACACACAGCTTGCCAGAACGGCTTCCGTCTTTTCCCTCTGCCGGAGACCTGACCCTGAGGTCTGGGCATTCCTGGTGGCCCCAGCCTTGGGGGTCTCCCAGGATGAGGATGAAGAGGGCAGTGATTCTGCCAGGCCGCCACCTCCCTGGAGGGGCCAGGCCCTGACTGGGCCCAGCATGAGGAGGGCACAGCCTGGCACCGCCAGCTCCGTTTGTCCCGTCACTGGAGGGTCACTGCTGGGTCCCCTGGGAGGGACAGCCCCTTGCTGGGCAAGCCTTTCTAAGGAGGGTACAGCTGGGAGGTGCCAGCTGGCAGGGGCACCCCCTGCTCCATCGGCCTACTGCCACTTTTATCAGGAACCTGCTGGGTTGTCTGGTGTACAGACCACTTCTGTCTCCTGCCAGAACCAGACAACTCTGAGCAACAGTGGGGGTCCTAGTACCCCTGAGTGCTGCCTCTCCTTGGAGCAGGGGTGGGGAGTGCAGCGGGATGTCACCCCCCCGCCCCTGAGTGGCCTCTGAGCCCACTCTTGTTTATTTCCTTTTTTTTTTTTTTTTTTGGTCTTTTTGGGCCACACCTGAGGCATATGGAGGTTCCCAGGCTAGGGGTTGAATCAGAGCTGTAGCCGCCAGCCTACGCCACAGCTCAAGCCATGTCTGCAACCTACACCACAATTCACGGCAACGCCGGATCCTTAACCTACTGAGCGAGGCCAGGGATCAAACCCGCATACTCATGGATGCTAGTCAGATTTGTTTCTTCCGAGCCACAAAGGGAACTCCGGAGCCCGCTCTCAGGGAGCCGCCTTTGCGTGTCTGGCCCACCTCATGGGTGTGAAACCTCCCCGAGGGCATATCCTGGAGGCTGGCTTCCAGGGCTGGTAGCTCCCGGGGCCAGTGGTGACCGCTGGCCGTCTGCCTCCAGGTGGCGGTGCCCACCCGCGTGGGGCAAGGCTGTGTGTTCGAGACCTCCCAGCCAGAGCAGGACGAGTACGACATCCCGCGCCACCTGCTGGCTCCGGGGCCCCAGGACATCTATGACGTGCCCCCTGTTCGGGGGCTGCTTCCCAGCCGGTATGGCCAGGAGGTAGGTGTCTGGGCTGGAGGGGGCGCGGGGCCTCAGCCTGGCCCTGCGCAGGTGACTGGACTTTTTCGGCCCCAGCAGGGTGGTCCTGCGGTGGGAGTTATGGGTTTCTGCTCTCTGCATTCCCTCAGGTGGCCCTGGCACCTGTATCACTGCACCTTTTCTGCCCTCAGGTATATGACACGCCCCCCATGGCTGTCAAGGGGCCCAATGGCCGGGACCCTTCGCTGGATGTGTATGACGTGCCCCCTAGTGTGGAGAAGGGCCTGCCGCCGTCCAACCACCACGCGGTAAAGTCGGGGGAGGCTGGGGCCTTAAGGGCCAAGGCCTGATCGTCGGTGTGCAGGGTCCTGAGTGTGACTGCGTGTGTGGCCTGGGCTGCGGAACCCAGGTCTGCAGGGCCAGGGGTGTTCAGAGACCCGGCTCTGCCCCTTACTGGTTCTGTGATAGACGCGGACACCGAGCGCCCCTCTGAGCCTCAGCTTCCTCATCCGTAAAAGGGTCCCTGTAGGGCCTCCTTCAGGAGGTTCTTGAGAGGGTCACGCGGGATATCAGCAAGGCGATCACGGAATTTATCATCTAAGCCACGGTGCTTCTGAGGGCGCATGCAGGGTGACCGATAATATGAGGGGCATCAGACACAAACCTGACCGTCCTGGGCGAACCGGGGTGTTGTCACCCTGAATACAGCGTGCAGGCAGCTCAGTCAGTACCTGCCACAGAGGAGAGGATTCCCAAGCTGTGGTGCTGGGGGTGGCGGTGGCGGTGGTGGTAGTAGTGGTGCCAGCGCTGCCGGTGCTGCTGGTGATGACGGTGCCGTGATGGTGCCGGGGGTGATGGTGATGACGGCATGGTGTTAATGATGTGATAACTGACCTCTTGCTGAGTGTTTGCAGCTACACAGTGAATTAACTCACATAATCATTACAACAGACCTGTGAGGGAGTGCTCTCATCTTATAGGTGAGCAGACAGGCACAGAGAGGCAGACTCACTTGCCCTAGGTCACACAGCTAGTAAGCAGTGGAGCCAGGTTTTCAAACTCTGGTCTGGCTCCAGAGGTGGGCCCTTAGCTGTAACCTGCATGGATAAGAATCATGGCGAATGAAGAAAAAAACAAAAACGAATCATGGCGAATGTGTGCACGGGCTGTGAAGGTGTGACTGGGTCCTGCCTCTCGGCTCCAGAGCGGGCAGATGGGCGGGCAACCTTGACCACTTCTCGGCCCCCAGGTGTACGATGTTCCTCCGTCGGTGAGCAGGGACGTGCCCGACGGCCCGCTGGTGCGTGAGGAGACCTATGACGTGCCCCCCGCCTTCACTAAGGCCAAGCCCTTTGACCCGATGCGCCACCCGCTGGTCCTTGCTGCGCCCCCCCCGGACTCACCGCCAGCTGAGGACGTGTACGATGTGCCGCCCCCGGCTCCCGACCTCTACGACGTGCCCCCCGGCTTGCGGCGGCCGGGCCCTGGCACCCTCTACGACGTGCCCCGAGAGCGGGTTCTTCCTCCCGAGACAGCCGACGGTGGCGGAGCTGACGACGGCGTGTATGCCGTGCCACCGCCCGCAGAGCGAGAGGCCCCGGGCGACGCCAAGCGCCTGTCGGCCTCCAGCACAGGCAGCACGCGCAGCAGCCTGTCGGCCTCCTCTCTGGAGGCGGCGGTGCCAGGCCGTGAGCCCCTGGAGCTGGAGGTGGCCGTGGAGGCCCTGGCACGGCTGCAGCAGGGCGTGAGTGCCACCGTGGCCCACCTCTTGGACCTGGCAGGCAGTGCAGGGGGCTGTGGGGGCTGGCGCAGCGCCCCGGAGCCTCAGGAGCCTCCGGCACCGGACCTGCGGGCTGCTGTGGCTGCCGTCCACGGGGCCGTCCACGAGCTGCTGGAGTTTGCCCGCAGCGCTGTGGGCAATGCTGCCCACACTTCTGACCGCACACTGCATGCCAAGCTTAGCCGGCAACTGCAGAAGATGGAGGACGTGTACCAGACGCTGGTGGCCCACGGCCAGGCCCTTGACAGTGGCTGGGGAGGCCTGGGGGCCACTCCCGAAGACCTGGACCGCCTAGTGGCCTGCTCGCGGGCTGTACCCGAGGACGCCAAGCAGCTGGCCTCCTTCTTGCACGGCAACGCCTCGCTGCTCTTCAGACGGACCAAGGCCTCTGTCCCGGGGCCCGAGGGGGGCGGCTCCCTGCACCCCAACCCCACCGACAAGGCCAGCAGCATCCAGTCCCGGCCTCTGCCCTCACCCCCCAAGTTCACCTCCCAGGACTCGCCAGAGGGGCAGTACGAGAACAGCGAGGGGGGCTGGATGGAGGATTACGACTATGTGCACCTACAGGTGGGTACCCTCTCTGCCCAGGTTCCCTGGGCCCCTGGCCAAGTCCCCTGGTCCTCTCGGGGCTCCAGCTTTGCCACCCTGTGGTGGGGACCCTGATCCCCCTGAGGGCTCTTGTGGCCAAAGAAAGACTGGCCCCCAGCAAGGCCTTGCTTGGGGAGTCCCTGTGCCCTCCTCTCTTGGACCTTCCAAGCCAGATGGGCACCCGGGAGCCCATCCTCTCCCTGTCTAAGGCCTTTGGACACACGTGGCTGCATCATCGGGTCGGCAGTGCCATCCAGGAAGGGCTCCTGACCATCTGCCAGGCCTGGGCTTCTCTTGTGATCGGCTTGGAGGTGGCCTGTTCTATTTGCGGAGATGAATTCTGAAGTACAAGCAAAAAACAGAGATACTTTCAGGCATGGGGGAAACAAGGCGATGGGAAGGTGGGGTGGGGTGGGCCTCTAAGCAGAGGCCAGGGTGCCAGCCAAGTAGACATCCTGGTGAGTGGCCTTCCAGGCTGGGAGCCAGCAGGTGATAAGGCCCAGGCGTCAGGGAGGGCTGGCCAGACCCTGTATGCCAAGGGGAGGGCTTGGATGGGATTCCTGATGGGAGAGCTGACAGGGAGCATGGCCATGGCAATGGCCATGCACAGTGGGCCTCACCCCTTCCTGGGGTCAGGAGGTGAAGGAGTCTCAGGAGAGCTGCTGCCTCAGGAAGCTGCGCACGCACGCACGCGCGCACACACACACACACACACACACACACACACACACACACACACACCCCCCGTGGGGCAAGCCTGGGTGCAGCCTGCAGCGCCATCTGGTGGCCACCGGTCTCCCTGCGCCCCCACGGGGCCTTTGGGGGCTTCTGGCTTAGCCCATGCCTGTGTGTGTCTACCCTCCAGGGGAAGGAAGAGTTTGAGAAGACCCAGAAGGAGCTGCTGGAAAAGGGCAACATCATGCGGCAGGGGAAGGGCCAACTGGAGCTGCAGCAGGTGAGGACACTCGGGTTCCCGGCCTCTCCCGGCTCAGGCGTCCTTCCCGGGCCCTCCCTGCCCCACCACGTGACTGTCCCTGCGAGTTGCTTGGACTGAGATCTAGGTTATTATCAGAGTAATCATGGTAGTTGTCTCAGCACACAGAGAACAGTGTCAAACCAAAAACGAAGGCACTGACCCTCGGGGGCGGTCACCATGCTTTGGGGCTGGTTTTCAGCTCTGCCCCCGCCTGGAGAGCGGCTACATCTGCTTTTATCTCAGGATGTTTCCATGCCATTGAATATTAGTCATAGATTGTTTTTACAGGCCACCTATGTCTGTTAGGGTTGAACGTTTATGTGGTACCTGGTTTTTCTTATTGTAAACGGTACTGCTGTGTTCATCTCCAGACCAAGGATTTTCTTCATATCTTGGCGCTTTTCCTGAGAGTAGGGAAGGGATGTTTTCTTTTATGGGGTAGTTTTATTCTCATGAAGATTTTAAAAATTAAAATATAGCCTAGTACGAAATGAACACAGAAATATCACCCAGAAAGTTTCCCTCGCCCACCTGCCCTGGGCGGAGACCCTGACACAGGGTGGGTGTTTCAAAGCCACATTTCCCCAGCTGTGAAGTGGGGAGCGCAGTTGTATCCATCTTGGGGTCTATGTGAGAGTTAAACGAGTAAACAATATGTAATGTGCTTAGGAGGTGCTGGGCACACAGACCGCTTCAGTAAAGGAGTAGGTGATGATATGTGTATGGACTCTCCACTGACTGAGGAAATGACCACCTGCTTTATCTTTCTTCCTCTGGACTCTCGCCGCATTTAAGTGTCTTGTGTTGGTGGATGTTCAGGTTCCTCCCAGAGCTACTTTTGTAAACAAACTGTGCTGACTGTAAATCCCTTAGGTAAATTACTAGAAGCTAGAATAAAAGGACTGTGTGTGAGAAACTAGAGGTGTAGGGTTCCTAAGTGAGGGACGCCAAGTACAGGAGATGTATTGGTAGGAATGTTTGTTGCTCCATCTCCCTGTCAGTGAAAAGTATGGAAACCCTGCCACGGCCAAATGTCTAACAGTAGAATATCGGTCGAATAGAGTATGAACATTTGTACAGGAGAATCATGCAGCTGTTGGAGTTCCCATCATGGCTCAGCAGTAACAAACCCAGCTAGTATCCATGAGGATTCAGGTTCAATCCCAGACGCTGCTCAGTGGGTTAAGGATCTGGTGTTGCTGTGAGCTGCGGCGTGGGTCATGGACGCGGCTCAGATCTGGTGTTGCCGTGGCTGTGGTGTAGGCCGGCAACTGCGGCTCCGATTAGACCCCTGATCTCCGAACCTCCATATGCCATGGGTGCAGCCCTAAAAAAAAGACAAAAGACAGAAGAAAAAAAAAGGGAAATGAGAATATTCATGTTTAAAAGAAAACATCTTGAAGAATATTCACCAGTTTTAGTGTGAATTTTTGTTTTCTTAAATGTGTAAATACCAATGGCCTTTTGGCTTTCGTTTAAAATTTTTATTATGGGAAATGTAATACATGTATAAAATTGAAGAAAATAGTCCCCCCAGTGCCCGCCGGCGAGGAACCCCAGGTACCATTCACTGCCCCCCAGCACGACTCATCCAGCATATCTAGCCCTCTCCCCGCAGATCATTTTGAAGACGTCCCATCATTTCACTTTCAGTGTGTAGTTCTGCAAGACAATTTACCAGACATTTAGCAGATTTCTGGCTGCATGGGCTTCCAGGTGACACCTGCCTTTTCTTCCTGCTCGATGTATTTGAATCTCTTTACAATGCATATGTTAAGGAGAAAAGCTTTTGAACTTTTCATTTTGAAATATTTACGGAATCACAGGAACTTCGAAGGTGCGCAGAGCAGTCCCGTGTCCCCTCTCCCAGTTTCCCCCAAGGTCGCAGCGCCTGAAGTGCGGGAAACAGCCTCCAGACCGAGGAACTGACCCCCCTCACCCCTGCCGCTGCTCATTTGTTCTCCATTTCTGTCATTTTGTCTTTTCAAGATGTTGTATGAGTGCAATCACACCTTTTGAGGTTGGCGGCGAAGTTACATGGAGAGTGTCCTGAAGGCAGGCAGGGGTAAAGGCTCGGCCAGTAGGACGCCGGTGTCCTGTCCCCTGCCTGCTGACCCTGAGCTTTGTCGCTTTTCAGAAGGGCCCCCTTTCTGTCCCGTTTTCTCTGTGCTGCGGTTTTCACTCTGCTCTTCCCCTGCCCCAGCTGAAGCAGTTTGAGCGGCTGGAGCAGGAGGTGTCACAGCCCATAGACCACGACCTGGCCACCTGGACTCCGGCGCAGCCCCCGGCCCCGGGCAGGACGGGCGGCCTGGCGCCTTCGGACCGGCAGCTGCTGCTCTTCTACCTGGAGCAGTGCGAGGCCAACCTGACCACCCTGACCAATGCCGTGGACGCCTTCTTCACCGCGGTGGCCACCAACCAGCCCCCCAAGATCTTCGTGGCGCACAGCAAGTTCGTCATCCTCAGCGCCCACAAGCTGGTGTTCATCGGGGACACGCTGTCGCGGCAGGCCCGGGCGGCCGACGTGCGCAGCCAGGCGACCCACCACAGCAACCTGCTGTGCGACCTCCTGCGAGGCGTCGTGGCCACCACCAAGGCCGCCGCCCTGCAGTACCCGTCCCCCGCCGCCGCCCAGGACATGGTGGACAGGGTCAAGGAGCTGGGCCACAGCACCCAGCAGTTCCGCCGGGTCCTGGGCCAGCTGGCGGCTGCCTGAGGGCCGTCAGCCGGAGGGCGGAGGGCAGGGGAGGGGGGCCACGAGGGGCCCCGGAGAGCCGCCGTGCCGCGGGCGTGGGGACGGGCAGCCACGGCTCCGCCCAGGCCTGGTGCCCCAGACTGTCCGGGGCTCTGTATCTATTTATGACGGGGCAGGGTGTGGCACGGCGACTCCTCAGAGGAGCCCGAGCAGAGCTGGGCCCTGAGCCGAGGCCGGGAGCGGCCGGCAAACTCTCCTCGGTGCGCTGCAGGCCCAGCGGGGCCCAGCGCTGGGCCGGGCCGGGGGCTCACGGACCCCTCAGCCCCCACGGCCTCAGGTGACCCCGTGTGCCGACCAGCCTCGTGGGGGGGCCGTGTCCCCCTGCCAGGGCAAGCGCAGCTGTGGTGTGTTGCCTCTGCACCAGGAGAAAACTCTAAAAAACTATTTTTCATTATTGATTTTCCAATCATTCGACTAATAGTCTACATTTAAATAAAACTTAAAAAATGAGAAGCAGCCTCCTGAGGTGTGAGAGGCAAGAGGCCAGAGGGCCACGGGTGAGAGGGCAGGCGTGTCCCCACACCAGGTGCCACAGGTGGAGTGGAGAGGCTGCGGGTGGCCTCTCGGGAGAGTGAAGAGGAGGTGGGCCCCTTCAGAAGAAAAGCAGGGCCCTGGGAAGCAGGCCCGGGCCAGGAGTGCAGGGCCAGGGCGACTCCTGAAGGCTCAGCAGAACGTGCCAAGGGCACGGCCGGCACTGAGGTCCGATGCGAGTCCAGCATGGTTCCAAGGCAGGCGGCCAAGGCCAAGGCAGATGTGGGGGCGGGAGGAGCCTGGGAGCCCTTCCAGGGCCCCTCCGTCCCAAGGCGGAGAACTCCCGGCTGAGGGTCCCGCAGGGGCGTACGTGATTCTCTGCAGAGAAAGTCGCTTTCACAGACCTTACCCAGAACTTAGCTCTTAGAACAAAGAGCTTGTGGAAATGCCCAAGTGTCTTATTTGAATTACATGTGGACTTGGTCTCCCAGTTGGGAGGTGGGGGCCCAGACCTCACCCTGGGTCAGTGGTCCCCTTCTTAGAAATCTCAGGGTGCATCTGGCACCCTAAGTAAGGTGAGAACCAGGGCTGCTGCTCCCAGCTCTCACCATTCTGCCCATGAACTTGGGCCTCGGCTTCCCCATCTCTGTGAACAAGTGTGATCTGCCAGCCTTGCACCTCTGAACTCCACAGAGGGGACCCCAGTCATCCTCCCACCCCTCAGTCACTCCGGAGAAGACACAGTGCAGATGCAAGGAGGTTTATTTGAGTTTCACACAGATGGGTGCAGGGGCTGGGCAGGGGCTCAACTGGCCTTCAGAACTTCGAGAACCCAGGGAATAAACTTAGTGACCCGGGCGTACACGCCTGGTGAGAATGGGAGACATCGGCCACTGCCCCAGGACACAATGCCCGCCAGGGTCCAGGCTCCGTCCTTCTGGCAGACCAGGGGGCCGCCTGAGTCGCCCTGGGGAAGGAGAAAGGACTTGGGTCCCAGCCTGAAAAGAGGGGTCCAGGGCCCCAGTGTGCCCTGAACTGGCAGAGTCCGGGGTGCAGAGGACAACTGGGGGCCCATTGGCCATGCACGAGACACCTAGATCTGCTCAAATGGCAGCCCCAGCCCCGCCACCCACTCCTGGTGCTGTCTGTAAAATGAGCCAAGGGCGTCCAGCTCATGGGGTCCGTGTGAGGTTAAATACCCTGGGAAGCCCCACGCCAGCCTGGCCAGAGCCACCCTCCCCAGGGGCGTCTGTTAGCGCCGGTCCAGGCCTCCGCTGGAGGGCGTGAGGTTCAACAGGAGGTGTCTGGGTCTGGGGGGTGGGGGTGGGCATTGGGGGTGGCGGCGGCCCTACCATGCAGGTGGAGATGCCGCTGGCGCCAGCACAGATCATCACGTCGGTGACCTTGCTGCCCCAGTAGGCCTTGCAGTCCACGTTGGACACGATGGGCAGGGCGGCCTGCTGCAGCTTGTCGGGGGTCTTGAGGGCTGGAGGGAAAAAGGACGTGGACCCAGGGCCCCTCAGGCCACCAGCCCACCCAGGGGAGAAGAGGCCAGTGGCCGCCCAGGTGCTGCCCTCCCCATGCGCGGTCCTCGTCCTTCTCTGTCCCCATGGCCATGGACAGCAAGCTCCGCACCTTCCCTGACACCTTGGAAGCACCTGGGTCGGGTTCCCCGCCGGCTCCACACCAGGCAGGGTGACTGTGCTTCCAGAGCAGCCGTTCCAGCCAGCCCTGCCTCCGAGCCCGAGCCCGCTGCGCCCTAGGCCCTGCCGGCCACGGCCACCGTGTGGGGGCGGAGGGGCCGTGCCTTCCTCCCCAGGGAAGGGGATGGACGGCCTTCTGCCTGGGGACACTGGAGGGGACCCGCGATGCAGCCCCCCACCCCCGCTGCTGCCCTTTCCTGGCTGCTCCTGTCCTGCGGGAGGACCAGCCGGTGGGCAGAGGCGGGGGCGGGGGAAGGGAGACCTGCAGGCTCAGGCCTGACCCCTGACCCTGACCTGGGCCTTGGACGCACCCCCCATCCTCAGTCTGGAGGGACATGGGGCTGTCCACCTCCCTGCAGGTTAGACAGGGCGATACTGGCTGCTACTTAGGTGTGTCTAAAGAGACTGCCTACTCACGTCTATTTTATCAAAGCTCATTTTAATTCATGTTTGGTAGGTTTTTAAGAGGGTTTTCATTGTTTTTTTGTTTTATTAGGGCCGCACCTGCGGCATATGGAAGTTCCCAGGCTAGGGGTTGCAGCTGCTGGCCTACAGCCACATCAATGCGGGATCCGAGCCACGTCTGCAACCTACACCACAGCGCATGGCAATGCGAGGCCCGGGATCGAACCTGCATCCTCATGGGTGTTAGGTTCGTTTCCACTGAGCCATGACAGGAACTCCAGTAAGAGGGTTTTAAATTAAGAAACGGAAGCTCTACTGACTGTTGCAGTAAGACTGTGCTTGAAAGTTAGAGCAAAAACCAGAATGAATCTCACTCCTAAAACGCCCCTGCAGGGACACCCACCGTTGTGCCGGGTCTTGCCCCAGCCCGTGGTGGCGCATAGGGAACCCACAGGGAAGCTGGTGTTGGCACTAGGCAGGCACACGGGGGACACTGTCCCCGAGAGGCGGGCTGGCGTGGCCAGCTTCAGCAGGGCGACGTCGTTGCGCAAGGCGTGCAGGTTCCACAGGGGGTGTTCAAACACCTGTGCGGAAAAATGGGGGCTGGGCAGGCCGCCAGGGGAGGACTTGGGAGGTCTGAGCGGGGACACCGGCATGGAGACCTTGGGGTCTCGGTGCCAGCGGGGCAGGCTGTTGAGGAAGGGACACGGATGGAGCTGAACCGACGAAATCCCGAGAGTGGTGGGAAAATAGCATGTGACATACTCGGCATTTCTTCTACAATGAGCAAGCTTATTTTGTAGTCAGAAACAACCTTCGGTGTTTGTAAAGGAGCTTTATCATTTGGCAAAGAGAAGGCAAGAAAGGGCAGTCTGGGGAGGGGAGGGGAGGCCTGAGCGGCTGGCAGGGCCCCTCTCTCCGCACGCAGCCCCCACCGCATGCCCCCTGCCCCCCGCAGGAGCCGCCCAGCCCTCTGGGGCCGCGAGTACCTCGGCGATCTCCAGCACCTGGACAGCCTCCTCGTCAGAGCCGAGATCAGACACTCCGGCCACCACAAGGTGGCTCTTCCTAGAGAGAAAGGACGGGGCTCAGTCTCATGGCCACCTCCTCAGAGGGGCACCCACGACGTGGGCCAGGACGGAGGCAGGGGTGAGTGCCACTGGGCCACTGAATTGCCTCCTGACCTGGAGGCAGCCCTTTCTTGCTCTTGGCCTCGCTTTCCCCATCTAGACGGTGAAGGCAGAGGCCTAGACTGTCGGCTTTGCCTGCAGGTTGTCCCAGACCCTTTCTCCCTTGGCGGCAGCGCCTGGTTGGGAGGGGAGGGATGCAGTGCTCCCCTCGCGAAGGGGGAGTAGGGTCCCCGCCGCCCCAGCCCAGGCCTCACCTGACCCCGCAGTGGGCGGCGGTGACCACCCATTCCTCGCTGATGAGGGAGCCCCCGCAGAAGTGGAAGCCGGAGCGGGTCTGGGGAGAGGGGCGGGAGAGTCAGCCTCGCCTCCTGCCTGCCCCTCCCTGTCCAGCCCGCCCCTCCCCGTCTCCCCTCACCTGCAGGGACACCTGCCAGGGCCAGGAGCCGGGGACGGCCTCCTCCCCATTGACAATCCTGGACAGGCCGCTCAGCATGGGGTCGATGGCGGGGACCCCGCAGCCTGAGGGGCAGGGACAGGGCAGCTGGTCAGTGGGTGATGCCCCCATGGGGTCAGGGGTGAAGACCCGACGCTCCCAGGCCCCTGTAGCATGTTGGCACCTAGAGCTTTGGCCTCTGCAGGAATTCAGGCCCCCTCCCATCCAGCTGCCAGCTGCCCTCAGGTGCCCTGGTGAGCGTTCCCCGAGGCTGAGGCTATCCGGAGCTGGGGCCCAGTTCTGGGAGCTGGGTCTGGGCACCCCACATGGGCAGCTCCCCAGCCTGCTGTGTGCGCTGAGGGGAATATCCATCCCTCTCTGAGCCCAGGGTCCTGTCCTGGGGGCCAGGATGTCTTGCTTGAGTCCTGGATGCTCTCACGGCCTCTGAGTCTGCAGCAGGGATAGTGTTGGGCAAGGGTGGCACCAGCCCAGGGGGCTATCCAAGTCCAGAGGGTGGAGGGCAGGACAAGAGGGATAGGCGTGGGAGACACTCGAGGCAGATTTCACACGGCTCAGTGGCAAATTTGGAGGGCAGAGGAATCCAGACCTCCCCTGGCTTCCGAGTGAATGGAAGTCCAGGGCACCTCCAGGCAGTGGAGGAGTGGGGAGCCCAGAGGCGCCCAAGGAGGCTGAGAGGGGCTGCTGGAGGGATGGGGGTGGGCAGGGTGGTTCCTGCTCCCTCCTTTGGGGTGTGGGGGCCAGGGGAAGGGCGAGGCTTGACCTGAGGGCCGCCAGGCCTGCCTGAGCCTTGCACTTACCGAAGCTGCTGCCAAAGAGGAAGAAGCCAAAGACAAACCAGAGAAGGGCCATGGCGTGTGGCTCAGCAGGTGAGATGGGGTCTACCCAAGAGACCCCCCAATATATTCCCCCAGCCCACCAATCGCAGCCTGCCCCGCCATCCCCTCCTTATCATGAATCCTTGAGCCAAGAAACACCTGGCACCAGTGTGGGCCTCAGGGGCCACTCCTGGGAAGGATTCCTGGAATCACAAGTGTGCGGGGCCAGCCAGGGCTGGGGGAGGGGAGCCAGGTCCCCCTTCACCTGCCGGTGCCCCTCCTGGCCACTCTCGGGTGGTGGACTAAGGTGGGCCCTCCGGACACCCCCTGCTGCCTAGTTCAGTGAAGGCCCAAGTTCAGGAGCAAAGTGAACTCTTAGAAGCCCCAACACAGGACCCAGACACCACCAACATGTCTTCTACCGGTTTATTGAAACTTATTGGAAGCAAGGTCGCTAGGGAGGCTGGGGTGAGGCCGGGGGCTCAGTTGATGGCCAGGATCTGCTGCGCCCAGGAGACAAGCTGGGTGACGTGGGTGTACGTGCAGGGGCTGGAGGTGGAGCAGGTTTTGCTGCCCTAGGACACGATGGCCACCAGGGTCCAGGCTCCATCCCTCTGGCTGACCAGGGCGCCGCCAGAGGCATCCTGTAGCACAGGGAGGAGGGGACTTGGATCTGGCAGCCCGGGTGGCCTGGCCCAGGGGGGCCCTGTACCTTGTTCCCTGAGCCCAGTCCTGGGCCTGACAACCAGTAGAAGCTCAGCACATGCACAGTGGAGGGATTATGAAGGCATTCAGCAGCTCTTACGGTTTGTGCCCCGGAAGTCTGAGCCATCCCCTGCGGTGGGGCCTTCAACAGAGGCTCACCAGAGCTGATGTGACTGATGGGAGGAGAGCGTGGGTGGTGCCGGCCAAGGGGCCACCACGAAGCAGGAAGGGCTGCCGGACCACTTCTCGAACCCTTCTGGGCCACCAGGCTCTGCTGCCCAGACGGTGCACTGCACACTGCAGGAGGTACACTGCTCAGACGCTGCTATCAATGGAGTCGTGTAGAATGGCGGCTGAGACCAGAGCCCTTTGACCCCGCACCCTTCTGCTGAGGTCATCAGTGACCTGCCAGGAGCCATATCTTCCTAACTACTCAGGCAGGAATGCCCAGGGTGACAGTGGCAGGTCCTAGAAAGAGGTCTGCCCGCTACTTCCATTTCTGCTCTTTCTGCCCAAGTCCTTGCTTGAGAGGGAGGGAAGGGCGCCAGGAGAGCCCTGGGGGCTGCACCACGTGGTAGGAGAGGCCGCCGGCGCCAGCGCGGACCACGTTGTTGGTGATCTTGCTGCCCCAGTACTTCCTGCGGTCGGTGTTGGACAGAAGGCGCAAGGCCGCCTGCTGCAGCCTGTCGGGGGTCTTGGCATCTGGAAGGGCAGGGTGGGTGATCAGCAACTGCTGCCCCCACCTCCCACCCCGCCAGCCAGCGGGTCACTCATCACTCACCGTTGGACTTGGTCTTGCCCCAGCCGGTGGTGGCGCACAGCGTCCCGGTGGGGAAGTCGTCGTCAGGGCTGGGCAGGCCCACGGGGGACACGGTCTGGGGGAACTGCGGGGGCGTGGCCAGCTTCAGCAGGGTGATGTCGCTGTTGACAGGGAACAGGTTGTACTGGGGGTTCTTGAAAACCAACAGGGTGGGGCCAGACAGCCGTCACTGAGTTCTGGGAAGAAGCCGATGGGGAAGAAATAGGGCGCTGGGGGACCCCTCACAGCCTCAGTGCTGCTCCCTGGACAAGCGCTTGTTCAGCTCAGCAGCTCCTTCCGCGGCCCAGGGGCCCAGGCCCAGCCCTGAAATGCAGGCCTTGCCCTTGCGGAGCCTTGCACACCCTGCTTTCTGCTTTGCCCCACCTTGATGAGGTATTGGGGTGACCAGGAGAAGATGGGGTGCCCCTTCCCCCCGCCCCCCACCTGTGGGTTAGCCTGGGTTGCACACTCCCAAGGGTCCACCCTGCCTGGGGTCACACCTGGCCTCAGAGGCCAACAAACCTTGGCAATTTTATCATCTGGGTCACTCGGCGTTTGAGCCCTGGTCAAACTCACCAGCCACGACCACAGCAGAGGTTCCGGAGAGGGCCAGAGAAAGGGGTTCCTGCCACGGGGGGCCGTGCGGGGTGCAGGGTCCCTGTGTGTGAGCAGGCCTGTGCGTGTCCCTGCGCATGTGCACACGCGGAGCTGGTGTTGATGTGGGCTGGTGCCCACAGTCCGGCCGGTGTTTTCCCAGTGAGGCTTGGGAGACTGGCAGGACCTGGGTTTGCCACCCATTTCTAAATAAGAAAGTAGGATTCAAAGGAGTTGAGACAAATCCCCGGTGCTGGAGGAAACCACCCCAAGGAGTGTCCTGGGACCCTGGGCACTCATGTCACCCCGCAGTGGGCGGCGGTGACGACCCATTCCTCGCTGATGAGGGAGCCCCCGCAGAAGTGGAAGCCGGTGCGGTCCTGGAGGAAGATGGGGGAGGGTCAGCGCCGGCCAGACGCCAGCAACAGCGACCCGGGCAGAGCCCCCGGCCGGGCCATACCCCAGTGTGTCCCCACCTCACCTGCAGGGACACCTGCCAGGGCCAGGAGCCGGGGACAGCGTTCTCCCCATTGACGATCCTGGACAGGCCAGTCAGCACGGGCTGGATGGCGGGGACGCCGCAGCCTGAGGGTGGGAATAGGGGTGAGGGGTGGAGGCCAAGGTCTCACCCAGGACCCACCGCCCCAGGAATACCCTGGGGACAACCCAGTCTGACGTGCATGCTCCAGCCCCTACAAGCCCAAAAGGCCGAGTGCGAGGTGGTGGCAGGGCCAAAGCATCGGCTGGGAGGCTAGGCTTTTCAGGTTTGAAACTGGCCCTATCACTGCCTGGCCTAACCACTCGGAGTCTCAGTTTTCCAGTCAGCAAATGGGGGATTATAGTTGCTAACCTCACAGGGTTTGTAACAAAGGATAGAAGGTGCTTTGCCTTAGCAAGCAAAACAGGAACTTGCTCTTTCTTGTTCCCGGTGCATAGTGAACACAAGTTTATCAAATCCCATCATGGCTCAGTGGTTAACGAATCCGACTAGGAACCACGAGGTTGCAGTTTTGATCCCTGGCCTTGCTCAGTGTGTTAAGGATCCGGTGTTGCTGTGAGCTGTGGTGTAGGTCATCCCACGTTGCTATGGCTGTGGTGTAGGCCAGCAGCTACAGCTCCGATTGGACACCTAGCCAGGGAACCTCCATATGCTGCGGGTGCGGCCCTAGAAAAGGCAAAAAAAAAAAAAGGAATGGCTGAAACAAGGGCCTGAAAGGGCTGAGGGGGGCTGAGCCACACCTGCCCACCTGCTCCATCTGATTCTGTTTGGGAGCCACCAACTCTTCACAGAAATTTCTGTCCCTCTGGAATTGTCCCCCTTCCTTGCATAAGGTTCAAGGCCTTGGGCAGCCCCAGAGGAAGGTCCACCTCCGCCCCAGGGGCCTCACACTGGCTGGTCTGGTCCAGTCCTGCTAGCATCCTCATTGCAATGATGGGGGCGATGAGGCTCAGAGCGGGAGGCTCACACCACCGTGCATGGTTGAACTGGGAACAGGAACCCTACTGCTCCTTGCTGGCCTCGGGGTCGGTGGGGCCATCACCCCTTCCAGCCTTCCCCGCCTCTGCCTGCCCTGGCACTCACCAAAGGCCGTGCCCAGGAGGGCGCAGCAGGAGAGGGGCCAGAGAGGGTCATGCTGCCGCAGTCAGGCATGTGGAGCAGGCTTGCATGGAGGGCTCCCCTTTATATCCCTGGGTACTGGTAGCTCCTTCTGTGGCCCAGGCACCAGGCTGTTATCTAGAGACCTTGAGGTGATAATCCTTTTCCTGGGCAAGTGTCCCACTGAGCAAGATGTGCCAGAGCAGAGATGGCATCGGGGCCTGGGATGACAACAGCTGCAGCATGGAGCTTGGGGCCAGGGTAAAGGGCAAAGGTGGGGCCGAACAAGGTGGCTTTTGACCCACAGCTGAGAGGAAAGGGACATTCAGGCTTCCTTCTTCAAGCCTTGCCTCTGAAGAGGCCCTGCAGGCAGCAGCCAGGCCTGGACAGGATTCGAGCCCCGGTCTTGTCGCTTGTGGTCTGGAGGACCTTGGACAAGGACTTCAGTTGGTCTGGAATTGTTCAAAACCCCAGTGTGGTCAGGTAGGGGGAGGGCCAGGGTCCAGAGCACGCTGAGGGCTCGGGTGGCCAGAGGGCTGAGCATGATACCCGTCTTGGGGATGGCCGAGAAGGCTCCATGAAGGCTCAGTTCACGATCAACGGCAGTTATGCAGGCTGTGGGCAGTGTGGCTCAGGGGGCAAACGGCTCACTGCCCATTTGTATGGAGCCAGGACCCTCCACCTTCCCGCCCTTGAAATTGAGCACATGGCATTCAGGGGCAGCCACCCCGGGGGTCCCCTGCTATTGTCCCGGCAAGAGTTGGTGGAGGCTGCAACAGGTAGGAAAGCAGGGGGCAGGGAAGTTTCTGGTTGGCAGAAGGGTCCTTTCCCAGCCGCAGGGAAGGAGGGGCAAAATGGAAGGTGAGGATGCCAAGCACAAAGGCAGGTGCCCCAAACTCAAGGGTAAAATGGTATCTCGTGGCTGTCTTAATTCCCATTGCATTGTTGATGGCGTGACGATTTACTTAGAAGGGGACACTAAGTTGCAATCTGAGAATTTTCGGGAGTGCGCAAAGCCAAACCGGGTGGAGCCGGTGTTGAGGCAGAGGGAACAGAGAGCGCAAAGACCTGGTGGAGTAAGCCTGGGTGTCACCAAGAGCCGAGAGGACATAAGCCAGAGCGGAGACCAAGGGGCCGATGGAGGAAGGGCCTGGTGAAGATGCAGGGCTGTCCGGAGTAGCTTCCAACCAGGGAGGTGGCAGCCACCAGGCTTGTATGGGGGAGGGGCGGAGACTGTGAGGGAAGGAACGCAGTAGCCCCAGCTGGCTCGTGGCCGTGGCCTTGGGAGCCGACAGCTGGCCCGGGCCATGTGCCCCAGCACAAGGGCTGCGCAAACCTGGGAACCCGAGCAGCTGCAGGTGGGGCGGGGAGGGCGGCCCCCACAGCTGCCAGATTCCTGCTGGGGCGGGGCCAAAGCTGTTTGGGGCGGGGCCCCTGCTCCTCCACTCGCCCCGCCCTTCTGCCTGGCTGACTGACGGAGACTGCGCACTGCGCCGACCCCAACCCCGAGGAAGGACCGTTAGGAGCCGAGTTTTAGGTGAGAGCATTTTCCAGAACTCCAGGCCCTGAACACGTACCGCCCCTCCGGCCCGGCCCTGGCCGTGAGCGCCTGCGAGCAGGCAGCAGTTCAGCCTGGGCTACGGCTGGATGAGTCGAAGGACTCAGAAGTTGTTTAGCCAATCAAATCTAGAGCATTTTCCTGGGTTCGCTTTTTCACTAATATTTTTATCTCCCTCTCTCGGGTTTGGAACCCTGCCTCATCTCTAGATTCCTGGAGCCCAGCCATGTCTGCTCACGCAAACTCCCAGGGAGAAGGTATGGTCCTGTTTGCAGCTTATCTGCCACGTCAGAAAACCTTAATTCTGCACCTGTTACCTCGTTGCAGGTATGTGACGTTTAGTATGTTTAATGGCCAGTGCTGAAGCCAGCCCAGGAACAGTTGTAACTCAAAGTTGGACACGGAGTTCCCCTGTGGTGCAGCGCGTTAAGGAATCCAGCGTTGTCAGTGCATTTTCTTGGGTCTCTGCTGTGGAGTGTGTTCCATCCCTGACGCTGGGAACTTCCACATGCCTTGGGCGCGGCCAAAAAAAAAAAAAAAAAAGTCTGGCATGAAAAGACCCGATCCTTGTGTGCATGGGGGGACGTGCTCTCTCCCAGGCAGCCTGGGTTTGGGAGAAAAGCTTTGCTGGAAGCAAGAGGCCCTGACCCAGTCTTTGCCCAGCCACCTCCTGGGATCTGGCCTCGGGTAGGGGTTGTGCCTGGGTTCCAGGTCCTGCCCAGCATCCAGGCGTTGTGGTGTGTTTCCCGGCATTGTGCATGAGTCCTTCCAGGACCCACAACTCTTAAGACTGACATCTTCCTCAGGCCAGAACTCAGAAGTCAGTCTGCTTTGTTGAGGGAGCTACTCCTTTCGAATTCATGCCGCTGGGGGTGGGTGTCAAATCCCAACCCTCTTTTTGTATTATTATTAAAAATAAGAGATATTGAAGTATAATTTACACATGGTGAAATGCACATATCTTAAGTGAACAGAAAGATGAATTTTGACCCATGTATACCGTTAGTGTCAAACGCCACAACCAAAATATAAAATCATCGCCCCAGAGTTTTTTCGTGGCTCTCTCCAACTCCACCTCCTCTGAGGCAGCTGCAGCCACTGTCCTGATTTCTTTCACCACAGATTGGTTTCACCTATTCTAGAAATTTATGCACATGGAACCATAACTGTCTTTGTGTCTGGATTCTTTCACGCCACCAAATGGTTTTGCGATTCACTTGTGTTCCTGCGTGTCTCAGTGTGTTCCTTCTTAATTGCTGGATGTTGTTTCACTTCATAATTATACCATCCTTGGTGTTCCCATCATGGCTCAGTAGTTAACCAACCCGACTAGCATCCATGAGGACACGGGTTCAATCCCTGGCCTCACTCAGGGGGTTAAGGATCCGGCGTTGCTGTGAATTGTGGTGTAAGTCACAGACGTGGCTCGGATTTTGTGTTGCTGTGGCTGTGGCTGTGATGTAGGCTGGTGGCTATAGCTCCAGTTGGTCTCCTAGCCTGGGAATCTCCATATGCCTCAGGTGTGGCCCTAAAAAGACCAAAAAAAAAAAGGGGGGGGGTAAAAAAATTATACTACCCTTTATGTACCCATTTCTCCATGGCAGCGTTTGGGCTGTTACCTTTCCCCCGCTCCACTCCCTTTTTGCTCCTTGTGATGAAGTGATTGTCAACCCTAAACAGGGGCAGACAAAAAAGTGTAGTTTCTTTATATTTCTATTAGAGAAGGAAACATTTATTTTGATCCTTTATTCTCCCAGGAGTCTGAAACCAAATCTCCTCTCATGGAGGGTAACCCCCTGTCATCCTTGGCTGGCAAGGCGCCTAGGCATGGGGGGGACGCTCCTTGGCCCTCAGCAGGTGTCCTCAGTGCTACTTGCTGAGACGTCCATATCCTAGCACTGCAGCTGGCTGTTTCTCTTCCCTATCTCAAGGCCTCTGGAGGGCTAGCCCTCTTTCTTAGCCACTTCTGGCACCCTTGCAGACACCTGGGAAATATCTGGCTGCTCCCCCTGACTTGCTGGGCTCAGGGGACTCTAGAAGGTCCAGTTTCCTAGTCTTGACAGGTGGTCCTCACTGCCCCCAGACTCCCCAGCAAAGCCAGCAATGGATGCACCTCCCCAAGGTTGGTCAGAGGCAGTATGACAAAGGCCCTCCCTTAAACTGTTTTCCTATTATTTTCTCCCAGTCCCGGCTGGAGATGGCTGTGAGCAGGATCTCAAGCCTATTGTAAGGGACACACACCAAAAATTTGCCTTTCTCCTCTAGCTCAGGGAATCTTAAGTTAATATTTTTGGGTTTAAGGAGTCCCCTTTGTGGCTCAGTGGCTAACGAACCTGACTAGGAACCATGAGGATGCGGATTTGATCCCTGGCCTCGCTCAGTGGTTTAAAGATCTGGCTTTGCCATGAGCTGTGGTGTAGGTCGCAGGTGCAGCTCAGATCCTGCATTGTTGTGGCTGTGGTGTAGGTTGGCAGCTGTAACTCCGATTCAACCCCTAGCCTGGGAGCTTCCACATGCCGAGGGTGCGGCCCTAAAAAAAGAAAAGAAAAGAAAAAATTGGGGGGTTTAAAATTATCAAATATTTGCAGCTTCCCAGGTATGTATTGGAGTTGTGTTTAGCTGTGAAAAACAGAGACCTGAAAAACTATAGCTTAAGCAAATTAGCATTTATTGTTCTCATTTAACAAGAATTCTAAAGAAAGAGCCCAAGGCTGATGTAGCAAGTTGAAGCCTATGACATCTTCCTCATGACTTCAGAATGGTTGCTGAACCTCCAAACATCACATTTGCATTCAGGCAGGGAAAGAAGGGGGACAGAAAAAGGACAAAAGCAACTTCAGTGCAGTCTGTCCCATTTTTAATAAGTCTTCCTGGTAGCCCCATCCAATGACTTCTGCGTATATATCTTTAGGCAGAGCTGTGTCTCAAGGCCACTCCTAGCTGCAAGGGAGTCAGGAAAGGAAACATTTTAGCTGAGGCCTCCTCCACCCCAAACAAAATCTGAAAAAGTGGAGGAATAGGTTTTGGTAGGCCACCACCACTGACTGCCACACCAGGGGACTTTTATTTCTCCTGGGACTGGAAACACTGAAACTGATTTTTTTAAATTTTAGGGCTGCATCTATAGCATATGGAAGTTCCTGGGCTAGTGGTCCAATCGGAGTTGCAGCTGCTGGCCTACACCACAGCCACAGCAATGCAGGATCTGAGCTGCATCTGCGAACTGCACCACAGCTCACAGCAACACCAGATCCGTAACCCACTGAGCGAGGCCAGGTATCGAACCCGCAACCTCACAGTTCCTAGTTGGATTCATTTCCGCTGTGTCATGACTTGAACTCCACCAATTATTATTATTTTTAATGGCACAAATCTTATGTCTCAACTCCTTCAGGATTTAGGCATTTGAAATGGGACATTTGTGTCGGACAGTTCAAAAGCTCTGAGTTCTTGAATAAGTCAGGATTCTTAGTTGCCAACAAAGCAGAAATCTCTGGCCGACTGAAGGGGAGAATGAATTTCTTTTTTAATAGAAATAATATTTTTAAAATTTTTATTTATTAAAGAATAGTTGATTTGCAATGTTTATTCAATTTCTGTTGTACACTAAAGTGATCCAATCACACACAGTTTCCTGTGCTGTATAGTAGGACCTCATTGCTTAGCCATTCCAGATGTAACAGTTTGTATCCACCAACCCCAAATTCTCCCTCCATCCCACCCCCACGCCTCCAGTCCTGGCAGCCACAAGTCTACTCTCCTTGGCCATGATCTGTTTCTGCTTCGCAGGTAGAATCATCTGTGCCATATTTTATTTTGTTTTATTTTATTATTATTATTATTTGTCTTTTTAGGGCGGCACCTGTGGCATATGGAGGTTCCCAGGCTAGGGGTCTAATCGGAGCTGTTGCTGCCGGTCTCTGCCAGAGCCATAGCAACACCAGATCCGAGCTGCGTCTGCAACCTACACCACAGCTCATGGCAATGCCAGATCTTTAACCCAGTTGAGTGATGCCAGGCATCGAACCTGCAACCTCCTGGTTCCTAGTCAGATTCGTTTCTGTTGCGCCACAACAGGAACTCCTGTGCCATATTTTAGATTCCATAAATAAGTGATATAATAAGGTATTTGTCTTTCTCCTTCTGAGTTACTTCACTTAGTATGAGCATCTCTAGTTCCGTTCATGTTGTTACAAATGGCATTATCTTGTTCTTTTTTACGGCTGAGTAGTATTCCATTGTGTATATGTACCACATCTTCTTAATCCGTTCATCTGTCTATGGATATTTAGGTTGTTTCCATGTCTTGGCTAAGACATGACAAAGGAGGCAAGAACATGGAGGTACATGTATCTGCACCCCCACGTGAATAACATAGCACTGCTATGAACCCCATGAATAGCACTGCTGTGAACATAGGGGGTGCATGTATCTTTTTGAATGAATGTTTTGTCCAGATATATGCCCAGGATTGGGTGTGATAGATCATCTAGTAGTTCTATATTTAATTTTCTAAGGAACGTATACTGTTTTCCATAGTGGTTGTACCAATTTACATTCCCACCGACAGTGAAAGAGGGTTCCCTTTTCTCCACACCCTCTCCAGCATTTGTTATTTGTTGACTTGTTATTCATGGCCATTCTGACTTGTGTGAGGTGGTACTTCATTGTAGTTTTGACTTGGATTTCTCTAATAATTACATTGAGCATTTTTTCATGTGCTTGTTGGCTATCTGTATGTCTTCTTTGGAGTAATGTCTATTTAGGTCTCTTGCCCATTTTTCAAGAGAAAAATGGGTTGTTTGTCTTTTTGTTGTTGAGTTATATGAGTTGTTTGTATATTTTGGAGATTAGGCCCTTGTCTGTTGCATTGTTTGCACAGATTTTCTCCCATTCTGTGGGTTGTCTTTTCGTTTTTTAAGCTGTTTCCTTTGGTGAGCAAAAGCTTTTGAGTTTAATTAGGTCCCATTGGTTTATTTTTGTTTTTTTGGGTTTGTTTGTGGTTTTTTTTTTTTTTTGGTGTTTTTTTTAGAGCCATACCCACAGCATATGCAAGTCTGCAGGCTAGGGGTTGAATCAGAGCTGCAGCTGCCAACCTACACCACAGCCACAGTAATGCCAGGGATAGAACCTGCATCCTCCTGGATACTAGTTGGGTTCATCACCACTGAGCCACAGCAGGAACTCCCTATTTTTGTTTTTATTGACCTTTTTCTAGGAGGTGGATCAAACAAATGTTGCTGTGATTTATGGTGAAGAGTGTTTTGCCTATGTTTTCCTCTGAGTTTTATAGTATCTGGCCTTATGTTTAAGTCTTTAATCCATTTTGAGTTTATTTTTGTGTATGGAGTTCGGAGTGTTCTAAGTTCATTCTTTTACATGTAGCTGTCCAGTTTCCCAGCACCACTTACTGAAGAGACTATTTTTCTTCCACTGTATGTTCTTGCCTCCTTTGTCATAGATTCTTTGACCATAGGTGCTTGGGTTTATTTCTGAGCTTTCTATCCTGTTCCATTGATCTATATTTCTTTTTTTGTGCCAGTACCATATTGTTTTGATAACTGTAGCTTTGTAGTATTGTCTGAAGTCAGGGAGCCTGATTCCTCCATTTCCATTTTTCTTTTTCAGCATTGCTTTGGCTATTTAGGGTCTTTTGCATTTCCATACAAATTTTAAGATATTTTGTTCTAGTTCTGTGAAGAGTGTCCTTGGTAATTTGATAGCGATTGCATCGAATATGTAGATTGCCTTGGGGAATATAGTCATTTTGACAATACTGATCCTTCCAACCCAAGAGTATGGTTTATCTTTCCATCTGTTTGTATTGTCTTTGATTTCTTTCATCGACATCTTATTTTCAGAGTACTGGTTTTTTGTCTCTTTAGGTAGATTTATTCTTAGGTATTTTATTCTTTTTGATGCACTGGTAAATGGGATGGATTCTCTGATTTCTCTTTCTGATCTTTCACTGTTAGTAAGTATAGAGAAATGCAGTTGATTACTGTATATTACTTTTGTATGCTGCAATTTTGCCAAATTCATTGATGAAAGAATGAATTTCATAAGAGCCTCACAGTGTGGTCAGGCTGGTGAACTGGAAAGCCAGGTACAGACTCCACACCTAAGAGGCAGGCAACCTCCAGACATAGCCAGGGAGCCTGACGCTGGGGGCTGGAGAGAATGTACCTGCTCCCTCACTCCTTTGACCATCCAACGTGTATCTGATTAAACATGATCATTTCTAAGGCAGGTTTCTTTTTTTCTTTTTAGGGCCATACCCACAGCATATGGAGGTACCCAGGCTAGGGGTCCAACTGAGCTACAGCTGCCGGCCTACGCCACAGCCACAGCAATGCAGGATTTGAGCCGCATCTGCAACCTACACCACAGCTCACAGTATCGCCAATCCTTAACCACCCATGGAGTGAGGCCAGCGGTCGAACAAGCATCCTCATGAATGCTAGTCGGGTTTGTTAACACTGAGCCACAAACAGAACTCCTAAGACAGATTATTTTCACATTTCAGTGTCTCTGAAAATCAGAATTGTCTTACCCTTGACGGCCGCTTAGAATCACTGGCAGTGGTGCCCGTACACACCTGGTGGTTATTCTTAATGGCATTGCTGGGCAGGCCCTGCCTCTGTGTTTCAAGCCACAGACCACATGGGGACATGTGAAGAAGCAAGGAGCCTGATCGATGTCTGAGCATCTGGAAACGCCTTCTTGTAAGGTCAGGGCCGTGCAGAATGGACACTGGAGATTTGGAAGAACATCCCAGACGCCCCTGTGCTGTTCTCTTTTCAGAAATGCTGCTTCACTGTGTCACTGGTGGCACAGAGGACAGTGTGGGTGGAAAAAACATGAGCAGAAATGACTTTCAGACAAAGGGGCCTTAGAGGAATCAGATTCTAAATGTGATTGAGTTTTTAAAAACATTTACCTTGCTTTTATTTTTTTTCCTGTATGCACAGAGGTGCGTAGAGATAAAAACGTATGTCTAATATGTAAAAAGTCCTCTTTCAGAGTTCCTGTTGTGGCACAGCAGAAACGAATCCGACTGGGAACCATGAGGTTGGGGGTTTGATCCCCGGCTTTGCTCAGTGGGTTAAGGATCCAGCGTTGCTGTGAGCCGTGGTGTAGGTTGCAGATGTGGCTTGGATCCCGCATTGCTGTGGCTGTGGCAAAGGCTGGCAGCGGTAGCTCCGATTCAACCCCTAGCCTGGGAACCTCCATATTCCATGAGTGTGGCCCTAAAAAGCAAATAAATAAAGTAAGAAAAAAAAACATAAAAAGCCCTCTTTCAAGCTACCTGCTTCAATGAATGAAGGAAAAACAATTACCCAGGCCTGGAAATCAATATGGATCCCTCTTGCTCAAAGCCAGTGCTAACAGCCGCCACGACACTCCTGGGTACCACCAGCCTGTTAAAATATCAAAAAGCTTCAGACCCAGTTACCAAACAGCCGCTGGCCCCACCCTGTCTGTCCCCCCTAAACGTGGCTGCCTCCACCCTTCCCTACAGATGGGGCTCACGACCTCTGGGAGCCTGTCCCTGTCACAGGCCCTGTTCCCCCGGTCAGAGCTCAACTGTGGTTGAATGTCGCACAGCACACACAAAAGTAAATGTACACTTCGGGGACAGAGCTTCAAAGCTATTCAAGTCCAAATGAGGACCAGTGACCCTGTCTTGCTTGCTCCGATGACCTTTCTCTTGCTTTCTCTGATGCTTCTCCCTAGATGACCGTGGCCCTGTCGGCAGAGCACTGACGGCCTTGGACCAAGACTCAGCACGTTTTCCTTCTCAAAGTGGCTCGTGAGTCAGGCCCAGGCCAGACTGCCCACAGCAGCAGTGCCTCCCAGACCCTCTCCTGATTTCTCAGCCCCACCGCATCCTTTTCTTGGTTTGTTGGTGTCTCTCTCCCCGGGGTCTCAGCCCTGCCAGGACAGGGGTGCTGTGTGCTCTGTGCCTGTGGGTTTCCAGGGGCCCAGACAGCCCGTGGCTCAGGGGGAGGAGGAACTTGTGCTGAGTCATTCGATACCTGCTTGTAGCCAGTGTGTCCCCTACCTCTGTTCTTTTCTTATTGTTCTGTGACAGTTCCTTTCTGTTTCCTCAGTGTGTTATCTGATGGTGTGGACTCTAAGCCCCATTTTATAAGACACTCTGGCTTTGTTCAGTGACCGGTTCCTTAAGTCGTGAGTGATCTCAGAAGAATTCGCTTGAGTCCAGTGGCAGATAGGGACAGCCAGTCAGTGTGTTTGCCAACCTGTGACCTGCCCTCAGCCACCCATGGGAGCAACTCCTTCAAGCCCGCACGTGTCCTCACACGGGCCCTGAACTGCTTGGCTAGGCTGGGTTCGAGGTGACCCTCTGCAGGACAGAATCTCTGTGAGACCCTGCATGGAAACACTCTTTGCTGAGAACCTGAGGCCCCCTGTGCTGACCATCTGGGATTCTTTGGAGCGCGTGGTGGGACTGCCTGTACCCGGGGGCTGGGAACCCCCCCGGGGCACTGGGAACCGCAGAGCTGGCTGCTCAGCACTGGGCTCTGCAGGGCCTGAACTCCCGGCCTGTGCGCTGGCCTGGCCCACTGTGCCCTGGGGATGCCAAGTGTTGCCAAAGGTCCTGGGTGACGCTGGGCCAGGGCAGCTGCCCTTTTCCCAGGGGCTGGGGTGTTGCAGGCTGAGAGCCAGCTCAGGATTCGAGGGGGCCTTGGTCCCCTCCCTTATCGCCCAAGGTCCCTGGAAAACAGGAGGGTAGCTCTCAGGCCTCTCTGGCCGGGGGGTGGGGTGGGGTGGGGGCAGCGTGGGGTGCTGGGCGGGGCCTGGGGGTGCGGGAGTTGTAAAAGGAGGCCCCGGGCCTGTGTCGCGCATCTCCCTGACTGCAGCGGCATGGCCTTTCTCTGGTTCCTCTCCTGCTTCGCCCTCGTGGGCACCGCCTTCAGTGAGTGTTGGGCTAGGGGGCCAGCCAGGTCTGGGAAGGAGGGGCCGAGGAGGGGGTCCCTGAGCCCCCGGTGGCCCCGCTGCCAGGCCCCATCGGGGGTGAGGGCTCTGCTGGGAGTGAGCCCCCAGAGCCTGGCCAGGAGGGAGATCTGGATCCGTCCTCCCTGCACCCTTGGGCCTCACACCCTGACAGCCAGGCGAGCCTGCAGGGAGGAGAGGGGTCCTTCTGGAACTTTCTGAGCCCTCACAGCACCAGAAGGATGGACAAGGCCTGTCTGAGGCCCCAGTAGTGGCTCAAGTCGGGAAATGTGGGCAGAGTAAGGGTGTGGTCGCAAGAAACTTCCCACAGCGTCCAACTGAGGTTTTTACTTGCTGTGCTGGGCACCTGCTAAACATTTTATTTTCTATTAGCAGAAGAAGAAATAGGAGTTCCCAATGTGGCTCAGCAGTAATGAACCTGACTAGTATCCATGAGGACTCGGGTTCAACCCCTGGCACTGCCCACTGGGTTAAGGATCCAGCATTGCTGTGGCTGTGGTGTAGGTCTGCAGCTGTAGCTCAGATTCGACCTCTAGCCTGGGAACCTCCATATGCTGTGGGCGTGGCCCTAAAAAGCAAAAAGCAAAAAAAAAAAAAAAAAGCCTGAAACAGATTCAGCTTAAGACTCCGCTCCCCTCTTTGAAGGGTGATCCCTATGCTGAACTCACTGTGTATTACTTCTGAGCAGGTTTTCACAGATGTACTACATATTTATAAATCCATAAACACGGTGTAACATTTGTAAAAACTGACAGGAACAGTACTATATGCTACATCAGGTTTATGACATGCCTTTTTCCACCCACAGTTTTTTTTTTTTTTTCCGGGGCCGCACCCATGGCACATGGAAGTTTCCAGGCTAGGGGTCGAATTGGAGCTGTAGCTGCAGGCCTATACCACAGCCACAGAAACATAGGATCTGAGCCACATCTGCAGTCTACACTGCAGCTCACAGCAACACCAGATCCTTAACTCACTGAGCAAGGCTGGGGATCGAACCCGTACTGTCATGGATACTAGTTGGGTTCTTAACCTGCTGAGGCACAAGGGGAACTCCTGAGCTGATGGGATTTTAATTCCACACTCTCTCTGCCCGCCAGTCTAATGGTTGAGGTTTGACTTGTGAGGTTAGACTATTGGCTCCCCCATGAGCATCAGGGATTCAGTGACTGAATCCGAGGCCTCAAGGAGGCTGGGCCCAGGAGTCCAGGCAGGACAGTCTGGTTTCTCAGCCTGTTTTCTGCTCCTTTGGCTGGTGGCCCCGGTGGGGGTGAGGTCAGCCCCTTCCCTCCAAATCCCCGGGAGGACGGCTGGAGTCAAGAGGCTTGCATGTGGGGGACGCCAGACCCCACAGGTGGACGGTGCGAGGAGATTCTGGAGGAAGGGGGAGTGTGGCCGTGGGTTCTGAGCTGCGCGGGGGTGGGTGGGGGCGTGTAGAAACCAGGATTTCTGCAGACTGGCTCTGGGCCTCCACCGTCCTCCATCTCCCCTACGCCCGCCCTCAGGCTGCGGCATCCCCGCCATCCAGCCCGTGCTGACTGGCCTGTCCAGGATCGTCAATGGGGAGAACGCTGTCCCCGGCTCCTGGCCCTGGCAGGTGTCCCTGCAGGTGAGGTGGGGACACACTGGGGTATGGCCTGGCCGGGGGTTCTGCCCGAGTCGCTGTTGCTGGCGTCTGGCCGGCGCTGACCCTACCCCGTCTTCCTCCAGGACCGCACCGGCTTCCACTTCTGCGGGGGCTCCCTCATCAGCGAGGAATGGGTCGTCACCGCCGCCCACTGCGGGGTCAGGTGAGGGCGGGGCCCTGGGTTCTGCTTCAGGCTCCAGCCTGGGGTGGGGGAGGGGAGCAGGGCACATGCGCAGTCCTTGATCTCCCCCCCCCCCCGACGTGATTCCTCCAGAACCTCCGACGTGGTGGTGGCTGGAGAGTATGACCAGGCCTCAGATGCGGAGGACATCCAGGTCCTGAAGATTGCGGAGGTACACACGCCCAACCGCGGGGCTGGGAGCAGGGACAGCGGGGAGAGGACCCTTCCCTCACTTGAGAGACAGGAGCCCAGTGGGACGGCCCGGCTTGAGAATCCTCGCTCCAGGCTCCTTGAGTCTGTGTCCTCCGGGTGGGCTGCCGGGAGGGAATTTCCCTCCTTGGATTTGCCCCAGGACTTCACCTCGTCCTTTTGGGCTCCACTCGCAGGTTTTCAAGAACCCCAAGTTCAGCTTCATCACCATACGCAACGACATCACCCTGCTGAAGCTGGCCACGCCCGCGCGCTTCTCCCGGACCGTGTCCGCCGTGTGCCTGCCCAGCGCCGACGACGACTTCCCCGCCGGGCAGCTGTGCGCCACCACCGGCTGGGGCAAGACCAAGTACAACGGTGAGCGGGCCGGGTCGCGGTGGGAATGCCTGAGCGCAGGAGTCTCCGGATGGGACGCATATGGCTCTTTCTAAATTGTTTTGGTCTAATTCCTGCACAGCCATCAATTTTTCCGTTTCTTAATTTAAAACGCTCTTAGTTAGGAGTTCCCGTCGTGGCTCAGTGGTTAACGAATCCTTCTAGGAACCATGAGGTTGAGGGTTCAATCCCTGGCCTTGCTCAGTGGGTTAAGGATCTGGCGTTGCTGTGAGCTGTGGTGTAGGTTGCAGACGCGGCTCAGATCCCGCGTTGCTGTGACTGTGGTGAAGGCTGGCAGCTCCCATTAGACCCCTAGCCTGGGAACCTCCATATGCCACAGGTGTGGCCCTAGATAAGGCAAAAAGACAAAAAAAAAATCTCTTAGTTAAAAACGCACCAAACATGAATTAAAATGAACTTTGATAAAATAGATGTGAGCAGAGGGTTTCTGAAGATATACCTAAGTAGCAGCCAGTATCGCCCTGTCTAACCTGCAGGGAGGTGGACAGCCCCATGTCCCTCTAGACTGAGGACGGGGGGTGTGTCCAAGGCCCAGGTCAGGGTCAGGCCTGAGCCTGCAGGTCTCCCTTCCCCCGCACCCACCTCTGCCCACTGGCTGGTCCTCCCGCAGGGCAGGAGCAGCCAGGAAAGGGCAGCAGCGGGGGTGGGGGGCTGCATCGCGGGTCCCCTCCAGTGTCCCCAGGCAGAAGGCCATCCGTCCCCTTCCCTGGGGAGGAAGGCACGGCCCCTCCGCCCCCACACGGTGGCCGTGGCCGGCAGGGCCTAGGGCGCAGCGGGCTCGGGCTCGGAGGCAGGGCTGGCTGGAACGGCTGCTCTGGAAGCACAGTCACCCTGCCTGATGTGGAGCCGGCGGGGAACCCGACCCAGGTGCTTCCAAGGTGTCAGGGAAGGTGCGGAGCTTGCTGTCCATGGCCATGGGGACGGAGGAGGACGAGGACCGCGCATGGGGAGGGCAGCGCCTGGGCGGGCTGGTGGCCTGAGGGGCCCTGAGCCCACATCCTCTTTCCCTCCAGCCCTCAAGACCCCCGACAAGCTGCAGCAGGCCGCCCTGCCCATCGTGTCCAACGCAGACTGCAAGGCCTACTGGGGTAGCAAGGTCACCGACGTGATGATCTGTGCTGGCGCCAGCGGAGTCTCCTCCTGCATGGTAGGGCCACTGAGTCCCCGTTCCCCCACCCCTCTTCGCGCCAGGATGCCCGCTCCTCTCTGGCACCATCGGTTGACCCTCACTGCTTGCCCTCATCCCTCCAGCGGAGACCTGGACCAGTGCTAACAGACGCCCCTGGGGAGAGCTGGCTCTGGCCAGGCTGGCGTGGGGCTCCCCCGGGTATTTAATGTCACGTGGAGCCCATAAGCTGGACATATTCAGCCCATTTTACAGACAGCGCCAGGCTGAGAGAATGAGCCCCCTGCCTCAGGTCCCCCAGGAGTGGGTGGCAGGGCTGAGGCTGCCAAACTTTTTTTTCTTGCTTTTTTTTGGGGGGGGGGGGCTGCACTCATGGGTATGTGCAAGTTCCCAGGCTAGGGGTTGAATAAGAGCTGCAGCTGCTGGCTTACACCACAGCTTAAGGCAATGCTGGATCCTTAACCCACTGATCAAGGCCAGGCATCAAACCCGTATCCTCATGGATACTAGCCGGATTTGTTTCTGCTGAGTCATGATGGGAACTCCCAGGGGGCCATTAAAGCAGATCTGGGTGTCTTGTGCGTGGCCACTGGGCCTCCACTTGTCCTTTGCACCCTGGACTTGTCCAGGTCAGGGCACACTAGGGCCCTGGACCCCTCTTTTCAGGCTGGGACACAAGTCCCCTCTCCTCCTGCAGGGCGACTCTGGCGGCCCCCTGGTCTGCCAGAAGGATGGAGTCTGGACCCTGGCGGGCATTGTGTCCTGGGGCAGCAACATCTGCTCCACCTCCACGCCGGCGGTGTACGCCCGCGTCACCAAGTTCATCCCCTGGGTGCAGCAGATCCTGGCCGAAAACTGAGTCTGTGGCTCCTGCCATCCCAAGGCCCAGAATCCTCAATAAAATTTCTGTACAGAATCACCATCTGCACGTGTCTGCCTGTGTGGCCTGGGTGACGTGGGGTGCAGTGGTCCCCGTAACCCTTCAAGGGGAGGTGTTCCTGCTCCTTTCCAGCTGCAGGTACCCCAGGAAAGCCCTCTTCTCAGGAAGCCGAGTCTTTGTATCTTATCCTCCATCCTGGGATAGAACCCAGGTCCTGATTCCTGGAGCCAGTTTGATCTATGGAACTCTGGAAGGCAGGAGTCTTGGCCAGGCTGTGCAGTTCCTGGAGATGGGCCTTGAGAAGGCAGGGGAGGGCTGTGGAGACGGTCTTTCTGTCCCCCTTGGCTCTTCACCCCCACGTTTGTGCACCACCCTTTATCCCGAGGACACCTGTACTCGCTGCTGTAAAAAGGCCTGGGGCAGCCATCCATCACCCCAAAGCACTGGTTATCGGGGAGAAGCACACAGAATTACGACAGTTCTTTCCCATTTTATCCTCCCACAGACAGGCCTATAGCCTCCGCCATCAGTCAGGGCACACCTCTGTCACCTCGGTTTACTTCATCCTTTCCCAGTTCCCGTATCTGCAGTGTTTCCCTTTTTTTTTTTCATTTTTTTCATTTTTGGCTGCCCCATATCATACAGCTCTGAGCCGCAGTCTCAGCCTAAGCTGAAGCTGTAGCAACACCAGGTCCTCAACCCACTGTGCAAGGCTCTGGATCGAACCCGTGTCCCAGCACTCCCAGGATGGTGCCAGTCCCATTGCAGCACAGTGGGAGCTCCCAATGCTTCCCTCTTGAGTTTCCTCTAGAGCTCACGGGAGGCAGCCAGTAGTCATACTAAGTGGGCATCTGGGAAGGAATGGTCTCCCTCTGCCTCTCCCTGTCAGTATTCATCCTTAATAGCGGCCTCTCCCTGGTGGGATTTTAAATGTTCTGATGGTGGGTCTTGGTATGTTGAAATACACATAACAATTTAATTACTAAGGACATGGGGAAAAAAGCAAGAAGAAAAATGTGAAAGAAAGAAAAAAATAAGAGAGAAGGGTTGGGCAGACGAGTGGAGTGGGCATGATGTAAATTATTTAAAATATTATTTAAAGCCTGATGTTTTAAGGAACACTGTGAGTTTGGGGTGGGAGGACCACTCAAACTTGGAGAGCAAAGTACATATATTTTATATCTACATTAAAACCATATACATGCAAATGAATGTGGGATGTGATCTGTATAAAAATAGAGTAGCAAGGAGTTCCTGTTGTGACTCAGTGGTCAATGAAGCCGACTAGCATCCATAAGGACGGGGGTTCCATCCCTGGCTTCGCTCAGTGGGTTCAAGATCCGGCATTGCTGTGGCTGTGGCATAGGCTGGTGGCTACAGCTCTGACTGGACCCCTAGCCTGGGAACCTTCATATGCCGCGAGTGCGGCCCTAAAAAGACAAAAAAAAAAAAAAAGAAAAAAAAAGGGAGGGGGGAATAAGAGTAGCAAGCACAAACCTGTTGGTTACCTTTTCACTTACTAGCAAGACCTGCCTCTGCCAACCATTCCTCAGAGCTGCCACTGAATCTGAAAACCTCAGTCGCAGGATAAGGTTGCCACTTCGTGGTCAGTGTGAAAACTGCAAGGCTGTTTCTTGCCTGACCTCATTGTAATCCAGCGCTATGCAAAAGAAGTGTAATGTGAGCCAAAAGTGTGATTTTAGATGACCTGATAGCCTTTCTAAGTCAAAAGAAATAGAATTAATTTTATTAACATATTTTGTTTAACTCAATATATCCAAATTTTATCATTTCAACTTTTTCCTTTTTTGGTCTTTTTAGGGTGACACCCAGGGCATATATGGAAGTTCCCAGGCTAGGGGTCCAATTAGAGATGCAGCTGCTGGCCTGCGCCACAGCCACAGCCATAGTCAGGCGGGATCCAAGCTGCATCTGCAGCCTACACCGCAGCTTGGGGCAACGTCAGATCCTTTAACCCCCTGAGCAAGGCCAGGGATCAAACCCACATCCTAATGGATACTAGTTAGGTTCCTAACCCCGTGAGCCACAACGGGAACGCCTCAACATGTTTTAAAATTATTAATGGTATATTTTACATTCATTCTTTTTCTCACACTGTCTTTGAAATCCATTGTGTACTTTGCACTTACAGCACATCTTAATTAGGATGCTAAATTTTCCTCAGGAATACATGATCTGTATTTAAATTTCATAAAAATTGCAGTTGAAAAAGTAGTTTTTAGAGTTCCCATTGTGGCTCAGCAGGTTAAGAATCCGACTAATATCCGTGAGGATGCAAGTTTGTTCCCTGACCTCGCTTAGTGGATTAAGGATCCAGCTGTTGCTGTGAGCTGTGGTGTAGGTCACAGATGTGGCTTCGATCTGGTGTGGCTGTGGCTGTGGTGTAGGCCTGTGGCAGCAACTGCAGCCCCAATTCAACCCCTAGCCTGGGAACTCCACAGAAAAAGTAGTTTTGTTATATAAGTTGTTTTAAACATACCTAAAAGGTTTTCAGTTAGGTGTTACGCTGAAAAGTGTAAATAAATAAAGAGTTCCACAGTCGGGAGTTCCCCCTGTGGCACCGTGGGTTAAGGACCCAGGTTACAGCTGTGGCTCAGATTTGATCTCTGACCTGGGAACTTCCATATGCGTGGGTGCAGCGACAAAAAAAAAGTTCCAGGATTAATGGAGAGTCTGTCTCAGTTTGTAAAGAGATTCACCATAGGGCAGGATCTCACCCTTGCGAGGCTGCCCCACACAACATTCTTGTCCTGCGTTAGACACAGTGTGTGCCCCCAACCTTCTTTGTCTGCAGATGACCTAGCTCCCTACTTAACTGAAATGTCTGGACCGATCAAGAAGAGAATGGTCATCATTCACATCTGGAGACTGTCAGGCCACCGAGCTAGCATCTGTACCCACAGCTAATGTGCCACGTGAGGAGCTGCCCAGCGCCCGCTGCCAGGACTGACACCCCAGCTGCAGAGTGTTAGCAGCCTTCAGCTGTCAGTTCTTGCTGGCAGTTTCCTCAGCTGCAGCGAATCATCCTGAGAAAGGTCTTGCCTCCCCTTTTGGGCGGCCCACGTCCCTGATTGGTCAGTGAGGTCTTAAAGCCTCAGTTCTGCCCCTGCCCAAGCCCGCGACCATCCCCTCCCTTCCCAGGTGTTGACCCCGGAAGTGCTCCCTGAAAAGCTTCCTGGTGCTAAGCTTCATCTCGGAGTCCTCTCCCCCGAAGCTCGGGTTGTGCCCCTCGGCTGGTACCAGGAGTGGGCCCTGGGGAGCAGACGCTAGGATGGGATTCTGGAGTTGGACCGCGTGCTGCCGGCTGGCAGTGAAGAGTCCGTCACCCCTCGGTGGGGGAGGCAGCACCGGTGGCACAAGGTAACAGTGAAATTGTTGAAACTTCCACCGCTGATCAACTGGGATGATGTTTGCTGGGCGGGAATTCACCAGTGGGTTTCCCGCGTCAGGAGTTTGAGAAATAGGGAGGGAGGGAGACTCTGTAAGGATGGTGAGACGGCGTGGCTGTTGCCAAGCACAGTTCCGGCTTCGGAAAAAGAAGGGGAAAAGCTGAGAGCGATTTATAGGTAATTAAGAGCTAGGCCTGGGGGGTTCTTTGGTGGCCTAGTGGTTGGGCTTCGGTGCTTTCATTGCTGCCGCCTGGGTTCAATCCCTGTCTGGGAGCTGATAACCCACATTAAGCAGCTGCATGTTGTGGCAAAAAAAAAAAAAAAAAAAAAGCCAGGTGTGAAGGCCAGAGAGCCTCGTTAGGAGCCCAGAAAGAGACAGCTAAGGGCGGGGTCAAGAGCAGTCCTAGAGCAACCAAGCTCCAAAGGTTATGCTCTCAACCTAGACAGGTCTCCTAGGCATTGACACACACACACACACACACACACACACACACACACGCGCGCGCGAACATGAACATGTGCTGGGTCTAAGGAAAGAAACGATGCCTTGAGGGAGTGGCAGGACCTCACCAGCAAGGCCACGTGGAAGGCCTGGAAGATGCTGGAAGGAATGTGCTGGTGGGAGGGGCACTAGCGTGGCTGAGAAGTTGGTCCACGGCCAACCTCACTAGGCCAGGGTGGAGGGCAGGAGGTTGTGCGGCAGAACGGAGCCGCTGCCCCGCGCGCCGGTCAGGAGGACGCCGTCGCCATGACGAGGGGCGGGGCGGGGCAGCGGGGCTGGAGGAGGTGGGGAGGGGCGGGAAGCACCGCGCGGGAGGGGGAGCGCGCCCGCAGGGCTCCTGCGCAGCCTGTGCCAACGAAAGAAGTCAAGGAAGGTGGCCAGCCGGCTAAGTGGCCTCAAGTAAACTCGGGCGTTGGGCGGCGGCTCACGTGCACATCAGGCCTCCATTGTCTCAACCAGAGTTGGATGCTCTCTCCTCCGCGACCCCACAGGGTTCGTCCCCCTCCGCTAGCAACTGACTGGGTTCCCCTGGCCTCACCTGTTCACCTGACCATCCCCAACTGGGTTGTGGGCTTGGCCGGGCGGGAGCCCTTCCTCTTCTGATCCCACAATGCAATGCTCTTAATCACCAGCAGAGGTTCTCAAGGTGGAGTTTTCAACTCGGCAGCTGCCGCGGCGGGATCGGGGAGAGTGGGCCTGCTCTTTATTTAGCCAAGTGACTGGAAATGTGTTTATTTGACATAGTCATCTTTGTTTTTTTGAATTAAGGTATAGTTGATTCACACTGTTGTGCTCATTTCTGCTGTGCAGCATGGCGACCCAGTCATGCATGTATTTTTCTTTTTTAAATTTTTAAAAAAAATTTACTATAGTTGATTTGCAATGTTCTATCAATTTCTGCTCTACAGCAAAGTGACCCAGTTATACATATATTTACATTTTTTTTCTCATATTATTTTCTATCATGTTCCATCCCAAATGATTGGATGTAGTTCCCTGGGCCATACAGCAGGATCTCATTGCTTATCCACTCCACATGCAATAGTTTGCATCTACTAACCCCAAGCTCCCAGTCCATCCCAATCCCTCCCCTCCCCTTTGGCAACCACCAGTCCATAAGTTTACTTATCTTCTGTAGATAGTCATTTGTGTCATATATGTGACTCCACATATAAGTGATATCATATAGTATTTGTCTTTCTCTTTTTGACTTCACTTAGTATGAGCGTCTGTAGTTCCATCTATGTTGCTGCAAATGGCATTATTTTGTCCTTGTTTATGGCTGAGTAGTATTCCACTGTGTATATGTACCACATCTTCTTAATCCATTCACTGTTGATGACATTTAGGTTGTTTCCATGTCTTGGCTGTCGTAAATAGTGCTTCAGTGAACATTGAAATACATGTATCTTCTTGAGTCATGGTTGAGTCACTCCCATGCCAAGGAGTGGGATTGCTGAATCAAATGGTAGTTCTATTTTTAGTTTTCAAGGAATCTCCGTACTGTTTTCCTTAGTGGCTGCACCAGTTTACATTCCTGCCAACAGTGTAATAAGGTCCCCTTTTCTCCATACCTCTTCAGCATTGTTATTTGTAGGCTTGTTAATGATGGCCATTCTGACTGGTGTGAGGTGGGACCTCACTGTAATTTTGATTTGCATTTTTCTAATAATTAGTGATGCTGAGCATTTTTTCGTGTGCCTGTTGGCCGTCTATATGTCTTCTTTGTAGAAATGTCTATTTAGGTCTTCCACACATTTTTCAATTGGGTTGTTTGTTGTTGAGTTGTTTGTATATTTTGGAAATTAAGCCCTTGTTGGTTGCATCATTTGCAATTATTTTCTCCCATTCTGCAGATTGTCTTTTTGTTTTGTTTTGTTTTTTTATGGTTTCCTTTGCTTGCAAAATCTTATAAGTTTGATTAGGTCCCATTGGCTTATGTTTGCTTTTATTTCCATTGCCTTGGGAGACTGACCTAAGAAAACATTTGCATGGTTGATGTCAGGCAAAATGTTTTGCCTGTTTATCTTTCTAGGAGTTTTATGGTGTCTTCTCTTTTATTTAAGTCTTTAAGCCATTGTGAGTTTATTTTTGTGCATGGTGTGAGGGCGTGTTCTAGTTTCATTGATGAGCTTGAGTGGGGTCCTTAAGGCTGAGCTGTTGGTATATAGACTAGTGGCTGAATGTGGTTCTCAGGGAGGGAACTGAGGGCCATGGGGTTATCTCTTCTCGCTGTGGGGTAAGGCCATGACTTGTAGCTTTCTCACCACATTCTCATCTCCAAGTTTGGTTCAGATCTACTGGGCAGAGAGTTTCTTCCCCCTTTTCAGACACTCACTGTGCCAGGGATTGATCCCCAGGCAATGATTTCTACTTCCTATGAATTTGTAGGGAAGGTAGTTCCATTTGCCAGCCCTTGTAGCCACTACACACAGGGAGAGTGACCGGCGTGGAGGTGGGGCCTCCGCTGTCAGAGTTTGAGAAGAAATGATATCGCATTAAATTGGTGGCCTTCTGGCCTGGGGGACACGTAATGAGAAGGGGTCATATTGGACTTTCTGCCCTTGATCAGGCCGCCAGTGTGAAGGAGACAGTAAAATGAGAGGAAAATCATACTGGGAGGGGGAAGTGAGGTCAGAGAGCAAAATAAAAAGGACAGTGTCTTGGAGGGTAAAAGCTTGACGGTTGCCAGAGGTGACTGCGTGGAACTTGGGTGGGGGGACCCCTGTAATTGGTGTGTGGGATAAGAAGGCCCAGGGGCTGAGAATCGAGCAAGATGGGATCCTGGGGTGAGAGTTCGGTCCATCTCCAGGACCACTTGCCTGGAAGCAACCATGGTTGTGGTGCTGGGGGTGGCCAGCCGCCCGGGGAAGGAAGCCTCCGTGGATCTTCCAGGGGAGACTGTGTCAGAGAGCCTGCTGGTGACCGCCCTGGAGGCGGAGTGGGTGCCCAGGTCAGAGTCCGTAATGTCTGGTGGCGCAGAGGGCTGAGACAAAGGTAGTCAGGAAGGAGCCCGTTGGGGGGAGCTCCGGGCGGGGGTCGTGCAGTGGTTCCCGGGTCAGTGGCACAGAGGAAACCCATCAGACCTCAGGTGCAGGGTCCCCTCTGTCCCCTCTGGTGGCCTCCCTTGTTCTGTTGGGGAGCAGAGGGAATGCAACCGTCTTTCAAAATCTTGGCGGCCGCCAAGTCGGGGTCCCCTCACTTGAGCCCAGGTCATGCGCTCCCATTTCCCGAGCAGGTGTGGAGGCCTTGGGGAGTCTGTGATCGTGTTGGAGATGCTGCTGGTGTGGAGCGGTCATGGCGTGCGGAAACGTGTCAGGGAGAGAACGGGGCCCTGCGCGGGCTTGACTTACCCGAGAAAAGTGTCCCGTAGCCACTAACTAAACCACGAGGCCCTTAGCAACAGCCTGGGCGTCTTTGGAAACTTGGGTCTGTGAAGGGCCCCCTTTTACAACCTCCCTACAGGCTCGGTGAACAGTGGCCAGTCCTGCCTGCTGGGCTGAGCTGGCGCGCCCTTGACTACAAGTGGCCGAGACCAGGGGCAGTGGTCTCAGAGAGTGCGTGGCCCGCCGTGGTGGCGCTGCCATCAGTGAGGAGCACTGACTCCCTGTCCGGCTCCAGGTCCTGAGGGGCTTCCCAAGTAGCCAGATGAAGAGGAAGCAGGGGCCACTGTGACTTCCTCAAGGCCCTTGGGCGGGGACTGAGAATGGGGGAGCCGTGTCCTCCAAAACTTGGGAAAGGCCTTGGATGTGAGGTTTAGCCTCCTCCTGAAGGTATCATTTCCATTTTACCCAAGAGGCATGAGTGGCTGAACTTCTGCTGGGAGGCAACTCCAACCCAGGACACGGCAGGAACTTGTGTGCACAGTCCATGCAGACCTTCGGAGGTATTGCGCGTTCCATTCCATTCCAATAGAGTGATTATCGTAATAAAGTGAGTCACACGAGTTTGGGGTTTTCTAGTGCATATGAAAGTTATGTTTTCATTTATTTTTCCTCGTTTTTAGAAGTTTCATTGAAATATGGTTGATTTACAACCTTGTGATAGTTTCAGCTGTATACAGAGTGATTCAGTTAGGCGTATACACACATCCTTTCTTTTTCAGATTCTTTCCCCATATAGGTTATCACAGAACACTGGGTAGAGTTCCTTGTGCTATACAGCAGGTCCCCACTGGCCAGTCCTTCCGTATTTCTCTGTGTGCATGTGCCAGTCCCAAACCCTGGTCCGTCCCTCTCCCTCCCACAGCCTGTTCCCTTTGGTAACTATAAGTTTATGCTCAAAGTCTGTGAGTCTGTTTCTGTTCTGCAGTGAGTTTATTTGTTTGCTTTTTAGATTCCACATATAAGTGATATCATATGATGTTTGTTTTTCACTGTCTGATTTGACTTAGCATGATAGTTTCTAGGTCCATGTCGCTGCAAATGGCATTATTTTATTCTTATTTATGGCTAATACTCCATTGTATATATGTACCACATTTTCTTTATACAGCATACATATGGGTCTTGTTTTTGTATCTATTCAGTCAGTCTTTGCTTTTTGGTTGGATCACTTAGTCCATTTACATTTAAGAAAATTATTGATACATTATGTTCTTACTGCCATTTTGTTGATTGTTTTGAATTTGTTTTTATTGGTCTATTTTCTTCCCTTCTTTTGTTCTCTTCTCATGGTTTGATGACTGTCTTAAATGTGTTTGGATTGCTTTTTCTTTTTTGTGTGTGTATCGTGTATCTATTGCAGATTTTTGGTTTGCGGTTACCATGAGGTTTTGGTATAGGAGTCTGTACATATATTCAAGATTGTTTTTAAGTTGCTGAACTCTTAATAGCAAATGCATTTCCAGGATCCTGCATTTGTATCTTCTCCTTCTCACAGTTGCTGGTTTTGGTATCATATTTGTGTGTGGATGATTTCTTACCTTTACTATATGTTTGCCTTTTAAAAGTTATGTTTTTATAATTGAAACTAACACAACATTGTAAATGATACTTCAATTTTAAAAATGATAAAAAGGAGTTCCAATCGTGGCTCAGTGGAAACAAATCTGAGTAGTAACCGTGAGGATGCAGGTTCAATCCCTGGCCTCGTTCAGTGGGTTAAGGATTCTGCTTTGGTGTGAGCTGTGGTGTAGGTCACAGACGTGGCTTGGATTTGGCATTGCTATGGCCGTAGCTACAGCTCTGATTCAACCCCTAGCCTGGGAACTTCCATATGCCATGGGTGCAGCCCTAAGAAGACAGGGAAAAAAAGGTTAAAAAAAGTTTTTTGCATTATATGTAAGTGCCGAATAACATTATGTGTAAAAAATAGAATCTTTCTGCCTTAATTAAAAATACTTAATTACTGGAGTTCCCTTGTGGTGCAGTGGGTTAAGGATCCGGCATTGTCACCACAGCAGCAAAGGTTGCTGTTGTGGCACGAGTTCAGTCCCTGGCCCAGGAACTTCCACATGCCATAGGCAGGGCCAAAAAAAAAAAAACTTTATCGCTAAAAAATGCTTATCATCACGTGAGTCTTCAGCAAGTCATACTCTTTTTGCAATAGTAATAGCACAGATCACTGCTAACCATAATATATATAATAATAATGAAAAATTTTGAAATATTGTGAGAATCACTGAAATATGAGACCCAAACACAAGGTGAGCACATTTGGTTAGGAAAATGGCGCTCATAGACTTGCTTGATACGTTACATGAAGCTTCACTTTGTAAAAACCACAGTATCGGCAAAGTGCAAAAAAGCAAAGCCCATCACTACAAGTGCCTGTAATACTGGGTGAAGACAGTGCCTTGGTTACCAAAAGAGTCCAATAAGATGCTGAATGCTGGCACCCGAGGGGAGTGTGTTTGCTGCTGGCTGGAGTAGGTGCTTAGTGCAAAACTGCACAGGAAGCCAGGTAGACTCATGTTTGTGACCTGGCTCCAGGACCCATGTTTGCTATTTGACTCGGGGAGGAGGGTTCTAAAGGTAAGGCTAGCTGGACTAGCTGCTGGGCAGTTTCTAAAGCACACTGTTGGCTCCCCACCCCAGAAGATGGCAGACATGTGTGTGATTTCATGTGTAGGGAGAAAAATTAGCAATGAGATGCCTCCAGAAGACGAAGGGCCTCATACATGTTGTGTCTGAGTGTGGAAGCTGCTTTAATGGTGAGAAATGGGTGTTCGGTGGTTGGGGGAATTTCTCAGCCCTTTTTGGAGGAGCAGGTGGTGCCCAGAAACTTGACAGGTGAGGCTGGCCCTTGGATCTGGCAAGAGGTGATGCCATGTTGGTGTAAGAAGTCTTTGAGGGGGTGCCGCTCAACCACCTGCTCTGAGGGTCGCCTCAGCATAATGTCATCACTGTAATGCCAAACGGTACTTTTTCAGTGGTAAACATAAACTGAGTCCCTTCGAAAGTGGAAGCAAATTGGGCCTGAGGTTCTTCTGTGGTGGGAACAGAATAGAACACGACAGTAGGTTGATGACAGCAGCAGAGGTTGCTTCTTGGATCTGTTGAATGTCCTCAGCCAGTTCTGTGACAGGAATTGGGGCCCTAGTGGGGGGACGTGAGCACTGATGTTTCCATGAGGCACCGTCATTAGTGACCGGCTTAAGTATCGACCAACTGGCATACCTTTAATGACACGGTGTGGCTTTCAGTGCCCTGTTTAAGCCCCTGTCGGGAGTGCTGACCATCTTGATCCAGAAGAGTCACCCATGTCCAAATGGTGAGTCCCACCAGAAAGGCCAAGAGCTCTGGCTTGGTCTGTGGGACCTGGTTTGGTGGCAGCAGATCTATGCCTATAATAGGAAAAGAAAGAACCCCGCTGGCAGCACCAGTGGGAGCCAGCTGTTTGAAGTGAATGGTCCCAGTAGTTACCTCCCAATGGATTTGTAAACCTTTGATTGTTTTATAGGCAAAGGACTTTCCTTTTGGGAATTTAGAGGAATTGTCTTGAATGACAGTGACTTGGGCCCCAGTGCCTAATAGGACCAAAAAGGACTTGTCCCAATGGAGCACCAGAGTGGTATAGGGGCGTCAGTACTTAGGAGGTGGGTCAAGCTGCAGAGGGCTGTCAGTTTTCTAGGTTAGGGGCTTAGGTAGCTGCCACAGTTGGAGGTTAGGAAGCAGGCAGAGGGAGTGTTGAGGACAGGCTCAGCGTTGGAAAGTGGCTGTGTGGCAAGAAGGTGGACAGCAGGCGTTCCCTTCACGGCTCAGCGGTAATGAATCTGACTAGTAACTGTGAGGACGCAGGTTTGATCCCTGGCACTGCTCACTGGGTTTCAGATCCAGCGCTGCTATGAATTGTGGTGTATGTAGGTCACAGACGTGGCTCAGATGTGGCGTAGGTCCGGAGGCTACAGCACCGATTCAACCCCTAACCTGGGAAATTCCATATGCTGCGATTGCAGCCCTAAAAAGACAAAAAAGAAGGAGAAGGAGAAGAAGCAGGTGGACAGCAGAGGCTGGGGGTAGCTGGCAAATGCACTGGCTGTCCAGAGGTCAAGTGGCCAGGTTCCCTGAGTTTTTGAAACTCTCCGTGAAGGCTTGCCTAAGTCCTCCCATAAGGGACAACATTAAGTTGGGGTTTATTGGGAAGAAGAGTGGGGAACCTCTTTTTTTTTTTTCTTTTTTTGTCTTTTAGGTCCGCACCGGTGGCATATGGAGGTTTCCAGGCTAGGGGTCCAATTGGAGCTGTAGCTGCCGGCGTGCACCACAGCCACAGCTGTATGGGATCCGAGCCGCATCTGCAACCTACACCACAGCTCACGACAACACTGGATCCTTAACCCACTGAGGGAGGCCAGGGATCGAACCCGTGTCCTAATGGATTCTAGTCAGGTTCGTTAACCACTGAGCCACGACAGGAACTCCGGGAACCTTTTCTATTGAGCGAAAATTTGTTTGAGGGACACTTCCAGGGCAAGGGGAGAGTAGAGGACCATGAATCCATAGGCTAAAATAATAACTAAACAGCCAGTTATTTCAACAGCAAAAGGGGTTTATTTCAGAACTGCAGAGACTTTACACTTTGGGACATGCGGCTATGGAAAACCACATGTAAGCCTAATAAAACAAAACACAGGAAACCCTTTCTTTGAGGAGAAGGGGAAGCTGGGAGGGGCTGTTAGAAGGAAAAAGTCCACGGGAGGAATCTGGGGGTTTGAAGCATGGAGGCTTTTCATGGTTGAGATGACAGTTTCTCTTTGGCTGAGTCGTTGCCCGGCAAGGAGAAAGCCTTCCTCCTGGTGGAGGTGGTACTGTCCCTTCCTGTGGGAACTGCAAAGTCGGTCTCTTGCGGTCAGGATCTGTGTTGAGGAGTTCCCAGCGTGGCTCAGCAGTGAAACTGACTAGTATCCATGAGGATGTGGGTTCAGTCCCTGGCCTTGCTCAGTGGGCTAAGGATCTGGCGTTGCTGTGAGCTGTGGTGTAGGTTGCAGACGTGCTCGGATCCCGCGTTGCTGTGGCTGTGGTGTAGGCCGGCGGTTGTAGCTCCGATTTGACCCCTAGTCTGGGAACCTCCATATGCTGTAGGTACAACCCTTAAAAGACAAAAAAAAAAAAAAAAAAAAGTATTGGGCTTCCATTTGGGACTCTCTATGTCTAGAAACCATGCCAGTGCCCTCCGGTGCCTTTTGGATGGTTTCAGCAGTTCCAATAAAACTTGTCCTGCCGCCCTGTAATTAGGGAGAATGCCTGTGCAGAGAATTCTCTGGAATCCGGGTCAAATGTGGCCTCTTCAGGGTTGGAAATGAAGGGGTCATTTGAGTCACTATGGTCATGGAAATGATAAGTCCATTTGTGATATTGTGATTTCACACACACAGTCTTTTTCTATAATTTGACTTTTATTTTTTCATTTTTAAAAGTTTTATTATTATAGTTGATTTACAGTGTTGTGATAACTTCTGCTGTATAGCTAAGTGATCAGTTGCACATACACACAGATCCCTTCTTTTTCAGATTTTTTTCCTATATAGATTATCACAGAATATTGACTAGAGGAGTTCCCGTCCTGGCGCAGTGGTTAACGAATCCGACTAGGAACCATGAGGTTGCAGGTTCGATCCCTGGCCTTGCTCAGTGGGTTAAGGATCTGGTGTTGCCATGAGCTGTGTTGTAGGTTGCAGACACGGCTCGGATCCCGCTTTGCTGTGGCTGTGGCGAAGGCCGGCAACTCCAGCTCCTGTTAGACCCCTAGCCTGGGAACCTCCATGTGCCGTGGGTGCTGCTCTAGATAAGGCAAAAAGACAAAAAAAAAAAATATGTATATATATATATATTGACTAGAGTTTGCTGTATGCACAGCGGATCTCGGTTGGCCGTCCGTTCCATATACAGTGGTGTACATGTGCCGATCCCAAACTACCTGTCCTTCCCTCCCCTAACTTTCCCCTTGGGAAACTGTAAGTTTGTTTTCAAAGTCTGTGACCTTGTGTCTGTTTTGTAAATTAGTTCATTTGTATCATTTGATTTTATTTACGACCTCTAGTAATTTTCATCTTTAGGATTTTCTATGGATAATATCATGTCATCTAGAAATAGTGACAGTTTTACTTCTTCTTTTCTAACTTGAATTCCTTTTCTTTTTCTTCACTGGTTGCCATTGGCTGGGACTTCCAAAACTATGTTGAAAAACCGTGGTGAGAGTAGACATCCTTGTCTTTTTCCTATTCTTGGAGGAAATGCTTTCAGCTTCTCACCATTGATTATGTTAGCTGTGGATTTGTCATATATGGCCTTTATCATATTGAGGTAGGTTTTCTCTGTGTCCACCTTCTGGAGGGTTTTTATCATAAATGGGTGCTGAATTTTGTCAAATGCTTTTTCTGCATCTGTTGAGATGAACGTATGGTTTTTATTCTTCAGTATGTTAATGTGGGTGTCACACTGATTTGCAGATACTGAGAAATCGTTGCATCTTTGAGATACACCCCATTAGATCATGATGCATGATCCTTTTAATGTATTTTTGGGTTGCTTTGTTAGTATTTTGTTGAGGATTTTTGCGTCTATGTTCATCAGTGATACCGGCCTGTAATTTTCTTTTGAGGTCTGTCTAGTTTTGGTATCACGATCATGGTGGCTTCATAGAATGAATTTGGGAGTGTTCATTCCTCTGCAGTTTTTCAGAAAAGTTTCAGAAGGATAGGTGTTACTTCTTGTCTAAATGTTTGATAGAATTTGCCTGTGAGGCCATCCAGTCCTAGACTTTGGTTTTTTGAAAGTTTTTAACTTTTTTTTTTCAGTATATTGATTGGTCTGTTCATATTTTCTCTTCATTCCTTGGTCAGTATTGGAAGATTATACATTTATAAGAATTTGTCCATTTCTTACAAGCTGTCCATTTCCTTGGCATATTGTTGCTTGTAGGTGTGATCTTGTGTATTTCTGTGGTATCAGTTGTAATTTTTCCTTCATTTCTAACATTATTGTCTAGAGCCCTCTCCCTTTCTTTCTTGATGAGTCTGGCCAAATGTTTATATTTTATCTTTTCAAAGAACCAGCTTTTACTTTCACTGATCTTTACTACTATTTTCTTCCTCTATTTTATTGATTTTTATCTTAATTTTTTTTTGGCCACACCCATGGTATATGGAATTTCCCAGGCAAGGGATCGAATCCAAGCCATAATTGCAACTTATGCCACAGCTAAGGCAATGCCGGCTCCTTAACCCACTGCACTGGGCCAGGGATTGAACCTACAATACCAAAGTAACCTTAGCTGCTGCAGTCCCATTCTTAACCCATTGGGCCATGGTGGGAACTCACTGTCTTTGTTTGCTTGTTTGTTTATTTTTGGGCTTTGCACCTCTAGCACATGGAAGTGCCCAGGCTGAGAGCCAAATTGGAGATGCAGCTGTGCGCCTATATACACCACAGCCACAGCCACAGCCACATGGAATCTGAGCCTCATCTCTGACCTACAGTGCAGCTCGTGGCAGTGCCAGATCCTTAATCCACTGAGGAAGGCCAGGGAGTGAACTCTCATCCTCATGGATACTAGTTAGGTTTATTTTTGCAGGGCCACAATGGGAACTTCTTTTTTTTTTTTTTTTTTTTTAAATGGTTTCCTTTGCTGTGCAAAGGCTTGTAAGTTTTATTAGGTCCTAATGGTTTAGTTTTGTTTTGTTTCTTTTGCTTTGGGAGACTAACCTGAGAAAACACTTGCACAGTTTATGACAGAATCTTTTGCCTGTATTCTCTTTTAGAAGTTCTATAGTGTCATGTCCTACATTTAAGTCTTTAAGCCATTTGGAATTTATTTTTGTGCATGGTGTGAGAGTGTGCTCTAGTTTCATTGATTTATGTGCAGCTGTCCAGTTTTCCCAGAATCACTGCTGAAGAGACTGTCTTTTCCTCATTTTATAGTCTTGCCTTCTTTATCAAAGATTAATTGACAGTAGGTGTGAGTGTTTATTCTGGGCTCTCCCTTCTGTTCCATTGATTAGTATGTCTGATTTTGTTCCAATACCACACTGTTTTGATTACTGTAGCTCTATCATACTGTCTGAAGTCTGGGGAAGTTATGTCTCCTGCTTTGTTTTCTTTCCCTCAGGATTGCATTGGTAATTCTGGCTCTTTTATAATTCCAAATGAATTTTTGCATTATTTGTTCTAGTTCTGTGTAAAACATCATGGGTGATTTGATAGGGACTGCATTAAATCTGTAGATTGTTTGGGTATTATGGCCATTTCAACAATATTCTTTCAATCCAAGAGGATGGGATATCTTTCCATTTCTTTGAATCCTCTTTAATTTCCTTGACTGATGTTTTTATAGTTCTCAGCATATAAGTCTTTCACCTCCTTAGTTGGGTTTATCCATAGGTAGGTATTTTATTTTTTGGAGGAGGGAGATTTTAAATATTTCTTTTCTAATATTTCACTGTTAGTATACAAAAATGCAACTGATCTCTGAATGTTAATCTTGCAGCTTCCTACTTTGCTGAATTGGTTGAGTAGTATTCAGTTGAATAGTTTTTATGTGATGTCCTTAGAGTTTTCTATATATAGTATCATGTCATCTGCATATAGTGACAGTTTTACCTCTTATCTTCCAATATGGATACCTTTTATTTATTTTGTTTCTCTGATTGCTGTGGCTAGGACTTCCAGTACTATGTTGAATGGAAATAGTGAGGGTGGACATCCTTGTTTTGTTCCAGATTTTAGTGGGAAGGCTTTCAGCCTTTCTCTGTTGAGTATTATATTGGCTGTGGGTTTGTCATAAATGACTTTTATTATATTAAGATACGTTCCCTCTATACCCACTTTGTTCAGAGTTGATTGTTTTTGTTTTGTTTTGTTTGAATTCCTGGGCCAGGGATCAGATCTGAGCCACAGTTGTGACATAAGCCACAGCTGCAGCAACGCCAAATCCTTAACCCACCATGCCAAGGCAGGGATTGAACCTACGTCCCAGGGCTCAAAAGATGCCAACAGTCTTGTTGGGCCACAGCTGAACTCCTGGTCAGAGTTTTCATCATGAATGGATGTTGGATTCTGTCAAATGCTTTTTCTACATCTGTTGAGATGATCATGTGGTTGTTGGCTTTTCTTTTGTTAATGTAGTATATGACACTGGTTGATTTGCATATGTTGAACTACCCTTGTGAACCTGGGATTAATTCCACTTGGTCACAGTATATGATCTTTTTTAATGTTTCGTTGGGTTCAGTTGGTTAAAATTTCATTGAGGGAGTTCCCGTCGTGGCGCAGTGGTTAACAAATCGGACTGGGAACCACAAAGTTGCGGGTTCGATCCCTGGCCTTGCTCAGTGGGTTAAGGATCCGGCATTGCCGTGAGCTGTGGTGAAGGTTGCAGATGCGGCTCGGATCCCGTGTTGCTGTGGCTGTGGCGAAGGCCGGCGGCTACAGCTTCTGTTAGACCCTGAGCCTGGGAACCTCCACATGCCGCAGGTGCGGCCCTAGATAAGGCAAAAAAGACAAAAAAATTAAAATAAAATAAAATTTCATTGAGAATTTTTACATCTATATTCATCAGTGTTATTGGCCTATAATTTTGTTTTTTTGGTGGAATCTTTGATTTTGGTATTAGGGTGATGGTGGCTTGATAAAATGTCTTTGGGAGTATTCCCTCTTCTTAAATCTTTTGGAAAAGTTTAAGAAGGATGAGTACAATTTCTTCTTTGTATAGTAGAATTCACCTGTGAGGCCATCTGGTCCTGGACTTTTGTTTGTAGGGACTGTTTTAATTACATATTCAAATTTCATTTCTAGTAATAGGTCTGTTCAAATAATCTATTTCTTCTTGATTCACTTTTGATGGGCTGTATGTCTCTAGAAAGTTGTCCATTTCTTTTAGGTTGTCGATTTTGTTCATAATGTTCTCTTAGGGTTTTTTATTATTTATTTGTTTATTTATTTATTTTTGTCTTTTGGCCTTATTTAGGGCCGCACCTGCGGCATTTGGAGGTTCCCAGGCTAGGGGTCTAATTAGAGCTGTGACCGCTGGCCTATGCCACAGCCACAGCAACACGGGATCTGAGCCGTGTCTGTGACCTACACCACAGCTCACGGCAATGCCAGATCTTTAACCCACTGAGCAAGGCCAGGGATCAAACCCCCAACCTCATGGTTCCTAGTTGGATTTGTGAACCACTGAGCCACGACAGTAACTCCTCTTAGGGTTTTTTATATTGTTGTACTATTACTACTATATTGCTGTAGTAATAGTTGAGATGTCCCCTTTTTCATTTCCTCTTTTGTTTATTTGGGTTCTCTCTTCTTGGTGAGTTTGGCCAGAGGTTCATCAATTTCATTTACCCTTTCAAAGAACCATCTCTTGTTTTTCTGTTTTTTTTCTATTGTCTTTTAGAATCTCTATTTTATTGATTTCCTCTCAGATCTTTATGTTTTCCTTCTTTCTGCTGACTTTAGGTTTTATTGTTTTTCTATTTTTAATTTTTTAGGTGGTAGGTTGGGTTGTTGCTTTGAGATTTCTCTTTTTTGAGGAAGGCCTGTATCACTATGAATTTCACTGTAAGAATTGCTTTTGTGGCGTTCCATAGATTTTTTTTAAATGATTTTTATTTTTTTCCGTTATAGCTGGTTTACAGTGTTTTGTCAGTTTTCAACTGTACAGCAAGGTGATCTAGTCACATATACATGTATACATTCTTTTTTCTCACATTATCATGCTCCATCATAAGTGACTAGACATAGTTCCCAGTGCTATACAGCAGGATCTCATTGCTTATCCATTCCAAAGGCAATAGTTTGCGTCTATCAGCCCCAAATTCCCAGTCCGTCCCACCCGCCCCCACCCCCAGCAATCACAAGTCTGCTCTCCATGTCCGTCGTTTTCCTTTCTGTGGAAAGGTTCATTTGTGCCATATATTAGATTCCAGATATAAGTGATGTCATGTGGTATTTGTCTTTCTCTTTCTGGCTTACTTCACTTAGTATGAGAGTCTCTAGTTGCATACATGTTGCTGCAAATGGCATTATTTTGTTCCCTTTTATCGCTGAGTAATATATCATTATGTATATATACCACGTCTTCTTAATCCATTCATCTGTTGATGAACATTTAGGCTGTTTCCATGTTTTGCTATTGTGAAGTGCTACAATGAACTTATTGGTGCATATGTCTTTTTCAAAGAAAGTTTTGTCCAGGTATATGCCTAAGAGAGGGACCACAGGTAGTTCTGTATTTGGTTTTCTGAGGTACCTCCATACCGTTTTCCACAGTGGTTGTATCAATTTACATTCCCATCAACAGTGCTAGAGGGTTCCCTTCTCTCCACACCCTTTCCAGCATTTGTTATTTATGGATTTATTAATGATGGCCATTCTGACTGGTGTGAGGTGGTATCTCATAGTGGTTTTGGTTTGCATTTCTCTAATGATCAGTGATGTCAAGCCTTTTTTCTTGTGCCTGTCGGACATCTGTATATCTTCTTTGGAGAAATGTCTATTCAGGTCTTTTGCCTATTTTTCAGTTGGGTTGTTGACTTTTTCTGCTGTTGAGTTGTACCATAGATTTTGAATGATTGTATTTTCATTGTCATTTGTCTTGAGGTATTTTTTAATTTCCTATTTGATTTCCTCATTGACCCATTGGTTTTTTTTTTTTTTAGTAGCATATTGTTTAGTCTCCATGTAGTCTCATTTTTTTCTCATTTCTTTTCCTGTGGTTGATTTCATGCCATTGTGGTCAGAGAAGATGCTTGAAGCAATTTCTTTACTCTTAAATTTGTTGATGTTAGTTTTGTGTTCTAGTATGTGGTCAGTCCTAGACAATGTTCCATGTACATTTGAAAAGAATGTATATTCTGGGATTTGTTTTTTGGATGTAATGTCCTGAAAATATCAATTAAGTCCAACTGTTCTATTGTGTCGTTTAGAACCCCCTTGCCTTATTGATTTTCTGTCTAGAGGATCTGTCCCTTGATGTGAGTGAGGTGTTAAAGTCTCCTACTATTATTGTATTCTTGTCAGTTTCTCCCTCTGTGTCTGTATTTGCTGTATGTACTTGGGTGCTCCTATTTTAGGGGCATATATACTGACAGGTTTAATATCCTCTTCTGGAATGGATCCTTTTATCATTAAATAGGGTCCTTTATCTTTCTTATGGCCTTTGTTTTGTCTATTTTTTCCAATAGGAGTATTGGAACTCCTGCTTTCCTGTCATTTCTATTTGCATGAAATATCTTTTTCCATCCCCTCACTTTCAATTTATACATGCCCTTTGCCCTAATATGAGTGTCTTGTAGGTAGCATATTGTAGGTTCTTGGTTATTTTTTTTTTCTTTTTTTTTTTTGTCTTTTTACTTTATCTAGGGCCACACCCACGGCATGTGGAAGTTCCCAGGCTAGGGGTCTAACAGGAGCTGTAGCTGCCGGCCTACACCACAGCCACAGCAACGTGGGATCCGAACCACATCTGCGACCTACACCACAGCTCATGGCAACACTGGATCCTTAACCCACTGAGCAAGGCCAGGGATCAAACCCACAACCTCATGGTTCTTAGTCGGATTCGTTAACCACTGAGCCACAACGGGAACTCCCTGTAGGTTCTTGCTTTTTATCCAGTCTGCCACTCTGTCTTTTGATTGGAGCATTCAATCCATTGACATTTAAGGTAATTATTGATAAGTATGTATTTATTACCCTCTTAAAACTGTTTTTTAGTTGATTCTATGTTTCTGTATTCTGTTCTTTTTAGAGTTGGATGATTTATTTTTTGCCTGTGTCCTCCTTTTACTTTTTGTGAACGTATTGTTTGGTTTTGGCTTGTGGTTGCCCTGTTTTTCAAGTATGTTAACCCTTTTCTGTAGCTGCTTGCTTTAGCCTGAGAGTCATATAGGCTCAAACATATTCTAAAAAAAAAAAAAAGAGTCAAGGTTTTCTTACTTTCCTTCCCAACATTTTATGGTTTTGATGTACTTTTTTACATCTTCATATTTATCCTTTTGTGAGGGTTCCTTGTGTTTATCATCACTTTAACAAATAGGTTTTTTTTTTTTTAATCCGTATATCCTATACTGGGTTATTTAAGTGATTTCCTTTTTTTTTTTTTTCTTTCTTGGGATGCTCCTGCAGCATATGGAAGTTCCCAGGCTAGGGGCGGAATTGGAGCTGCAGCTACTAGCCACAGCATTGCCAGATCCAAGCCATGTTTGCAACCTACGCCACAGGTCACAGCAACGCCAGATCCTTTAACCCACTGAGCAAGACCAGGGATTGAATCTGCATCCTCATGGATACTAGTAGGGTTCATTATTGCTGAGCCACAACAGGAAATCCTAAGTGATTACTTTCTAATTGTGATTTCCTCCATCCTATATCTTATTTCTTTCCTATTTAGAGTAGACTTTTCAATATTTCTTTTAGTATAGGTTTAGTATTGCTGTATCTTTTAAGTTTTGCTTGTCTGAGAAATTCTTTATTTCTCCTCCTATTCTAAATCATAACCTTGCTATGTAGAGTAGTCTACATGGCAGATTTCCCCTTTTCAAACTTTTTTTCCCGCACTCAGGGCATAGAAATTCCTGGGCCAGGGACTGAATCTGAGCCACAGTTGTGACTTATGCCACAGCTGCATCAGTGCTAGATCCTTAACCTGCTGCACTGGGCCAGGGATCAAATTCGCACCTTTGTAGTGACCCAAGCTGCTGTAGATGGATCCTTAACCCACTGTTCAACAGTGGAAACTCCTGGAACTGTGACTATATATTGCCATTCCCTTCTAGCCTGCAGCATCTCTGTAGAGAATTCAACTGATAGCCTTATGAAGATTCCCTTGTAATTAACTGTTTTTCTCTTGCTGCCTTTAGAATCTTCTCTGTGAATTTTGCCGTTTTCATTATTATTTTTTTTTTTAATTATAATGTCTGACATAGGTCTGTTTGGGTTTATCTTGCTGCAGACCTTCTGTGCTTCCTGTATCTGGATATCTGTTTCCTTCTTTAGATTTGGAAATTTTCCAGCCCTAATTTCTTAAAATACATTTTCAATCCCCTTTTCTCTTTCTTCTCCTTCTAGAATCCCTATTATCTACATACTGGGATGCATTTTTTTTTTTTTTTTTTTTTTTTTGGCTATTTAGGGGCACACCCACAGCACATGGAAGTTCTCAGGCTAGGGGGTGAATTGGAGCTACAGCTGCCAGCCTACACCACAGGCACAGCAACGCCAGATCCAAGCTGCATCTATGACCTACACCACAGCTCGTGGTAAGGCCTGGATCCTTAACCTACTGAGCGAGGCCAGGGATCGAACGTGAGTCCTCATGGATGCTAGTCAGATTTGCTTCCGCTGAGCCACAACAGGAACTCCAGGGATGCTTTACATTATTCCATAAGCTTCTTACATTGACTTCATTTTTTTCATTTGGCTTTTGGTCTGCTGTCCCGATTGGGTCATTTCCGTTGTTCTGTCTTCCACGTCACTTAGCCGTTCCTCTGTGTTAACTCATTTTGCTGTCCACAGTCTTAGCTCAGCCTTTGTCTTGGGAAATGAATTGGCTGATTTTTCTTGGCTCCTCTTTATAGTTTCTCGTTCCTTTTTGCTGATTTTTTTGGGGGCTTATCTTTATTGTTTCTAGTTCATTTTAACAGTAATCTGCATTTCTGTCAATAGTCTTTTTTAATTCCTTCAGCATTTTCACTACCTCCGAACTTGGTGTCTGTTAGACTGAAGAGATCTGTTTCATCGCTTCAAGTGAATTCTCTTGTTCTTTTAGCTAGGAATAGTTCCTCTTCTTCATTTGTTTATATTCCTCTTAATCTGTGAGTTTACAGGGGAACAATTGTCTGCTGTCGCCTTGGAGGGCTGTTTATGTGCTGGAGCGTCCCTGGGCGGTTTGTATGGGTTTACTGGGCTTTTTGGCGTGAGGGCTGCTTTTGGTTTGGATGCTTGCTGTCTCTTTCCCATAAAAGAAAAGAGAAAGAAGTTCCTATGGTGGCCCTGTCCCATCCTCTAGCATTCCCCAACAGCAGCACCTTGCCTCTCTGGCCGGCGCAGGCCCTGGCCCTGCCCTGGCTGTGGCCGCCTGGCCTGTGCCCCTCAGGCTGCCGCTCTCGGCCTCTCCTCAGCTCTGAGCTCTGCAGCCCGAGCCTCAGCAGCCAGACGCCGCCTGCCGCGCAGGACAGGCATCTCAGGCGGGGCACGCTGGGCGGAGGCACCATCCGTGTGCATCTCTCTTGGCTTTGCCCTCCTCGGACCAGCTGCTGCGCCGTTCTCCAGGGCTGTGAAGCTCCCCCGCGTTCCCCGGCTGCTCTCCCCGCCAGGCAGAAGGCCCCTCAGTGTGCAGAAGCCTGTCCCCGTCACAGCCCCCTCCCAGGGGTGCTGGGCCTGTCCTGATTCCCTTTTCTCCCTCCTCCTTCCCTTTGGTCCTGCTCAGTTACCTGGAGATTTTCTTGCCCTTATGGAAGTCTGCCGCTCACCTCCCCGGGAGACCCTCCAAGACCGCAGAGAGGTCCGGCCCGGGCTCCTGCGGGGCTGCCGCTTTGCCCTGGGTCCCAGTGCGCGTGGGGCCTGTGTGCCCCTTCGAGTGTAATCTGCGTTTCTCCCAGTCCTGTGGAGCTCCTGCACTTGAGTCCCACTGGCCTTCAAAGCCAAGTGCTCTGGGGACGCCTTCTCCAGATGCCAGGCCCCCAGGCCGAGGAGCCTGATGTGGGGCTCAGACCTCTTCCTCCTGTGGGAGAATCTCGGTGATATAATTACTTTTCCATTTGCGTGTTGCCCTCCTGGCAGGTATGGGATTGGATTATATTGTGAGTACAGCGCTCCTACCGTTTCGTGGTTTCTTGTTTTTGGATGTAAAATATTTTTGGTAGGTTCAAGTCTTTTCTGTTGATGGTTGTCCAGCAGTTAGCTGTTATTTTGGTGTTTTTGCGAGACGAGGTGAGCTCAAGACCTTATAATCTACTATCTTGTCTCTAATCTTTATATTTTATTTTGATTGAATTTTGTCTAGTTCTGTCACTTGTTGAGAGATGTTAAAATCTTGAGATATGCTTGTGGGAATAGTTCCTCTTCTTTAAATATGCCCATTTTTGCTTTGTCTTTTTGTGTGTGTGTGTGTGTGTGCTTTTTAGGGCTGCACCTGCAGCATATGGAAGTTCCCAGGCTAGGGGTTCAATTGAAGCTCCAGCTGCTGGCCTACACCACAGCCACAGCAATGTGGGATCTGAGCCACATCTGCAACCTGCACAAAAGCATGATTCTTATGGAGCATGTTGCTTTTATTTTTTAATCCATTAGACAGTTTTTGGAGTTCCCGTCGTGGCTCAGTGGTTAACAAATCCAACTAGGAACCATGAGGTTGCCGGTTCGATCCCTGGCCTTGCTCAGTGGATTAAGGATCCGGCGTTGCCGTGAGCTGTGAAGGTTGCAGACGCGGCTCGGATCCCGCGTTGCTGTGGCTGTGGTGTAGGCTGGCGGCTGCAGCTCTTGTTAAACCCCTAGCCTGGGAACCTCCATATGCTGTGAGTGAGGCCCTAGAAAAGGCAAAAAGACAAAAAAAAAAAAAAAAAAAAAAAAGAGCAGAACAAGCAAGCAAATACTTATGTGCCATCATGACTAACGGCAGTGCTGTTTTGCTGTTGGTACCACTACTACGGGTCTGGTGGTAGTTGCTGTTGCTGTTGTTGCTGTCTGACCTCTGTTAGCCTTTGCCACCCTGAGGCCCCAGGGGAGACGTGCTGACAGCCTCACCAGCATAACCCTCTTGAGGTCATAGTTTTCCAACTGCCACTGACCACTCAGTCCTCTAGGTGGTCCACTCCATCAATGACAGTTTATGTCTCAGTCGGGCACCACTCCGCTGCCACTTGCTTACCCAGGCCTGGCCAGCTTGTGCCTGCTCCTCAGGTTTCTCCTGTACCCGCCAGGCCCGCCCCACGACGCATTCCTTAACATTTAGTTAGGTTTGATTTTGACTAAACTCTCTCCAAGAATTTTTACATCATTAATGTTTCTTTCCTGTGTGAACTCTCTGGAGTTTTCTAAAGTGTGTAAATATCTTTTATTACTTGTCACATTTGCAATATTTCTCTCCATTATGCGCTTTCTGATGTTGAAAGAGGGGACTACTCTGATTATAGGCTTTGCCACATTCTCTACAGCTGTGAACTTTTTTTCCCCAGTATGTATTTCCTGATGTCTAGGAAGTACTGAAATCTGTTTAAAGGTTTTGTCACTTTTTTTTTTTGTAAGCCTTCCCTGCAGTATGAATTTTCTGATGTTGAGGGGGATTTGAGTAATAGGTAAAGGCATCGCCACATTGATTATATTTGTTTTCTTTTTCTCCCAAAATGAATTTGCTGATTTTGAGTTAAACTTGCATGCTACTTAAAAGCTTTGCCATTTTCTATACTGTGATAAGGCTGGTCCTTATCACAGACAAAGTCTGGCTTGTTTTCAACATTACAGCATCTCTCGGTCCTAAGCAAAATGATTTGAAGCCAGTGCCACAGGTCCCCTGCTACCTTCAAACGCATACTTTCAGCATGACAGGATCCCCCACACCTCAGGGTGCCCCTGCCCAGCCCTGGCTTCTCTTCGTTTCCCTCACAGCTATCAAGGCCCATCTGCACTCCTCCTTTTCTCACTTTCAATCTCAGTAACCTGTATGGACATGAAAGTCAGCTAGCTTCCTCTGCTCACATTCAGCATCAACCAGACAGAGTTAATGTCAGCCCTATCCCCAAACAACCTGCACTTCCTACTCTAAATGTTTTTCGGGATATGGAATTCCAGTTTTGAGGTGGGAATAGGTAATCCTCAGCGTTCTGGATGGGTTGGAGGCAGGAATGGTGCAAACACCAGAAGACACTAGGAACAGATCTAGGAAAGCAGGAGGAGTTTGCTGGTGGCCTAGTGGTTAAGGATATGGCACTGTCGTTGCTGTGGCTTGGGTCACTGCTATGGAGCAGGTTTGATCCCTAGCTTGGGAATTTCTGTATGCTGTGGGTGAAGAAACAAAAGAGAAAAAGAAAAGAAAGGGAAGAAAGGAATAAAGAGAGAATCCTTGCAAGATGATTTTCACAAATTGCCAACAATCAGTAACAGCTGAATGCACTTGGTTGCTCTCTGAAGGATTTTGTTGAACACAACTGAGAAGAGAACTATGAATTGGCAGAGCTCCATCCCTTAGGCTTCTCTTAAGAGTTTTTGCTCTGGGCATCTCTACCCAAATCCCCTCTCTGTTAGCATTAACCACACATGGAAGTTTCTGGGCCAGGGACTGAATCTGGGCTGTAGCTGTGACCTATGTCATAGCTGCAGCAATGCCAGATCCTTAACTTACTGCGCCAGGCCAGGGATTGAATCTGTTCCATCACAGATAGAATGCCAGATCTTTAACCTGCTGCACCACAGCGGGAACTCCAAGCTCATTTACTTTAAGAAAAGCAGATGAAGAGTTCCCGTTATGGCTTGGTGGGTTAAAAACCTGACTAGTATCTATCAGGATGTGGGTTCGACCTACGGCCTCACTCAGTGGGTTGGGGATCCGGCATTGCCATGAGCTGCAGTGCAGGTTGCAGATATGGCTCAAGTCCTGTGTTGGTGTGGCTATGCCATAGGTTGGCAGCTGCAAATCTGATTCAGCCCCTAGCCTGGGAACTTCCATATGCCACAGGTGCTGCCCTAAAAAGGAAAAAAAAAAAAATCAGATGAAAGGCTTCTCTTGTGGTGCAGCAGGTTGAGGATCCAGTGTTTTCATTGCAGTGGCTTGAGTCACTATTGTGGCATGGGTTTGATCCTTGACCTGGGAACTCCCATGTACCATAGGCATGGCTAAAAAACCCAAAACATACATACATTTAAAAAAAGCAGGAGTTCCCTGGTGAACTAGTGGTTAAGGATTTGGCATTGTCACTGCTGTGGCTCGGGTTTGACCCCTGGCATGGGGACTTCTGCATGCTGCAGGTGAAGCAAAGCAAAACAAAACCCCCTAAACCCCCCCC
>PVHT020000012.1:5581974-5597910 GCA_004024745.2 Catagonus wagneri | reverse complement strand
CAGGTTGTCTCTGCTCCTGGGGTGCGGTGCTAATACGTAAATGCCCCAAGGGCAGGAACCATGTGTCATAATACAGTCTTGTTCACCAGCATATCCCAGCAGCCTGCAGTGCCTGCCCCCTGTTGGTGCTCAGGATCTTTTTGGAATGAATAAATGAATGTCCCCACATCCACTTCCATGGTTAGTGTTGATGGCCTTGGTCGAGACGTCCCATGGGGTTTTACACCTCTTATGTTCTTCAGTATCCATCTTTGGGTTCTTTCACATGAGTCCTGCTTAACCTTTATGGTATGTTTTGCCTTGTTGTTACATCTTAATATTCTAACAGCTGTTATAAAACCAAGAGGTAGGTTCTTCTTTATTGAAACATGTCACACACAATGATTCATTGTGTACATCTGAAGCAGAATGGCAGCCTCTCTCTGGGGACAGGAGGAGAAAGGTCTGAGGATAAGAGACGGTCACTAACAGTGAACTGAGAGCTGGAAAATACAGCAGAGGGGTCCCGGTCATGTTCCTCTCACTATTGCTTAGCTGGATGAGCTATGGGAATTTCCTTCTCCAAAACACCAGAGGTCAGACCGGATCAAGTTGGAAGACTGTAGAGACCAGGTCCCAGGAGTCCATTGTACTTTGACTGGTGGGATCTGATGGTACTATCAGGTAAGGACCTGAGCCAAACGCGGCCTGGGGAAAGCACAGGGTTCTGACTTTGCAGACCAGCTGCCTGGCTGGGAACAGGGCCTGTGTTGGCCACTCAGCTGAAGAGATGAAGACTGTGGCCCAGGTTAGTGAATGTGCAGGGGAGGCAGCAGGGGTGGCCTGGACTAAATCCCCAGCGGCATCCCGCCTCCAGAGGGTCACAAGCATCCACGTGCTTGCAAGCATTGTGCCTCCCGCCTAGGATGCTGTCACCTCACTCCCCATCCGACTAGTCCTAAGACTTACCAATAGTAGAGTGATGTCAACTGGATTTAGCCACATCAGCTTTATACCAAGATGATGATCCCAACTTCAGATTTATAGAGCATAAAACAATGTGGAAAAGTTAAAATCCTTAAGCACTTTAGTTATGAAAAAGATATCCATGGAAGTGGAAAGAAATCTCTGATTAAAATCAGTGGGGAGCTCCCATTGTGGCGCAGCAGAAATGATTCCAACTAGGAATCATGAGGTTGTGGGTTCGATCCCAGACCTTGCTCAGTGGGTTAAGGATCTGGCATTGCCGTGAGCTGTGGTGTAGGTAGGTCACAGACGTGGCTCAGATCCTGTGTTGCTGTGTGGCTGCAGTGTAGCTCCGATCCGATCCCTAGCCTGGGAAACTTCACATGCTGCAGGTGCAGCCCTAGAAAGCAGAAAATAATAATAAAAAAAATCAGTGGAATAAAGACAGGTCCTGGGGCCAAGTGCAGTGGGTGAGGGTCTGGAGTCAGGTAGAGGTCTGACTCCCAGAACACTCTGCTACCAGCTGAGTTTTGTAATGCAAACTGCACCTCACCAGTGAGATAACGCTGCTCCCAGCATGCTGTGAGGTTGATGAAATAGTCATAGGTTCAAGCTACAAGAACTCATCTTTAAAAGGAGTTTCCTCTAAAGCCACTTTGGCGTATGAGGATTACAAGGCACTTTAAAAAAAAAAAATTATGAGTTCTGATCTGGCTTTCTAGGGCCCTGGGAGCTCATGAAAAAGCAGCTCATGAAAACAGCTCATGAAAAAGACAGTGACCTCAGTGATCACTTGTGCAGTTCAAAGGTGGGTATGTTCAGTTTTATCAAAGCATTTGTAATTGGCTAATTAATAGTAATAATAACCTTGGCATTCCCTGCATTTTTCATTGGCTTTTCTGTATTTAGTTTTTTTTTTTTTTTTTTGGTCTTTAAGGTTCACCACGTGAACAATGAATGTCAAATATTGCTTCGTGGTGTACACCAGCCATGAAGGTTGGAGCTGGAGCACAGCAGCTGACCACTGTACAGAGTAAGAGAACTGCCTTATATTCTATGTTAACTAATGTTCATAAGTCAACTGTGTCCATTTTAATGGGTCATGGTGGTATTCTAGTATAAACAAGTATAACTTACGAGACTAAGGAATGCATGAAAAATTTTCCATTGAAATTAATGCTAATTTATCTTTTGACTTTGGAGAATTCTATCCTCCAGGCCCAGAGAGTCATATATAAATACACAAGATACACATGAGTTTTCCCTCTCTCTCTCCCGCTCCCTCCCAACCCAGTCTGGTGGCATTTGCCTCTCCACATCCTTTTCCACGGAATACCATCCAGCCATGGTATATCTTCACTACAGGTGATTCAGTCATTCCCTGATGGTCAGTTTCCTTTTTTGTCCTTACCTAAAAATACAGTATACCCTGATAAACATAATCATCATGGGTACCAGCACTTTTTTCTTCTTAGAGTTAAATTTTCAGAAGTGAGTCTGCTGGGTCCAAGAGTAGTTGGCCCTGGACAACACAACATTAGGGGCACTGACGCTCTGTGAAGTTGAAAACCCGAGTGTAACTTAGGTCAGTGCTCTGGGTCTGAGGTTCTGCATCTACAGACTCAGCCAGTGGGGATGGTGTGGTACTGCAGTACGTATTTACTGAAAAAGACCCGTTTCTAAGTGGACCTGTGCAGTTCAAACCTGTGTTGTCCCAGGGGCAACTGTGTACATTCTTGAAGGAAGGTGTTAAGATGATTTCCAAGGAGGCTGTTACAATTTATATTTCTCACAGCACCGTATGAAATGAAGCTCTTCTCCTGCTTCCTTGCTATTAGTATTTAACAATTTAGAAAAGACAGACTCTGGACTACAGATGCTCTGATAAATTTGTTTAGAAAATCATGTTCTTATACAGTCACAGCACATCAGTAATTTCAAAAATAACGGAAAGAAACAAGCCAGTTATGGTTACCATTTACAATTCTAATGCATGATTTGTGACTGATAAGAAAAGGAGCTTATAAATTTGAAGTCAAGCCTAAAATGGTCTATCTTTGAGTTAGGCAAAAAAAGAAAAAAAAATTAGGTTAATCATTAAACAACTACATAAGGAGAGATCACTGAAAAGTCTAACTTATCAAATGTTTGTGAGCCTTTAAAGGAAAGTCACTTACATACTAAGTTAGGTCCCAAATGAAAAAGCTTTTGGTTGATGACAGTCAAACTCAGTGAAGTAGAATTTTTTTCCCCCCATTTGTGGCTGCCTTGCAGCATATGGAGCTCCCAGTCCAGGGACCAGATGCAAACGGCAGTCTTGAGCTAAGCCGAGGATGCGCCAAGGCTGGATCCTTAACCCAGTGTGCTGGGCTAGAGAGAGATCGAACCCATGTCCCAGAACTCCCAAGAGCTGTCAATCATGTTGCACCACAGCGGGAGCTCCAGAAATACCTCCTTTAAACAGACTGTTGCGAAAATTTATTTCTAAAGTGGACTATGTACGTGGAAATTTTAAAAAGCAGTAAGACATTTATTGACAGTTTCTTAAAATAAATTACTTTTTCTGTATAATCTCTGAAATGTAACATTTGTGAACTACACACACATCCTATTTTTTGCAAGACAATTTATAAAATATTAAAAGAAACAGGCAAACACAAAAATACAAGTAGTCTCTGGGCTATACAATATTTTGGTAAAAAGACATGCATTCGTATGTAAACACCCCACTGAAAACTAATGACAGCACAGTGGTATGGCTGTTCTTTACAGAGCCCATTTATTCTGTGGTGCACACTGAGTGACAGCGGCCACCTCTGCCTCCTTTCATCCTCTCCAATCTCTCTTAATTACCTCACACTTGCATATTTACTTAATACTTGTAAGAAATGTCCAGCAAACCCAGAAGGTTAAAACTTCAACAATATGGTCTTCTGTTGACTGAAGAGGCAGCTCAGTCAAGCATGGTCATACCAACTTCCACCTGCCTGCAAGCAGGAGGAGAGAACATATGATATATGCTCCTAAAACCTGTTATATATTTCATTTGGAATGCATACTGGGTTGTGAAGATAATGAAAACGGGATGTTCAGTATACAGAACCTTGTTTGATGTATCCTGATTATTAGGACAAGAATTTCAAACTCCCACTGCCAGTGTTAAATTTACATGTGCGGATCACTGTGTGTTTGGTGGCATACTCTCACAGATAACCACTGATTTCCTAGGGTCCTGTCTCCAGATTCCTTACACTGCTGCCCAGAATACTTCATTACGGAAGAATTCATTCCCGATTTTTAAAAGCTCGCTGTAATACAGGTAAGTATGTCTATTTACAATTGGAGATATTCTGACATGTACCATTTAGCTGGGTTTCTCATCTAACTTTCAGTTCAACTTTGTTCTCAGAGGACTCCCTTTTTGCACATTTCTGAGCTGACAGATTGCATCTCCGTATGAGCGCCCACATTCCTACAGCACCTCCACAGGGTCTCTCCACAGCACAGGCTGGCTGCAGGCTCAGGGTTTATCCTCCGTATGAACTCTCTGGTGGACACTGAGTCGAGACTTCCTGCTGAAGGCCTTCCCACATTCAGAACACTCATACGGTTTCTCTCCTGTATGGATTCGCAAATGTAATCTCAGGGTTGACCTCTGGCTGAAGGTTTTGCCGCATTCAGTACATTCATAGGGTTTCTCTCCTGTATGAGTTCTCATGTGTATGATGAGTTGTGAGTTCTGGATAAAGGATTTTCCACATTCACTGCACTCATAGCGTTTCTCCCCTGTGTGAATTTTCTGGTGTATAATGAGGTTTGATTTCTTGAAGAAGGTTTTTGCACATTCACTACACTCATAGGGCCGTTCTCCGGTATGAATTCTCTGGTGTGTAGTAAGTTCAAACTTCTGAGCAAATGTCTTGCCACACTCACTGCATTCATAGGGCTTCTTTTCCATATGTGCTCTCTGGTGTACAATGAGGTTTGACTGGTGCGTGAAAGCTTTTCCACATTCAAGACATTCAAAGGGTTTCTCCCCAGTATGAATTCTCTGATGTTTAATGAGGTTCGCCTTGTGGGAGAAGGTTTTCTTACAGACATTACATTCGTAAGGTTTTTCTCCAGTATGTATTCTCTTATGACTAATAAGCAGTGATTTAAACGAGAAAGCCTTGTCACAATAATTACAGATAAAAGGTTGTACCAAGTTTCTAATTTTCTGGTGTTTAAAAATGGCTTCTTTATGGCTGAAGGCTTTTCCGCTTTTGTTATATTCAGGGTAGTCCACTCCAGTATGGGTTTTCTCCTGCTTCACATAGAGGAGTGCTTTGCCAAATCCATTACAGTCGTCAGCCTTCTTTCTTACATAGCTTCTATTGCTATTAAGTAAGTCTGAATTGTATCTCAAAGTTTTTTCATATAAGTCATATTTATATGGTACTTGTCTTAAAGAAACAAAGTCTGTGCTAAGATTAAATGTTTTTCCAAAGAGATTCTCTCTTTCTTCGATTGGGGTTTGGTTCTTAAAAATTATAAATGGCCTTGCCTGCTCATCTGGGTTTCTGTGGTCCTTCTCCATCTGGTCATCAGCCTTCCATACCTCTAGGAAAGAGCAAAGGAAATACTCTGTCAATACTTTCACCAGAATGCTATAGAATGTCAAGTCTCCACAAATGTTTCATCACAGGACAGCCTCTTTGGTTTGGGACTCAGTCTTTCAAGTGTAAAAAAAGTCCCTAGTGCAAAGTCTTCCTAGCTCAACTTTTGGGGAAAAAAAAGACAAAGCCCGTGGCAAAAGGGACCAAAAAATAGCACTGCCAAATTACAAAACGGCTTTAAATGTGGGTGCAGTGAAATAAAAACAAATGAGGTAAGAAAGCTGGTAATTCCACACACAAAGGCAATCTGGTGTCCTCAAGGACACCAAACAGTTTGCACACCAAGAAAATAAGCAGATGTTAAGAGAAAAACCCAGACAGACCTAAGTTGAGCTGCCACCATGTAGACTGAATTACGGTGTTTGGAGCGCCACCTCATCTAGATGCTTCAAGGCTCTGTTCCCCTTTCTCTCCTCTAGTCATCTGGACCAATAACTTCCTAAAGGCAGCTTTTCTCGCAGGTTTGCAGGGAGAACCCTATGCAGAGCTACAATCTTTAAAGTAAAACTTTTGCAAACAAAAGGCAAAATCGAGAAACTCATACAGTCTATAGGAAATATAAAATGGGTCCAAGATCCTTTGACAGAACCACTCACTGCTACTTCAGGTTGTACTCCCTTTTTTCTGTCAAAGTTGTTCGAGAGAGAAAATAATCTGTTTAATTTCTTCCTCAAACCAATCTTGTCCCTGCTTTTATTTGAAGGAATCTTAAGGGTCAAATTTACCCAGCCTCAACCTAGGCCTTACAAACTTTTATTGTCATCTCTGTATTACTGGTTATTCCTGAGTCTTGTGATCTGCTGCCATCTGTGTCACTCTTGTACTGAAAAATCTTTATTTTCTTTGAGGCTACAACACCAATTCTCATGACCTAAGATACAGAAGTCACCATTTTGGCAAAATGAGAATACTAATGAAAGAGGAACTAATTAGAAAACAAAGTTTTAAAACATGTTAGGCAAGAATCAAGGTTCGTGTGTGAGAGGTTAGTAGCTATAAAACTTAAACAGGAAAAAAAGTTAAGCAAGGAGAGACAGATATTTGGAGGTATGGCTCAGATCTGAGGTACCAAAGTGTATGTTCTCAGCCATCTCTACAGGCCTAGGGATTTGAATTACAGATTCCTAAAAAATATTCCAAAGGTACCATTCTTAATCTCTAGAATATTACATCCATTGACTTCTATCTGATTCTCCTTCCTGCCTTCCATTTCTTCCCTAGAAAGTTCTAACTGGAAATTCTGATATTCATAACTCTTCTCACTGATCCAACCTGAAAATCTGGTTTGATAAAAATATCAGAGAACCTGATAGTGAAACAGAGCTCCTAACTGCCTGTACTTCAGAAAGCCTGAAAACAAAGAAGGTAAAACTTCAGAGCTTGCAATCTCTCTAAGCTTTAATATATTAAGCCCGAAACCAAAACCACTTAGTAATTCAGAAGCTAATAATTTTGGGTAACTGACAAAGGACCTAAAGGCTAGTATGCAAACCTTAAACTATGCCTAAAAGCTGTGCTTACCCACTGAGAGCAAGTTGCTGTAATTCTCCAGCATCACATCCATGTAGAGGATCCTCTGAGAGGGGTCCAGTTGTTCCCATTCCTCCTGGGTGAAGTCCACAGTCACATCCGTGAAAGAAACTGACCCCTGAAATGGCACATTGCTATTCACTCTGAAATGATCGACACTGGTGATGTAGGAAGGACATGCGAAAACTTATTCTTACCATATTCTAAGCGTCATTCATCTTTAAAATTTACCTATGACACCAACTGTAAAATTTCACTTTTTTGTCATGTCTTCAAATATTTTTGTAAAGCATTTATTCAGATTCCCCTACATCTCTGGCACTGTCATATTTGGCAGATACTTAAGCTTAATAAAGCACTTTCTTCTCTGAAGATGTACATATGGCTATAATCAATCACCCAGACGTTAATATGCAGTGTTTAAGGTTAACAGTATAGTGATAATGCTATATAGGTATTATTTTTGTGGTCTCAAACTAGACAATATTAAAGAACTGATTAAAGCTTTGACTATTTCAAGTCAGAAGATGAAATTGTAAGATAAAATATTGGGCATAAGTAAAGCTCTCTACCATATCAAAATGATAAAAAGGGTATAAGGGGAGTTCCTGCCATTGTGGCTCAGTGGCTAACAAACCTGACTAGTATCCATGAGGACGCGGGTTCGATCCCTGGCCTTGCTCAGTGTGTTAAGGATCCGGCGTTGCTGTGAGCTGTGGTGTAGGTTGCAGACGTGGCCTGGATCCTGCATTGATGTGGCTGTGGCATAGGCCAGCAGCTACAGCTCCAACTGGACCCCTAGCCTAAGAACCTCCATATGTCGCGGGTGCGGCCCTAAAATGACAGACAAAAGACAGAAAAAGGGTATAAGGGCAAAAACAAGTGAGACTACATCAAACTGAAAGCTTCTGCTCATCAGAGGAAAACAATCAACATGAAAAGGCATACTACCAAGTGGGAGAATATATGTGCAAGCTGTATATCTGGTAAGGGATTAATCTCTAAAATGTGTAAAGAACTCATAGCAAAAAAAAAAAAAAAAAATCTGATTAAAAAATATGCAGAGATAGACATTTTTCCAGAGTACATGAAAAGGTGTTGAAAATCACCAATCATCAGGGATATGCAAATCAAAACCACAGTGAAATATCACCACACTTGTCAGAATGGCTATTATAAAAGAAGACATTTACCACTATTTACACATTTACAGTGTATTAAGTATTTTACTCTATAGAAGATTTAAAGTACACAGGAGGATGTATGGAGGTTAGATACAAATACTATGCTTTCTATATAAAGGAGCTGAGCATCTACAGATTTTGGTATCAAAGTGGGGGGGATCCTGGAACAACTCCCTGGGGATACTGAGGGATAACTGTCCTCATGTTCAGCTCAGCAGTGTTTACAAAAGCCAAGATATGGAAAAACCTAGGTATCCATTGATGGATGAATACATACAGAAATTGGGGCATAATATTCAGCCATAAAAAAGGGAATGTTGCCATTTGTGATAATATGGATGGAACTTGAGGGCATTATACTAGAAGAAATAGACTCAGTGGAAATGAATCTGACTAGCATTCATAAGGACGCAGGTTTGATCCCTGCCCTCGTTTACTAGGTTAAGAATCTGGCATCGCTGACCTATGGTGTAGACTACACAGTTGGGTTGGACTTGGCATTGCTGTGGTGCAGGCAGTGGCTACAGCTCTGATTCAGCCTCTAGCCTGGGAACCTCCATATGCTGCCAGTGCTTCCCTAAAAAAAATCCAAAACAACAGATGACCAGAAAAGAAGTCAAAGACAAATACTATATGATCTCAATTATATGTGGAATCTAAACAAACAAAACAAACGAGTATGTAGACAGAACAGAAGTCTGGTGGTAGCCAAAGGCTAGGGGGGTAGAGGCAGGAGAAATGGGCCAAAAGGTATAAACTTCCAGTTATAAATCACATAATATACAGTATGGTGACTGTGGTTAATAATGCTGTACTGCACTGAAAGTTGCCTCAAGAACAGATCTTAAAAGTTTTTATCATAAGAAAAAAACTATGGTGATTGTATTAACTAGACTTACTGTTATCACCTCACAATACATACAAATATCAAATAATGTACAAGTCAAATGAATAACAGTGCCAATTATATATACTTCAATAAAAAATAAAAGTTAAGTCTATTAATTAAAAAAGAATGTTCACAACAACATTTTACATAATAAGAGCCCCAAACTGGAAAAACAAAAGTTCATCAATAGATTAATTTCTTGTGGTACATTAAAACAACTGAGTACTATAAAGCAATGAAAAAGAACTAATTCCAGCTACAGAGGGAGGATTTCCCAAGGGTTTCAAGAATGTTGGCTACCAAAAAAGACAAAATATGTTGGCTAATTTTTACTTATTGGCCTGAATGTAACTATGATACTTTTTATTATAATAAATAGTCCTCACGAGACAAAAGACATGCTGAAGCATATAAATATGAAGAGTCATAAACTAGAATACCAAGCTTTTCATCAAAACCAGGAAGAGGAAGTTATAAGGAAAACAAAACTGAAGACCATTTGATAACTTTCAAAATCATCTACATACACTTGACCACATGATGGCTACAGTAAGAACTTCTGCCTTGCTGCCAAACCAACAAGGGGCTAAACCTGTGGCACATGATTTTGGCTCAAGCTAAATGACTCAGAAATGACTCTAATATCAAATATGAAAATATTTGTATTTTTTCCTAACAATGCTGTTTTCCATACTCTGTACAAACAAAAAATTGCTCCAAAAGTTAGCAATAAGACACAATTCTGCCAGCATAGCATTAAAAGGGATGGCAAACAAAACTGTCCTCGAAGACTTACTTCTATCAATGACAGAGGCGGTTTTGACCTGGAATGAATTTTGTGTTCAGAGAAGATATTGCCATGAGTAGAGGTATATTCAGCGTATGTGATGCCCAGAGCAGACCTCAACCCTTCCAACTATTAAAATCTAAAATATTCACCTACAAATTTACTTCTGAGTACAAGAATTCTCTTTAACCTGTTCACATTCCCTCTCTTCTGAATCTATACATCTGCCATCTTCAGTTATGACCTTAACTCCTCTTTTTCCAAATGCTTATTGCCCCTCTATGATAACATACCTCCAAAATCTAGATTATGCTATGCTATCTACGTTATCTTTTTTTTTTTTTTCTTTTTCGGCTGCCCCTGCAGCACATGGAAGTTCCTGGGCCAGGAATCTGAGCCGCAGCTGCAGCAACACTGGACACAACACACTGTGCCGGGCAGGGACTGAACCAGTGCCTCCACAGAGACAAGCTAGATCATTAATCCACTGTACCACAGCAGGAACTCCCATATTTGTCATCATCTTTAAAATCCGTGCCCCAGTGAGACTTCCCATCATCTGCTTCTCATAACTTGCAGCCTCAGGAAGTTATAGGAAGTAAAGAAAAAAAAAAAAAGGTGAGACAAAGGTCTGGTCACTACAAATGACCTAGTTATACTGCACAAATTTTCAAATAACCCAACAGTATTATTTCATGACATCTTATAGGAATCTTTAGCCGCTTAGCATGGGAGAGACAATGCAGATAGATGGTTCATCTGTGTCTGAGAACAATGACACTGACAATTATAAAGTTGAGATTTTACCAGTAATAAATACTTACTATTTTCAGATCATTTCTGAAATTATAATTCTCAAAATAGGTACACTAGGAAAATCCCAGGGCCTAAATTAAGAACCAAGGACACAAGGACCAAGATATCTCCACCCTCTCAAGTTTTAACCTTTGCTTCCTTTTTCCACTGCCACCTCAGCTACAACAAAAGCTCCCTAAGTCTTATTTTCCTGTCTCTTCTTCTCATTTACTCCAAATAATAAAGCTAACACAATTTTTCTAAAGTATAGTTCTAATTATATGATTACCCTGCTTAGCAACATCATCCATTATATCTTAAACTAATGACTGGCCCAACATTCAATACCATTTGAATTCTTTCTCCATCTCCTCTTCCCCTGGCTCCCTTCTCTATGCTCAGATCCTCCCACTTAGGTCACATCACAGATCACTTAGATGTGATCTTCCACATTTGAGTCCTTATTTTCTTTTAAACCCTGGAGCACTATGTATTTCTTTTGTGGCACTTATTTTACTATGCTGTTTTTTCTTTTTAAAAATGTGCCTTGTTTATGTGGGAAAATCTGAAAAAGAACAGATGTGTGTACAAGTATAACTGATTTACTTTGTTGTACAGCAGAAATGATCACAACACTGTAAATCAACTAAACTTCAATAAAACTTTTTTAAAAATGTGCCTTGTTCCTCTTACTCTCCATTAGATGTTGCAATTTTTTTTTTTGTCTTTTTGCCTTATCAAGGGCCGTACCTGCGGCATATGGAGGTTCCCAGGCTAGGGGTCTAACAGGAGCTGAAGCTGCCAGCCTTCGCCACAGCCACAGCAATGCGGGATCTGAGCTGCGTCTGCAACCTGCACCACAGCTCACAGCAATGCCAGATCCTTAACCCACTGAGCAAGGCCAGGGATCGAACCCGCAACCTCATGGTTCCTAGTCGGATTTGTTAACCACTGAGCCACAAGAGGAACTCCTAGATGTTGCAATATTTTAGGCCAGATTTTTTTTTGGGGGGGGATGTCTTTTTAGGGCGATACCCATGGCATATGGAGGTTCCCAAGCTAGGGGTCTAATCGGAGCTGTAGCCGCTGGCCTATGCCCCAGCCACAACAATGCAGATCCAAGCCACATCTGAAGCCTACACAACAGCTCACGGCAAGGCCAGGGATCAAACCTGTGTCCTCATGTATGCTAGTCAGGTTCATTTCCGTTGAGCCATGATGGGAACTCCCAGAAACTGCATCTTTGTAGTCTTTTAGCACAAAGTACATAAATACATGTTAGGTACTCAAATGAGATACAAACAATGGTAACTGAATGTATCTCAGTTTTAAACTTTTTTCCATACTAACTTCCTACTTCCGTGAAGAGCCATGCCATTTAATTCCTACAGCAACAGCCTAAGTAGCTATCTAAAATAATGTAGCATCTCTACTGCTCACACTCAGATTATATAAAAATTTTGGTAAATCCTAAAATAAGCTCATTTTCCTGAGATGTCATGCATACCAACATGCTTGTCTTTTCACTAAAAATGCTCTTTACTGTTTGTAATCTACTTTATTCCCAGGTCAAGTCTGGCTGTACTTGTACTGACAATTTATTTGTATTTGGCTACTGGCCTTAGTAGTAGTTATGTAGCTCTTTAGCATTCAGGATATGGTCAATCCATTCACAGAGTAAGTACGAGTAAAATCATTACTACATTGTCAGCATACTTAAGTAGAGACACAAAGTGACTCACCATCACACAGGCATAAATCACAGGCTAAATAAATAACCTTTCACAAAAGAAAGAAACAGCATAGCATAAAACTGAGCAGAAAAAAGTGTTAGAAAACATATTTTAAGTATATATAATTGGATTAAATAGCAGACTAGACACAGCTGAAGAGATGGCGAGTAAATTGGAAGGCAGGTCAGTAAGGAATGTCCAGACTGAAATACAGAAAGAAGAAAGGACAGAAAACAGGTCAAAATGCTTAAGAGATACATGGGACAAAGTAAAGGTCTAACATACTTGCAACTGGAGTTCAGTTAAGAGAAACAAAATGCAACAGAAAGGATATTTGAAGAGCTAATGGCTTAAGCTTTTCTGGAACAGCTCACATTAGACTAGAGAATATCACTAATGCCAAGAATAAACATAAATAAAACCACATTAGGCATATCATAATAAAACCACTAAAAATTCCAGAGGGGAAAAATACTTTGGTTTCAGAGGCGCACAACAATAAAATTGACAGTTGGCTTTTCAAAAGAAACAATGGAAGACAGAAAATGACAGAATACTGGTAGAAGCACTGGAGCTCATATTTTCTTGTAAGAGCAACAATATTACAACCAACAACCTCCAGCCAAATAGAGTGCACACTATCAAAAAAGATATCCCACTCCAGAAGACAAAGAAGAGGCAACATCAAGATGGTAGGAGGGGCAATTATACCATACAAGCAACCACATACCTGAGATCAGAATGGGAGAAAACAACCGCAAAATGATGCAACAGACAAGGGCTTAATCTCCAAAATATACAAACAACTCATAAAACTCAACAGCAAAAAAACGAATAACCCAACTGAAAAATGGGCAGAAGATCTAAACAGATATTTCTCCAAAGAAGATATACAGATGGCCGACAGGCACATGAATAAATGCTCCAGATCACTAATTATTAGAGAAATGCAAATCAAAACTACAATGAGGTACCACCGCACACCGGTCAGAATGGCCACCATTAAGTCTACAAATAGCAAATGCTGGAGAGGTATGGAGAAAAGGGAACCTTCTTACATTGTTGGCAGGAATGTAAACTGGTGCAACCACTATGGAAAACAGTATGAAGGTTCTTTAAAAACTAAAAATAGGGGATTAAGATGGCAGAACAGAAGGACTGGAGCTCAGCTTCTCTTCCAAAAAACAAAACTACAACCAAATGCTAAGCAACCTTCAACCAAATGCACTGTAAACTTCCAAAAAAGATAGTCTGCTCCAGAAGACAAAGAGGAGACCACAACAAGAGGTAGGAGGGGTGATTACGTGATAGAAGCAACCCCATACCTCCAGGGTGGGAAGCCCAACAGACTGGAAAGTAACTATAACAGAGGCTCACCCACAGGACTGAGAGTTCTGAGCCCCACATCAAATTCCCATGCCTGGGGATCTGGCACAGGGAGAAAGAGCCCCTGGAGCATTTGGCATTGAAGGCCAGTGGGGCTTGTGTGCAGGAGCTCCACAGGACTGGGGGAAAGAAGAGACCCCATTCTTGAAAGCCACACACAGACTTTCATGTGCACTGGGTCCCAGGGCAAAGCAAAGTCTCCATAGGAATCTGGGTGGAACCTGACTGCAGTTCTTGGAGGATCTCCTGGGAAAACAGGGGTGACTGTGGCTTGTTGTGGGGGTAGGGCACTGGAGGCGAAGCTCTCGGGAACATTCATCAGCCTGCATTTCTCTGGAGGAGGCCATTTTTGGGAAAATCTGGTCCCTCCCATCAGCACTGAGAAGCCCCAGGACAAACAATAATCCAGGTGGGACCAGAGCCCCACCCATCAGTAAACAGGCTGCCTAAAGACCCCTCAGGCACACAACCAGCCTCTAGTATCACACAAAGACAAAGCCCCACCCATCAGAGGGACAGGAATCAGCCCCACCTACCAGTGGGCCGACACCAGTCCCTCCCATCAGGAAGCCTACAGCGAGACCCCCGCCCCCATACCAACTTCAGCCGCAGGGGAGGCAAACACTGAAACTAAGAGAGGCTACAACTCTACTGTTGGCAAAAAGGATACCACACCAAAAACCTATAAAAAAAAGTTATTAGGTTGAACCATATTAAAATTAGATGTTCAACTATTTGAACATATAAAGATGGCAATTTTATATAGGTCAACCTAATACGCTTTTATTTGTATTTCTGCACATTTTCATACTTCACAAAATCAAACCGAAAAGATAAAATATTTTACAAAATACTAGGCAAACAGGAAGAGAAAAATCACAAGACTTTAGAATACTGGGAACAAAGAGAAGCCCACAAATTTCAGTAGAGAATTAAACAGGTCACATTCTGATAAACAGGCCTTTGTGCTTTTTGACTACAACACCAAACACACACAATGACTTCAAAATTCTGAAAGAAGGGAGTTACGGTTGTGGCTCAGCAGGTTAGGACTCAGGATGTGGGTTTGATCACTGGCCTTGCTCGGTGGATTAAGGATCCAGCGTTGCTATAAGTTGCAGCGTAGGTTGCAGATGCAGCTCAGATCCAGCACTGCTGTGGCTGTGGTGTAAGCTGGCAGCTGCTGCTCTGATTTGATCCCTAGTGTGGGAACTTCCATATGCTGTGGGTGTGGTCCTAAAAAGGAAGAAAAAAAAAGACACCCCAAAACAAAAACAAAACAATTCTGAACGAAGAAAACAATAAAAGCTGGGCAAATAAATGAAAAAGTGTCAAGGTACTAGAAAGTAACCATTGCAGGGCTACAGTTATTGAAAGAAAGGTGAACGTGAAGAAAACTCCACAGTCACACTGATGATAAATGTGCTGCAAGGAAAAAATTATCAATCTCGAAATGTCCCTAAAGATATTTTCTAAACTATGGCACAAAGAAAAAGAGATCAAGTGGAAAGTGACAGTAATGCTACATGGAATAATTAAAAACTGGCATTTGGGTCTGCAAAAGAAGTGGGATTTGGGGGCAGAGTAATGGAGATAAGGAAACCATAGAGAAGGGGTTCTAAAATTCTGCATAAAAATTCACCTCAGATCTTTGGCTGGTTCCTAACATGTGCAGGTAGAAGGCAAACCTCCAGAAGAGCCAGCAGAGTACAGAAGTTATGCTCCGCCAGATATTTAAATCATTAGCTGAGTAAAACGTAACATTCTTTTTTTTTTTTGGCTTTAAAACATAACATTCTTTAGAGAGAGGTATCATACAACATACTCTGAGGTGGGAGTTCCCGTCGTGGCGCAGTGGTTAACGAATCCGACTAGGAACCATGAGGTTGCGGGTTCGATCCCTGCCCTTGCTCAGTGGGTTAACGATCCGGCGTTGCCGTGAGCTGTGGTGTAGGTTGCAGACGCGGCTCGGATCCTGCGTTGCTGTGGCTGCGGCGAAGGCCGGTGGCCACAGCTCCGATTAGACCCC
>PVHT020000012.1:5551936-5580974 GCA_004024745.2 Catagonus wagneri | reverse complement strand
AAAAAAAAAACAAAAAACAAAATGACAGACTTAAATTCATCTGTGCCAATAATGAAGCTAATTATAAATAAAATAATAAATCATTTAAAAGATAGACTGTCAGGCTGGATAAAAACTATGACCCAACTATATGCTGTTTAGAGAAAATATAAATGTAAGAACACAAACAGGTTGAAGTAAAAAGAATGGAAAAGATATACCATAAAAACACTAATCATAAAAAGGTAGGTAAAGGAGTTCCCCCTGTGTCACAGTGGGATTGGCTGCATTTTGGGAGCTTTGGGACGCAGGTTCAATCCCTGGCCTGGCACAGGGGGCTAAAGATCTGGCATTGCCGCAGCTTTAGCTTAGGTTGCAATTGTGGCTCAGATATGATCCTTGGCTCAGCGGAAACAAATCCAACTAGCAACCATAAGGTTGTGGGTTTGATGCCTGGCCTCGCTCAGTGGGTTAAGGATCCAGCATTGCCATGAGCTATGTTGTAGGTCGCAGACATGGCTCGTATCTGGCGTTGCTGTGGCTCTGGCGTGGGCCGGCGGCTACAGCTCCAATTCACCCCTAGCCTGGGAACCTCCATATGCCGTGGGTGCGGAACTAAAAAGACAAAAAAAGGCAAAAAAAAAAGACATTCCAAAATGATAGAAGGGTAAATCTATCAGGAAGATAGAACAAGCATAAATGTGCATGCACTCAATTAATATATACAAACTCAATAACAGCTTCAAATTACATCAAACAAAAACTGACAGAACTAAAAGAATGGAAAAATCCACATTCAGCCAAGTATCCAATCAGAATGAAGACATTTTAAGAAAAGCAAAATTAAAAAAAATGTATGTCAGAATTCCGTTGTGGCACAGTGGGTTTGGGACCTGGCATTGTTACTGCAGTGGCTCGGGTCACTGCTGTGGCACAGGTTCAGTCTCCAGTCTAGGAACTTCCACATGCCCCAGGAGTGGCCTAAAAAAAAAAAAAAAACGTATCTCTCCTATACCCCTTCTAAAGAAGGATGTACTCCAATTAAACGATAATAATCTAAAAAAGACAAAGACATGGGAAGAGACAAGAAAAGATCAACAGGAAAGCCTGAAGAAGCCCTAGGAGAATACTGAAGGATCCTGAGGGATGGCAGTGGTTCTCTAATAATACCAAGTTGTTTGTCACAGAGATTGGAAGAGTGTGATTTAAAAGCAGGCGTTTTAGGAGCTCACGTTGCAGCCCAGCGGAAACAAATTCAACCAGGAACCATGAGGTTACACGTTCAATCCCTGGCCTTGCTTGGTGAATTAAGGCTCAGTGGATTAAAAATAATAATAATAAATAAAAGCAGGCATTTTGAGGGCTATTGTAAGATGTCTACTGACATAGTATCATCTTCTAACCTGAGGGCAAAATGCCTTGGGGGAGCCAATTTTTTTTTTTTTTTTTGGTCTTTTTAGGGCTGCATTTGCGGCATATAGAGGTTCCCAGGCTAGGGGGTCAAACTGGAGCTGTAGCCACCAGCCTACGCCACAGTGACAGCAACTTGGGATCCAAGCTGCGTCTACGACCTATACCACAGCTCATTGCAATGTCAGATATTTAACCCACTGAGTGAGGCCAGGGATCGAACCTGCATCCTCCATGGATGCTAGTCAGATTCGTTAACAGCTGAGCCACGAAAGGAACTCTTTGGGGAGACTATTCTTATTTCTTTGGCTTGGTTTAGCTTTGGTCTTGAGCATCTGCTGATGACATCTATCTCCCCCCTCCACACCAGGCTGCTTTGGATCAGATGAGAACTGGTGCCTGGCCTCTAAATACACCTCTTAACACGGCCCTGCCCACGAGAGGGAAAAGACTCGTTTCATCTCAAAGAAGTGTTCTGCTTTGATTTACTCCTGAGAGTTGGCAGTTGACCGGTGAGCTAAAAAGCAGAGAAAACTGAGTAGCCCCCTCACTCTAATTATATTCCTGTCAGACATTCAACACTTGATTCACACCTGGACCTGGCCACATAGTCCAACCTATGAGCCCTATGTTTCTCATGACCTTGCCGATGACTTCTCCAAATGGGATTTTTGTAAACTTTCAGAAAAACTGAAGCCAGATTGTGATACTTTTTTTTTTTAGCTCATCTCCTAGGAGCCTTTATCTAATACTAGCAGAAGTTCTAGACACAAGATAGATTTGGGCTTGCTTGATAAGTTTAGCCACATTGCTCCCCAATAAGTCTGTTTTTTATTCTACTAAAAACAATCCCTGAGTGGTTTCACCTCTCTCTAGCTAACACTGACTAATGTTAAACAACAAAAAACTTAAGTCTTGGGAGTTCTCTTGTAGCTCAGCGGGTTAAGGATCTGGTGTCACTGCTATGGTGTGGGTTTGATCCCTGGCCTGAGAACTTCTACATGTGGCAGATACAGTCAAAAAAAGCAAAAGATAAAACAGAACCCTTATGTCTTAATGAAGGGAACATGGTTACACAAAAGGATATTTTTTAGATTGCACATGTCTAGAAAAAGAAAAAAAACTCCAATCAGACAAAAAAGTTACGCAAGATAAATTTAAGTTAAAGTTTTTCAAAACTGCACTTTGTAATGATTTAGATATAAATGGTAAAAATCTTTGAGAAAAGCAAAGGAATAATTAACATAAATAATGAACAAAAATAGTAAGATACTGGCTATGTACTAGAAGGATTCAATGACAAAATGTACCATTAAGAACAGATAATGTTTGGAGTTCCCTGGTGGCCTAGTGGTTAAAGATTCAGTGTTGTCACTGCTGTGGCTCAGGTTTGATCCCCAGCCCAGGAACTTCTGCATGCCATGGGTATGGAAAAAAAAAAAACCCAAACAGATAATGTCCTATTTATTTTATTATTATTATTTTTTGGCTGCCCCAGGGCACATGGAGTTCCCAGGCCAGGGATCAGATCTGAGCTGTAGTTGTGACCTACGCTGCAGCTGCGGCAATGCTGGATCTTTAACCCATTGTGCCAGGCCAGGGATCAAATCCCACACCTGCTAGGTGGGCAACCCACAAACTGGAAAATAATTATATCACAGAAGTTGTCCCACAGAAGTGAGAGTACTGAGCCTTTCAGGCTCTGGTCTGACATCAGGAGGAGGAGCCCCCACATTTGGGTTTGAAGGCCCATTTGGGACTCTAGTGAAAGAGCTCCACAGGACAAGCGGAAACAGAGACTCCATTCTTGGAAGGTACACACAAGGTCTCACTTGCACTAGGACCTAGGACAAAGCAGCAAATCCACAGGAGCCTGGGCCAGTCCTCAAAGGAGTCTTAGAGGGTCTCCTGGGGAGGCAGGAGTTGGCTGTGGCTCACTGTGGGAGTAAGGACACAGGTTAAAGAGACCCCAGGGAATATTCATCAGTGTGAGTTTTCCCAGAGGTCATCATTTTGACCACAGGGACCTCTCCCCACCCAAAAGTCTGCAGGCTCCAGTGCTAGGATGCCTCAGGCCAAACAACCAACAGGGTGGGAACACAGCTCCACCCAACAGTAGAGAGGCTGCTAAAGTCCCTAACCTAAGCCCACTGGTGCCTGGCCTCTAAATACACCCCTTAACGTGGCCCTGCCCACCAGAGGGAAAGGACCCAGCTGCACCTACCACTGTGCAGGCACTAGTGCCTCCCACCAGGAATCCATCCCAAGTCACTGGACCAACCTCATCCACCAGGGAGAAGACACCAGAAGCAAATGTAACTACAGTTCTGGAGTCTCTGAAACAGAGACCACAAACACAGACAAAATGAGATGGTAGAGAAATACACAGTGGAGAAAAGTCAGTCTCTTCTCTGAATGATGCTGAGAAAACTGGAGAGCTACATGTTGCCTTTTTTTTTTTTTTTTGCTTTTTAGGGACATGCCTGCAGCATATGGAGGTTCCCATGCTAGGGTCCAATTGGAGCTATAGCTGCCAGCCTACACCACAGCCACAGCAACACCAGATCCAGGCCACGTCTGCGACCTACACCACAGCTCACAGCAATGCTGGATCCTTAACCCACTGAGTGAGGCCAGGGATTGAACCCGCAACCTCATAGTTCCTGGTCAGATTGGTTTCTGCTGTGCCATGATAGGAACTCCTGGAGAGCTACATGTTAAAGAGTAAGATTAGAACATTCCCTTATATCAATCAGAAAAATAAACTCAAAAATGGATCAAAGACCTAAACCTAAGAGCGGATACTATAAAACTCTCAGAGGAAAACATAGGCAGAGCACTCTTTGATATAAAACACAGCAGTATCTTTTTGGATCCAACTCCTAGAGTAATGAAAATGAAATAAGTACGGGAGTTCCCATCATGGCTCAGTGGAAACGAATCTAACTAGTATCCATGAGGATACAGGTTCAATCCCTGGCCTTGCTCAGTGGGTTAAGGATACAGCATTGCCATGAACTGTGGTGTAGGTCACAGATGTGGCTCAGATATGGTGTTGCTGTGGCTGTGGCACAGGCCAGCAATGACAATTCCAATTCGACCCCTAACCTGAGAACCTCCATATGCAACAGGTGAGGGCCTAAAAAGACAAGTTTCCCACTGTGGTGCAGCAGAAACAAATCCAACTAGAAACCATGAGGTTATAGGTTCGATCCCTGGCCTCACTCAGTGGGTTAAGGATCTGGCCTCCCTGTGAGCTGTGGTGTAGGTAGCAGACGCGGCTTGGATCCTGCGTTTCTGTGGCTGTGGTGTAGGCCAGCAGCTGTAGATCGGATTTGACCCTAGCCTGGGAACCTCCATATGCCACGAGTATGGCCTTAAAAAGCAAAAAAAAAAAGCAAAAACAAACAAACAAAAAAGTAAACAAATGGGACCTAATTAAACTTAAACGAATCCGACTAGTATCCAGGAGGACACAGGTTCAATCCCTGGTCTTGCTTAGTGGGTTAAGGATCCAGTGTTGCTGTGAGCTGTGGTGTAGGTTGAAGACATGGGTCAGATCTGGCGTTGCTGTGGCTGGGGTGTAGGCTAGCGGCTACAGCTCCGATTCGACCCCTAGCCTGGGAACTTCCATGTGCTGTAGGTGCAGCCCTGAAAAGACAAGAAAAAAAAAAAAGATATATATATACACACACACATATATATATGTTATATATATATGTATGTATATATATATGAAGCACAGAGGTTCTCAGACAAGCTGAACCCAAAGAGGCCCACACCAAGACATATTATAATAAAAATGGCAAAAGTTAGATAAGGATAGGATTTTAAAGGCAGCAAAAGAAAAACAAAGAGTTAATTATAAGGGAACCCCCATAAGCTATCGGCCGATTTCTCTATAGAAACAGTACAGATGAGAAGAGCGTGGCAAGATATAGCCAAAGTTCTAAAAGGGAAAAAAATTGCAGCCTAGAATACCCAGCAATATTATCACTTAAAATAGAAGGAGAAATAAAGAATTTCTCCAAAAAACAAAAACTAAAAGAATACAACAATACTAAACCCATTCTAAAAGAAATGCTGAAAGGTCTCCTCTAAATAGAAAAAAATTAAGATACCGAATGGAGGAAATCACAGTTGGAAAGTAATCACTTAAATAAGCCAGTATACAGTTCTAAACAGAAACAACAACAACAACCACCACCACCTATTTGTAAAAGCAACAATAAACACAAGGAACAGCAAAAGGATAAACATAGATGTAAAAAGGACATCAAAATCATAAACCTAGATTTTTTTTTTTTTGAAACAATGTGTTTGAGCCTATATAACTATCAGGCTAAAACAAGCAGATATAGGAATGGGTTAACATATTTGAAAAACAGGGCAACCACAAATCAAAACCAAAAAATACATTCCCAAGAACTAAAAAGAAGAGGACACAAGCATAAAATAAAAGGAAATCATCCAACCAAAAAAGAACACAAGAGAAACGTAGAATCAACTGAAAAACAAGGTTTAAAAGGGTAATAAATACATACTTATCAATAATTATCTTAAATGTCAATGTAGTGAATGCTCCAACCAAAAGATGGTGAGTGGCAGACTGAATAAACAAACAAGAGCCTACATACAATATGCTGCCTACAAGAGACTCCCCTTAGGGCAAAGGACACACACATAAACTGAAAGTGAGGGTATGGAAAAGATACTTCATGTGAAAAAAAATGACAGTAAAGCAGGAGTCAAAATACTCATATCAGAAAAAACAGACATAAAACAAAGGCCATAAAGAAAAACAAGGAAGGACACTATTTAATGATACAAGGATCAATTCAATAAGAGGATATTACACTTGTCAATATATATGCCCCTAATAAAGGAACACTCAAATACATACAACGACAGACATAAAAGGAGAAATTGATGGGAATACAATAACAATAGGAGATTTTTTTTTTTTTTTTTTGTCGTTTTAGGGCCGCACCTGCGGCATGTGGAGGTTCCCAGGCTAGAGATCTAATTGGAGCTACAGCTGCTGGCCTACGCCATGACCACAGCAATGCGGGATCTGAGCCCCATCTGCAACCTACACTACAGCTCACGGCAACGTTGTATCCCTAACCCACTGAACTGAGGCCAGGGATCGAATCCGCAACCTCATGGTTTCTAGTTGGATTTGTTTCCTCTGAGCATGATGGGAACTCCAACAGTAGGAGATTTTAACACCCTACTCAAATCAACAGACAGAAAATACAGCAACAGAGATCCTCAATGACACAAAGAAGTCAGACTTAATATTTTCAGGACATTACCTTAAAAATAACTAGAATACACATTCTTTTCAAGTGCACATGGAACATTCTCAAAGACTGACCACATACTGGGGCAGAAAACTAACCTCATCAAATTTAATAGTATAGAAATTATTTCAAACATCTTCTCTGAAAAAAATATGCTACTTAAAATCCAACGGGTCAAAGAAATCAAAAGGGAAATTAAAAGAAGACAAATCTTAAATCAACAACTTAATCTACCACCTAAAAGAATCAGAAAAAGAACAAACAAAACCTAAAGTCAGCAGAAAGAGGGAAATCATAAAGATCAGGGAGGAAATCAATAAAATAGAGGTTAAAAAATAGAAAAAATAAATCAATACAACCAAGAGGTGGTTTTTTGAATGGGTAAACAAAACTGACAAACCTATGGCCAGACTCACCAAGAAGAAGAAAGAACCCAAAATAACAAAATAAGAAATAAAAAAGGAGAAATCTCAACAGATACTGCAGAAATACCAAAAAAAAAACCTAAGGGAATACTATTAACAACTATATGCCAACAAATTTGACAACCCAAAAGAACCAATACTGAATCAAGAAAAAATAGGTCAGGAGTTCCCGTCGTGGCTCAGTGGTTAATGAATCCGACTAAGAACCACAAGGTTGAGGGTTCAATCCCTGGCATCATTCAGTGGGTTAAGGATCCGGCGTTGCCGTGAGCTGTGGTGAAGGTTGCAGACCTGGCTTGGATCCCACGTTGCTGTGGCTGTGGCAAAGGCCGGCAGCTACAGTTCCTGTTAGACTCCTAGCCTGGGAACCTCCATATGCCGCGGGTGCGGCTCTAGATAAAGGCAAAAAGACCAAAAAAAAAAAAAAAAAACAACTACCAATAATACAAAAACGGGCAGCTCCTTTAAGAGAGAAAACGCAAAAAAAAAGGACAAAAAAAAGAAAAGAAGAAGAAAAAAATAGGTCATTTATAAGAGTTCCCACTGTGGCTCAGCGGTAACGAACCCGACTAGAATCCATGAGGATGTAGGTTTGATCCCTGGCCCCACTTAGTGGGTTAAGGATCTGGTGTTCCTGTGAGCTGCAGTGTAGATTGCAGATACAGCTCGGATATGGTGTTGCTGTGGCTGTGGTATAGCTCTGATTTGACCCCTATCCAGGGAACTTCCATATGCAGCAGGTGTGGCCCCAAAAAGCAAAAAAAGAAAAAAGAAAAAAAGGAAATAGATCATTTAAACAGACCCATCACTACAAATGAAACTGAGTAAGCACTAAAAACACTCCCTACAAATAAACCAGGACCAGACAGTTTCACAGGCAAATTCTACCAAGTATACAAAGAAGAACTTATATCCAAAGGTTGAAGAAGAAGGAACACTCTCAAAGACATTCTGTGAAGCTGCTATTACCCTAATACCAAAACCAGGCAAAGCTACTTACAAAAAGGAAACAATTTTTTCTTCTTTTTTTTTAGGGCCGCACCTGGGGCATATGGAGATTCCCAGGTTAGGGGTCTAATTGGAGCCACAGCTGCTGGCCTACACCACAGCCACAGCAATGCCAGATCCGAGTCACGTATGTGACCTACACCACAGCTCATGGCAACGCCAGATCCTTAACCCACTGAGCGAGGCCAGGAATGGAACCCTCAACCTAATGGCTCCTAGTCGGATTTGTTTCCGTTGCACCATGATGGGAACTATGCAAACAAAAAAATTACACGCCAGTATTTTTGATGAATATAGATGCAAAAAATTTCAAGGGAGTTCCAATTGTGGCTCAGTGGTAATGAACCCCACACGGGCTGATCCCTGGCCTCACTCAGTGGGTTAAGGATATGGGATTGCTGTGAGCTACAGTGTAGGTTGCAGACCTGCCCTGGATCCCTCGTTGCTATGACTGTGGTGTAGGCTGGAGAAACTACAGCTCTGATTTGACCCCTAGCCTGGGAACCTGGATATGCTGTAGGTTCAGCCCTAAAAAAGACACCCACACACAAGTCTCAACACAATTTTAGCCAACCAAATCCAACAACACATAAAAAAGATCACACATCATGACCAAGTGGGATTTATCCCACATTCATAAGGATGGTTCAACACATGTCAATCAACCAACATCATACCCCACATTAACAAAAATCAAAAACTACATGATCATCTCAAAAAATGCAGAAAAAGCATGTGATAACAACATCTATTTATGATAAAAACTCTTACTAAACTCACACACAACTCTCAACACAATTTTAGCCAACCAAATCCAACAACACATAAAAAAGATCATACATCATGACCAAGTGGGATATATCCCACATTCATAAGGATGGTTCAACACATGTCAATCAACCAACATCATACCCCACATTAATAAAAGAAAAATCAAAAACTACATGATCATCTCAAAAAATGCAGAAAAAGCATGTGATAACAACATCTATTTATGATAAAAACTCTTACTAAAGTGAGTACAGAGGGAACATAATAAAAGTCATTTATGACAAACCCACAGCCAATATAATACTTCATGGAGAAAAGCTGAAAACTTTCCCGCTAAAATCTGGAATAAGACAAGGATGCCCACTCTCACCACTTTTGTTCAACATAGTATTGCAAGTCCTAGCTACAGCTATCAGACAAACAAAAGAAATAAAAGGTATCCAAAATGGAAGAGAAGATGTAAAATTGTCACTACATGTAGATGACATGAAACTATATACAAAAAACCCTAAGGACTCCACACAAAAACTACTCGAACACATCAATGAATTCAGAAAAGCAGGATACAATATTAACATTCAGAAATTGGTTGCATTTCTGTACACTAACAATGAACTATTAGAAATGGAATATAAAAAAATACCTTTTAAAATTGCACCCCCCAAAATTAAATACCTAGTAATAAACCTGACCAAGGAGATAAAAGACTTATATGCTAAGAACTATAAAACATTAATCAAGAAAATTAAAGAGATTCAAAGAAATGGAAGGATATATCCCATACTTGTCTTTTTTTTTTTTTGGTCTTTTTTGGGGCCACACCCGTGGCATATGAAGGTTCCCAGGCCAGGGGTCTAACTGGAGCTGGAGCTGCCGGCCTTCGCCACAGCCACAGCAACGCGGGATCCAAGCCGCATCTGCAACCTACATCACAGCTCACGGCAACGCCGGATCCTCAACCCACTGAGCAAGGCCAGGGATCGAACCCGCAACCTCATGGGTCCTAGTTGGATTCATTAACCACTGAGCCACAACGGGAACGCCCTATCCCATACTCCTGGACTGGAAGAATATCATTAAAATGGCCATACTACCAAATACAATCTACAGATTTAATGTGATTCCTCTCAAATTACCCACGACATCTTTCATAGGACTAGAACAAACAATCCAAAAATGTATATGGAACCACAAAAGACCCAGAATTGCCAAAGCAATCCTGAGGGGAAAGAAAACAAGGAGGCACAAAACTCTCCCAGACTTCAGACAATACGACAAAACTACAGTGATTAAGACAGTGTGGTGCTGGTGCAAAAATAGTCATATGGATCAGTGGAACAGAACAGAGAGCCCAGAAATAAACCCAGACACTTACGATCGATTAATCTTGACTAGAAGGAAAGAATATAAAGTGGGAAAAAGTTTCTTCAGCAAGTGATGCTGGGAAACTGGACAGCTGTATATAAATCAATGAAAGGAGAAAAGACCCTCATACCATGCACAAAAAAACTCAAAATGGCTTAAGGACTTAAACATAAGACACAACACCATAAAACTCCTAGAAGAAAGAGAACACAGGAAAAACATTCCCTGACATCAACTACAGTTGTTTTCATCAACTACAAATGTTTTCTTAGGTCAGTCTTCCAAAGCAATAGAAATAAAAATAAACCGAGGGGACCCAATCAAACTTACAAGCTTTTGCACAGCAAAGGAAAACTTTAAAAACAAAACAAAAAAAACCCCCTACGGTTAAGGATCCAGCATTGCTGTGAGTTGTGGTGTAGGTCACAGATGTGGCTCGGATCGGATGTGGCTGTGGCTGTGGCTGTGGCGTAGGCCAGCAGCTGTAGCTAGGGCTTACCTAGCCTGAGAATCTCCATATGCCATGGTGCAGCCCTTAAAAAAAAAAAAAACAACCCTAAGGAATGGGAGAAAATAGTTGCAAATGATGCAACTGACAAGGGCTTAATCTCCATTATATACAAACAACTCATAAAACTCAACAGCAAAAATATAAACAACCCAATTGAAAAATGAGCAGAAGACCTAAATAGATATTTCTCCAAAGAAATGTGGACGGCCAACAGGCACATGAAAAAATGCTCAACATCACTAACTATTACAGAGATGAAAACCAAAACTACAGTAAGGCACCATCTCTCACTGGTTGGAATAGCCATCATTAACAAGACTACAAATAACAATGCTGGAGAGGGTTTGGAGAAGAGAGAACCCTCCTGCACTGTTGGTGGGAATGTAAACTGGTATAACCGGAGTTCGCTTCGTGGCTCAGTGGTTAACGAATCCGACTAAGAACCATGAGGTTGCGGGTTCGACCCCTGGCCTTGCTCAGTGGGTTAAGGATCCTGCGTTGCCGTGAGCTGTGCTGTAGGTCACAGACGCGGCTCGGATCCCGCGCGGCTCGGATCCCGCGTGGCTGTGTAGGCCGGCAGCTACAGCTCCTGTTGGACCTCTAGCCTGGGAACCTCCATATACTGCGGGTGCGACTCTACAGAAAGGCAAAAAGACAATAAATAAATAAATAAATAAATAAATAAAATAAACTGGTATAACCACTACGGAAAACAGTATGGAGATTCTTCAGAAAACTACCCTATGATCCAGCAGTCCCACTCCTGGGCATCTATCACTCCTGGGCATCTATCTGGACAAAACTTTCATTCAGAAAGATACATATACCCCTATGTTCACTGCAGCACTATTCACAATAGCCAAGACATGGAAACAACCTAAATGACAATCAATAGATGAGTGAACTAAGAAAATGTGGTATATACACACAATGGAACACTACTCAGCCATAAAAAAGAACAAGATAATGCCATTTGGAGCAATGTGGCTGGAACTACAGATTTTCATACTATGTGAAGTAAGTCAGAAAGAGACATACCATATGGTATCACTTATATGTGGAATCTAAAATATGGCACAGGAGTTCCCATAGTGGCACAGTGGTTAATGAATCTGACTAGGAACTGTGAAGTTGTGGGTTCGATCCCTGACCTTGCTCCGTGGGTTAATGATCCAGCATTGCCATGAGCTGTGATGTAGGTCACGGACGAGGCTCGGATCTGGTGTTGCTGTGGCTGTGGCATAGGCTGGCAGCTGTAGCTCTGATTCAACCCCTAGCCTGGGAACCTCCATATGCTACGGGTGCGACCCTAAAATGCAAAAAAAAAAGAAAAATACAGCACAGATGAACCTACTACAGAACAGAAGCAGACTCACAGACATGGACAGCAGACTTATGGTTGTGGGGCAGGAGGTGGGATGCACGGAGTGGGATGGACTGGGAGTTCAGGGTTAATACGTGCAAACTATTACATTTAGAATGGATAGACAACGATGTCCTACTGTATAGCGCAGGAAACTATGTCCAGTCCCTTGTGATGGAATAAGATGAAAGATAATATGAGAAAGAGAGTGTGTACAGATGTATGACTGGGTCACTTGGTTGTACAGTAGAAATTTACAGAACAATGCAGGTCAACTATATTTAAAATTTTTTTAAATAATATTAAACAGAAAAAAGTATCATAATGCTTTATACGTTCATTTTTATACACGTTACATTACACACCAAAAAAATCAGGAAAAATGAGGAACTTCTATGCTCTGATATGGAAAAACTTCAAATATATGTTACTAAGTGATAAAAATAGAGATAATCAAGAGAATGAAAAAGCAAAGACATCTTCCAACACACATACCTGATAAAGGACTGAAACCCAAAACAGATAAAGAACTTTTATTTATTTTTTTTTGTCTTTTTGCCTTTTATGTAGAGCCGCACCCGCGGCATATGGAGGTTCCCAGGCTAGGGGTCTAACAGGAGCTGTAGCTGCCGGTCTACACCACAGCCACAGCAATGTGGGATCCGAGCCACGTCTGCAACCTACACCACACACAACTCATGGCAACGCAGGATCCTTAACCCACTGAGCAAGGCCAGGGATTGAACCCACAACCTCATGGTTCTTAATCGGATTCGTTAACCACTGAGCCACGAAAGGAACTCCAGATAAAGAACTTTTAAAACTCAACAATATAAAAGCAAAGAGATTTAAAAATTAGCCAAAAATTTTAAGACACCTCACTAAAGAAGATATACAGATAGCAAATAAACCCATATAAAGATACTCAATATCATATCATCAGAGAATTGTAAATTACAACAAGATACCGCTAAACACCTATTAAGTGGCAAAGTTTACAACACCAAATGATTGCAAGGATGTGGAATAACAGGAAATCTCATTCACTGCTGGTGGGAATGCAAATGTTATAGCCACTTTGGGTGGACACAAACTAGTATCCATGAGGACACAGGTTTGATCCCTGATCTCGCTCACTGGGTTAAGGGTCTGGTGTTAACAAGAGCTGAAGTGTAGGTCACAGATGCAGTTCGGATTTGGCATGGCTGTGACCGTGGTGCAGGCTGGCAGCTTAGCTCCAATTTGACCCCTAGGCTGGGAACTTCCATATACCATGCGTGTGGCCCTAAAAACAAAAACAAAAACAAACAAACAAAAACTTGATGTCCTTCAATAGCTGAATGTATAAATAAATGGTGGTACACCCAGACAATGGAATATTATTTGACGTTTAAAAAAAATGAGCAATCAGGAGTTCCCGTTGTGGCTCAGTGGTTAACGAATCCGACTAAGAACCATGAGGTTGCGGGTTTGATCCCTGGCCTTGCTCAGTGGGTTAAGGATACGGCATTGCCGTGAGCTGTGGTGAAGGTTGCAGACGCGGCTCGGATCCCGCGTCGCTGTGGCTGTGGCGAAGGCCGGCAGCTACAGCTCCTGTTAGACCCCTAGCCTGGGAACCTCCATATGCTGCGGGTGCGGCTCTACATAAATGCAAAAGACAAAAAAAATAATAACAAAATAAATTAAAAAAATGATCAATCAAGCCATGAAAAGACATGGAGGAGGCTTAAATGCGTATTACTAAGTGAACAAGAAGCCAGTCTGAAAAGGGTACATACTGAATGGTTTCAAGCATATGACATTCAGGAAAAGGCAAAATTTTAAAAAATTAAAAGGGGGACAGTAAAAAAACCCAAGAAATCAGTGGTTTCCAGGGGCTCAGGGAGAGGGAGGAGGGATGAACAGACGGAGCACAGGGGATTCTGTGGGCAGTGAAACTGTTCTGTATGATATGATATGGTGCATACATGTCATTATATATTTGTCAAAACGCATAAGATGCACAGCACCAAAAGCAAATCCTAATGTAAACTATGGACTTAAAGTATGAGTACTGGCTCATCAATTCTAACAGGTATACCACATTAATGCAAGGTGTTAGTAACAGGGGAACTGTGTATGCAGAGGGAGTGAAGGAGTTTAGGGGAACTGTCTGTACTTTTCACCCAAATTTTCTCTGTGCCCAAAACTGCTCTAAAAAAATGAAGTCTATTCATTAAAAGCAAAATAACCTACATATAAACAGAAGATTATGATTAGTATGCTATCTCATAATAACCTATACTTGTACTTGCATAAACATGTACAAATAAATCCTTGAATGGCACTCAAGAAAGTAATGACAGTGGAACTTATGGAGATTAAAGAACTTAAATACATATCTAATTATTTAATGAATTCTCTGGAAAAATAAAATATGCACAATATTACCCTGAAGAATGCTATATGAAATAACCAGAGGCAGACTAATAACCTGCTTGATTTGGGTTGTTTCTGGGGATGCTATTCAAAACACCGTCTATGTAAAAAGTCCATAAAATTTATTCAGACCAAACACTAAAAGAACCAAGGAAATGGTGTTCATAACCTATGCAAAACACTTAATTAACTTCATTTATTTTTAGGCTGCTGGTATTGATTATTCTTACGATGTTTTCCTTGAGCTTTACTCACTTATGCCTTTCTATTTCATTTACTAGATCCTTATAAACTTCCTCAAAGGCACAGAAAAATAAAACTGAGAACATCAACTCACCTCAGATTTGTTCATTTTGTGCAGCTTTTGGGCAGAGAACTATGAAGGCAGAACTGGAATAGAGGAAAAAGGAAGGTATTGTTATTAAAGATCTAACCTGACTCAGAACTTCTAGAATGACTTATTTAGAAATCCTGCGAAAGTATCACCTCCTGAGCTAGTAGTCCCTTTGCCTGTTCAGAAGGGGAAGAAAGGCTCATGTTAGCAGCTTTCACCCTCAATCAAACATTATGAAGTATCTGAAAAAGCAAGACTAAGACAACCCACTATCAATGGACAAAATAATGAACAGAAACCATAACTGATGAAATTATCGGGCAGGGAATTTAGAACTATGATTCATATGTTAAAGCTTTAACTGAAAAAGTTTACAACATGAGTAAACAAATAGAGAATTTCAAGAGAGAGAAATTTCAAGAAAAAAAATGGAAATATTAAGAAAAGTATAGTAATTAAGTTGAAAGAATACCCTCAATAGGCAACACGACAGAACTGAAGAAATGTTCAGTAAATCTGAAGACAAGTCAAAAGAAACTTCCCAAACTGAGATAAAAAGAGAAAGTGAGAAAGTAAAGGGGGAGGAGGGGAAGGACAGAATCCAAGGTCAGCAGTACAATTTCAAGTGGCCTAACAAAAATGTATTGGAATCTCAAGAGAAAATGGGAGAGAAGTAGTATCTGAAGACAAAAAGACCAACAGTTTTCCAAAAGTAATAAATGATATCAAACCACAGATCCAAGAAATTCAGATAATTTATCCAAAAAGGTTAAATAATAAAACAAAGACACACCCAGATGCACTGTGTTCAAATAAACGGAAACTGGAGTTCCTGTCATGGCTCAGTGGTTGACAAACCCAGCTCGAATCCATGAGGATGTGGGTTTGATCCCTAGCCTTGTTCAGTGGGTTAAGGACCTGGCATTGCCATGAGTTGTGATGTAGGTCGCAAATGCAGCTCGGATCTGACATTGCTGTGGCTGTGGCGTAGGCCAGCAGCTGTAGCTCCGATTCGACCCCTAGCCTGGGAACCTCCATATGCTGTGGGTTTGGACCTAAAAAGACAAAAAGAAAAAAAATAAATGAAAACAAATAAATGGAAACCAAAATTAGAAATTCTTGAAAGTAGCCAGGAAAAAAACTGACACACTATATACAGACATAACTCATTCTAGTGCACTTTACAGACTGTTTTTTTAAAAAAACAAATTGAAGATTTGCGGCAACCCTGCATTGTCAGATGATGGTTAGTGCGGTTTTCTTTCTTTCTTTTTTTTAGTAGTACAGTTTTTTGTTTTTTTGTTTGCTTGTTTTTGCTTGTTTAGTTCCCAGGCTATGGGTTGAATCAAAGCTACAGCTTCTCGCCTATGCCACAGCCACCGTAACATGGGATCCGAACTGCATCTGTGACCTACACCTCATCTCACAACAACACCGGATCCTTAACACAGTGAGTGAGGCCAGGGATCAAACCCGCATCTTCGTGGATACCAGTCGGGTTCATTATCACTGAGCCACAATGGGAACTCCCAGTAATAAAGTGTTTTTAAATTAAGGTATATACGAGTTTTTACATACTTAGTAAACTAAAGAATAAGGTAAACATATCATTTATATGCACTGGGAAACCAAAAACCTCATGTGACTTGTTTTATTGTGGTGATCCAGAACTTAATCTTTGACATTTCCAAGGTATGCTTGTACAGAAGAACCAACAAAAAGAATCACAGCCAATTTCTTAACAGAAACTCTACAAGCCAGAAGACAATGCGGTGACCATCTTTAATGCGCTTTAAAAAAAAAAAAAAGGAAAGAAAAAAACTACCAATCCAGTAGTCTACAGTATTCTATACCCAGCAAATATATCTCTCAAAAAAATAAAAGTAAAATTAAAACCCTTCCAAACAAAAACAGAAAAAAATTAATTAACAATACACCTGACCTTCAAGAAATATTTAAAGGAATTCCTCAGACAGAAGGAATATGATACTAGACAAAAACATGGACCTACACAAAGAAATTAAGATCTCTGGGAATGGTTGAAATGAGAACAAACACAAAAGACTTTTTTTTTTTACTTTTAATCTAAAGGATAATCGATTGTCTAAAGCAAAAAGAGTGGAAAAGTTCTGTGAACTTATAGCATATGGAAAAGTAAAATGTATAATAACACAAAAGATGGGGTGATGAAATTGATGGGAGTATACTGTTTTAAGAATCTTACAATACACACAAAGCAGTAGAATATATCTGAAGGTCCACTGTGATTCACTAAAGAAGTTAATTTAAACTCTAGGGCAACCACAAAAGTTTTTTTTTTAAGAGGGATAAAACAGTAAGCCAATAGTGGAGAAAAATATGAAATCATGAAAACTACCACTAAATCCAAAAGTAATCAAAGAAAGAGGAAAATAGGAACAAAGACTAGACAAGCCCAGTGGAAAGAAACTAACAAGATGGCAGATTTTAACCCAACCATCTCAATAATTGGTATAAACATACCAATTAAATGACAGTTTGCCAAATTGTAATAATAATAATAATAAAAAACTATGTGCTCTCTACCAGCAATGTATTTTAAGTGTAAAAACATAGTGATGAAATTAAATTTATACTTTAAGGCAGAAAAGTAAAATTTATGATAAAATTCTCTCTCTCTGTTCTTTGAGACTCTTCCCTCAAACTTTAGTGTGCAATGTCCATCCACATTACACATTAACCAGACCTCCTCAAAGATGGGAATGACTGGAGTTCCCACTGTGGCACAGTGGGTTAAGAATCTGATTACAGCAGTTCAGGTTACAGAGGCACAGGTTTGATCCCCAGCCTGATGCAATAGGTTAAAGGATCCAGCATTGCCACAGCTGTGGCTTAGGTTGAAGCTGGGGCTCATACTCAATCCCTGGCCTGGGGACCTCCACATGCCTTGGATGCAGCCACTGAAAAAAAGACAGGAATGCCTATTTAACCATAACGATTCTCCCCCTTCCCCCACTTCTTCTGATGTTAGCTAGGTAACTTCTTAAAAGATTAACATTCTTTCTCAGTTCTGTAAGGGGTCATGACGACTTGCTGCTCACTTTGTATGTGCTCACCTGGACTACTGTATATTTCGTGAATTTTATGCAAATTGTCAGTATGTCATTTTGATGTATGATCCTTTGTATCAAAAATGGGTAGTATGATCCCTCTCTGGGCTCAGATTGGATTCACAGCGAAATGGCCAAATACACCAAGAAGGTCAGAATCGTGGGTAAATACGGAACCCATTATGATGCTTCTCTCAGGAAAATGGTGAAAAAAATTGCAATCAGCCAGTGTGCCAAGTACACTTACTCCTTCTGTGGCAAAACCAAGATGAAGAGCTGTGGGCATCTGGCATTGTGGTTCCTGCAGGAAAATGGTAGCTGGTGGTGCCTCGACCTACAACATTACTTCTGCTGTCACAGTAAAGTCTGCCATCAGAAGACCGAAGGAAATGAAGGACCAGAAGAAGCACCACCATTGGAAAGCCTATAATAAATGGGTTAATTTAATGGAACAAAACTAAAAAGTAAAAATTAAGAAAATGTATATGACTGTGCCTTCAACTTCTAACAGGCCAAACAGTTCTCAGAGCTTCGGAGAGTCTGTCTCCCAGGTTATAATCCTCAGGTTGGCTTGACTAAAATCCGCTTTCTTCTTAATTTGACTGTTAACTGAATTTTCACCAATTATAGCCAGATCAAAAGAAAAAGGATAACGGATTTCCAGTCATGGCACAGCAGAAACAAATCTGACTAGGAACCTTGAGGTTGCAGGTTTGATCCCTAGCCTTGCTCAGTGGGTTAAGGATCTAGTGTTGCCGTGAGCTATTGTGTAGGTAACAGATGCAGCTCAGATCTGGCATTGCTGTGGCTGTGGCATAGGCCGGCAGCTGTAGCTCCAATTCAACCCCTAGCCTGGGAACCTCCATATACCCTAAAAAAAGAAAAAAAAAGTAAAAGGATTAAAAAAAGATATTCCTTGGGAATTCCCATTGTGGCTCAGCAGTAATGAACCCAACTAGTATCCATGAGGATGTGGGTTCAATCCCTAGCCCCACTCAGTGGGTTACGGATCCAGTGTTGCTGTGATCTGTGGTATAGGTCACAGATGTGGTTTGGATCTGGTGTTGCTGTGGCATAGGCCAGCAGCTGCACCTCCAATTTGACCCCCTAGCCTGGGAACTTCCATTTGCCATGTGGTATGGGTGTGGCCCTAAAAAGGGAAAAAAAAAGATATTTCTTGCAAACTCCAATCAAAATAAAGTTGTACTGATTATCTTACTATCAGAGTAGACTTAAGAAAAAAATATTACCAGGAATAAAGTGTGATACTACATTATGTCTGTGATAAATGACAGATGATACAAGTGTCAAATCACCAGAACACGTAACAATCCTAAATTTATATACAAAAAAGAACTTCAAAATACAAGAATTGAAAGAAAAAAATGATAAACCCACAATTAGAGTTCAAGACTTCAATATTTTTTTCTCAGTAGATGACAAAAGAGGTAGACAGAAAACCAGTAAGGATATATAAGAACTGAGCCACACTATCAACCACGCTGACCCATGTAGTATTTACAGAAAACTGTATCATCAAGAGCAAAATAGTCATTAATGCACGTTAAAAATATCCCCAAGACAGATACTATCCTTGGCCACAATTTTTTTTTTTTTTTGCCAAGCCCACAGCATATGAAAGTTCCCAGGCCCGACCCAAGCCACTGCAGTGACAATGCCAGATCCTTAAACCACTGAGCAGAAAACTCAACAAGTTTTAAAAAACTCCAAATCTCAGCAAGTTTTAAAGAACTGAAATATGTAACAAAGTATATTCTTTGACCAAAACAGAATTAAACTAGAAATCAATTAATAGAAAAAAATCTAGAAAACTCCCAAATTTTGGAAATTAAATAACCAGTGGGTGAAAAAAGAAATCACAGGGAAAGGTTCTTTTTTTTAAAAAAACAGCAAATTTAATGGAAATGAAAATAAAACATATGAGAATTTGAGGGATGTAGCTAAAGCAGTATTTAGAGGACAGTTATACCTTAAACCCAACATCACGAATGATCAAGGAGACATTACTACAGATGTTACAGACATTAAAGTTATTTATTTACAATAAAAATTGATAACCATTAGTTAAACTAATTAAGGAAAAATCCCAAATATACAAAGAAAAGTGGAAAACATCAACAAACACAAGTGATAAAAGATAAAATAATGGAAAAAAGATTCCATCAATAGCAATAAAACATAAAAATATAGTAAAAACGCAAATCTTTTATGAACAAGACTATAAAGTGCTAAGGGGGCAAAAATCAAAGAGAACTTGAACAAATGGGAAGGCCGACAGTAAGATCCGACATCATAAAGGGGTCCATTCCTCCTAGCTGAAGGTAACCATTAAGAGGAGCATGATAAAAAGTACCAATATATTTTTTAAAACATAATTTATCCTAAAGTACCAGTAGGAACTATAAGTAAACTTGTATAATCTCAAAGTGTCGAGAAAGCTTTTGAGTGTTTAAAAAGGAATAGCAGTAATTCGAACCATGGGGAAAATCAAATTGCCTCCATGGCAAAAACTACCAGTGAGTAAAGTTAAAAGGCAAACGAAAAAAATATTTCCCATTCATTTGACAAAGTACCAGCTGGCTGCATGACGCTGGGTAATTCACTTCACCTGTGCCTTCATTTTCCTTCTGCTGAAACTGAAGAACCAGTTAAGTCACCGGGTAGGTGTGAGGATTGGGTGAACACCCGCTGCAAACGCTCTTGCAAACACGTCACACCACTTACTCATTCCGCACTTCGTGCACATGAGGAAACTTGCGAAGGCTTCCAACCCTCCCTCCACCCCGCGAGGCGGGGGACGCAGCACGCGGCATCCGGGTGCTGCCAGGTGTGTCCAGCCCCGCCCCCGGCCTCACCCCGAGCCCGCCCGGCCGGGTCACGCGCGCGCCCGCCTGCCGAGCTTCCGGACTCGCGCCCGCCCGACCCGAGCCCTTCGCTGCCGGTCGGAGGCGCTTCGCCTGACAAAGGGAGGAAGGCGAACCCTCGCCGCCACCCTCCCACTCGGCCGTCCCCGCGCTCGTACGTCCGGCCAGGCGGGCCCCGCTGGCCCCGCGCCGCGCGGACCTGCCCCAGACGCCGCCCCGAGGGTCACCACCGCCTGCGAGTCGCCGAAGTTTAGGATACTACCCCGCGCGGGTGCGAGCCCACTCCTCATCTCCTTCCCCCCGGCTCCCAGACCCCACGGAGCTGCCTGGCAGTCCCCTTCTTACCTGGAGGGGCACAGTCTCCGCTCGTGGCCGAGTGCCAGGCCGGGTCAAGGCGCGGTGCGGCTAAGACGCGGAGACCGGGGGCCTGTCACCCACTCGCGGCTGGAGGTGGGGGAAGGGCGGCCACCGGCGCGCTCGCAGCACCGCACATGCGCAGATGCAGGGGCTGCTCGCGGTCCCAGGGTCCTCCGAGGGGTGGGCCATCGAACTTCGGGACTACATTTCCCATAAGCCTGCGGGGCCGCGCCGTAGAGACTCTCAAGAATGTCTTCACCTTGTTTAGCCGGTCGGAGGAGCGCTGACCAACATAATGCCTTGGGGTGGGGGCGGGGGGGACTTCATTTCCCTCAGAAAGGTTGAGTTACAATCACTACTTCCCTCAAATACGGGACACTGGCTTTTAAAGATTACACAGGTGATTGATGTTAACTATTTAAATTAGAAACGTATAAAATAAAGCAAATGTCACCCATAATGTCACTTTTCGAAGGTATGTAACATTAAATTCACACCCTCCTGATATTTAAAAAAAATAAAATTGGGCATAAGGATACCGTGTGCTGCAACTAACTTTTTTTTCAAGCTTTATGTTCACAGTTAAATTTGAGAAGAATGTACAGAGTTCCAATATACCATCTGCCCCACGCATATATGGCCTCCTCCACTATCAACATCCAGTACCAGAGCAGTGCATTTGTTTAGCAGTGCACTGACCTAAAGTCGACAGTTTATACTAGGGTTCACTTTCGGTGTTGAACACTCCACAGGTTTTGACAAATACATGACATGTACGCACCATTATGGTATCACACAGAACAGTTTCACTACCCACAAAGTCCTCTATGCTCCATTTGTTCATCCCTCCTCCCTCTCCCTGAGCCCCTGGAAACCACTGATTTTTTGTTTTTTACTGTCCCCCTAATTTTGCCTTTTCCTTAATGTCTTATGGCTGGAATCGCTCAGTATGTAGCCCTTTCACTTAGTAATATACATTTAAGTTTCCTCCACATCTTTCCATAGCTGAATAGCTCGTTTCTTTTTAGCACTGCATAACATTCCACTGTCTGCACGTACCACTATTTATTTATCCATTCAGCTACTGAAGGACAACCTGGTTGCTTCCAAGTTTTGACAATTATGAATAAAGCAATAAGCATCCCTGTACAGCGTTTTGTGTGGAAATAAAATGTTTCTCATTTGTGTAAGTACCAAGGAGCACAACATTTAGACTGTATGGTAAGAATATGATTAATTTTGTGAGAAACTGCCAGACTGTCTTCCAAAGTGGCTGTAACATCTGCATTCCCACCAGCAATGAATGAGAATTCCTTACCAGCATTTGGTGTTGTCAGTGTTGTGGATTTTGGCCATTTTAACAGGTGTGTAGTGGCAGCAACTAGATTTTAGTTAAAACAAAAAAGCTACTGTTCCTGAAGCAAACTTGGGTCTATATGCCCACACATGGTGAAGCCAACCTACTGACACCAGACTGTGGTGAAGGAAAAAGCAGCATTTATTGCAAGGCCAAGCAAGGAGTACTTGCATGGCTAATGCTCAACACAATGGAATGTCCCAATGGCTTTTAGGGAAAGGTTTGGTTTTTTCCTATATTTTAAATAAACCTTTACTGGATAAATAAAACAGTAAAAATATTAAAGAAACATCCTATTGCCTTGGCACTACTTCCATCTTTGTATATTCCTTCCCATCTTTTGGTCATATTTCCATAGCTATAATAAATCTCTTTATTTTATCGTTTCAAATATTTTTATGTTTAGTCTTTAAAAATAAAGGAAAAAAATGCACCTATTAGAGAGTAAGTCCTTAATAAGTGCTAAATGGTTTTCCTAGATTTAAAGGGATGAAAATGTTAAGGTCTTTTTCTTATGTTAACTTTTCTAAAGATAATTCGCCATTGCATTTCAGAGGTACTCAATCAAATGTAGTAAATACTTAATATTCTGTTCAATTTATATTTAAATTTTTTTATTCTGAGTCTATGAACGAGAGTGACTTGTAATCTTTTACATTCTTTTGTTTGAATTCTAGGGAAAAGTTTTTAAAGACAGGGTGAGGGAGAGGGTGGTGGGGTGTGGAATAATCAGTTGGTTCATGGACATTTTTCTGATTGGTTGGGGGTGAGGTAATCAGGAGTCAAAATCATCAACTTTCTGGTTTCAACCGGACTGGGGTCCATGTGCTTGTGGTCAACATGTAGTTAATTTCTACCACCTGGTAGAGGTTTCAGGATTTACAAAATAGTTCAAGCATATCGTTCAGAATATTATAGTCTTTGAGGAAGAACTAAAGGTCCTCGACTTTGTTTAATGGCTAAACTATTATTTTGTCTTGTTTGACTGTTTTTCTTTGTTTTTGTATTTTCTCATTTCTCTGATTAAATTGGCTCTTTGGAACTTGAGGAAAGCATAGGAAGCCAAAGTTTTGTTACAAACAAGAGGCAGCAGTTCCCCGTCATGGCTCAGTGATTAACGAACCCGACTAGTGTCCATGAGGATGTGGGTTCAATCCCTGGCCTTGCTAGGTGGGTTAAGGATCCGGCGTTGCTGCGAGCTGTGGTGTAGGTCACAGACACGGCTTGGATCCTGAGTTGCTGTGGCTGTGGTGTAGGCCCACAGCTACAGCTCCAATTCGACCCCTAGCCTGGTAACCTCCACATGCTGCAGGTGTGGCCCTAAAAAACAAAAGCCAAAAACAAACAAAAAAACCCAAAACAACAACAACAACAAAAACAAGAGGTAGAGGACATTGTGTGGGGGGGTTTCTGTCCTGGGAAGGCCTCATAGAGCTTTTCTCAATTATAGTACTTGAACACAAGTGTCTATAGCAGCATTATTCACAATAGCCAAAAGTGGAAACAACTCAAGTGCCCATAAATAGAAGAATGGGTACATAAAATGTGGTATAGACATTTAAGAGAATATTATTTATTCAGCCAAAAAAAGAATGAAGTGCTGAAACATGCTACAATATGGATGAACCTTGAAGATAAACAAGGTAAAATTAGCCACATACCAAATAACATATATTGTATAATTCCACTACCTAAACTATCTAGAATAGGTAAATTCGTAGAAAGAAAGTAGAATAGAGATTACTGGGGACTAGGGAAAGGGAGGTATGGGAGTTATTACTTAATGGGTAGAGAATTTCTGTTTGGGAAGATGAAAAAGTTTTGGAAACAGACAGTGGAGATGGCTAAACAACACTGTCAATGTGGTTAGCACCACTGAATTGTACACTTAAAAGTAGTTAAATTGGTGAATTTTATACTACATGTTTTTCCAGAACTAAAAAAACAATAAACTGGATTGAAGTAATTATTGCAGAACTCTGAAAATTACTAAAAATCAAAGTGTCAGCAAGATTTTTTTTTTTTTAGGGCCGCACCTGCGGCATATGGAGGCTCCCAGGCTAAGGGTCGAACTGGAGCTACAGCTGCTAGCCTATACCACAGCCACAGCAACGGCAGATCCGAGCCGCATCTGTGAACTACACCACAGCTCACGGTAATGACGGATCCTTAACCCACTGAGGAAGGCCAGGGATTGAACCCGCAATCTTATGGTTCCTAGTCGGATTTGTTAAGCACTGTGCCAAGACAGGAACTCCAAGATATTTTTAATTATTTATTGTTTGCACTGTTTTGATTCTATTTTTGTTTGATGGGTTAATTCCATACTTTATCATAAAGAAAATGAGAATACTCAGGATATTTTTAAAAGAGAGATTAATAACTATTAGATATAAAATGTATTTCAAAGCTAAAACAGTAAGAAACTTTTTGGCTGTGCCTGAGACATGTGGAAGTTCCTGGGGCAGGGATCAAACCTGCGCCCCAGGGATCAAACCTGAGCCACAGCAGTGACAATGCTGGATCTTTAACCTGCTGTGGCATAAGAGAACTCCCCATAAAAATTTGTTAATACTGGCAAAGAAATAAAGAACCTCAAAAGTATATATTAATTTAATGTCTGTTTTCACAGCATTTGTGAAAAACTGGAATTTTCTATGATTGTTCTTAGGCCACTAATTAACAATTTGGAGAAAAAAATGTTAGGTTCCTGACTGCACATTAGAACAATTACGTATAATCTAGCTGCATGATTTAAATTTTAAAGTGGGAGTTCCCATCGTGGCGCAGTGGTTAACGAATCCGACTAGGAACCATGAGTTTGCAGGTTCGATCCCTGCCCTTGCTCAGTGGGTTAACGATCCGGCGTTGCCGTGAGCTGTGGTGTAGGTTGCAGACGCGGCTCGGATCCCGCGTTGCTGTGGCTGAGGCTCAGGCCAGTGGCCACAGCTCCGATTGGACCCCTAGCCTGGGAACTTCCACATGCTGCGGGTGCGGCCATAAACCCGCGGCCATAAAATGACAAAAAAAAGGCAAAAAAAATAAAGAAATAAATTTTAAAGTGAAAAGTATCAAAGTAGTTAAAAAGAAATGGTAAGGGAATATTTTTATATTTTTTTGAGTGAGAAGTTTTAACCCCAAAGGAAGAAAATCATAAAGAAAATAACTGACAAATTCAGCTACAAAGATAATTAAATTCTGAAAAACATGCTACAAAGTTAAAGACAAACAAGCTGGGAAAATATATGTGGTACATGAATAAAGAAATGGGGTAGGGAGTTCCCTTCGTGGCTCAGTGGTTAACGAATCTGACTAAGAACCATGAGGTTGCAGGTTCGATCCCTGGCCTTGCTCAGTGGGTTAAGGATCCGGCGTTGCCGTGAGCTGTGGTGAAGGTTGCAGACGTGGCTCGGATCCCGCCTTGCTGTGGCTGTGGCAAAGGCCGGTGGCTACAGCTCCTGTTAGACCCCTAGTCTGGGAACCTCCATATGCTGCGGATGAGGCTCTACATAAAGGCAAAAAGACAAAAAAAAAAAAAAAGAAATGGGGTATTCTTAATTTATGAACTCCTCTTACAAATTAACATACCCCAATAAGAAAAATAAGCTACGGATATGACCAGACGATTAAAAATGAAATACATAGAAAAATAAGTGTGTCAAAAATGTTTTCTTGGAGTTCCTGCTATGGTGCAGTGGGTTAAGAATCCAGCTGCAGTGGCTTGGGTTGCAGTGGAGGTGATGGTTGGATCCCTGGCCCAAGAACTTCCACATGCTGTGAGTGCGGCCATTAAGAAAAAAAAATCATCTCAGGAGTCTTCTTGTGACAGGCTCAGTTGGTTAAGGATCCAGCACTGTCACTGCTGCAGCTTGGGAAGCTGCTCTGGTGCAGGTTCGATAGCTGGCTCGGGAACTTGTGCATGCCACAGGTGCAGCCAAAAAAAAAAAAATGTCTTCTCTCTATTCAAAATCAAAGAAAAGCAATATGATAACTCATGTAATATCATTTTGACCTAGAAGTTTGGCCAATGTTTAAAGGAGTAATGAGGAGTTCCCATCGTGGTGCAGGGGAAAGAAATCCGACTAGGAACCATGAGGCTGTGGGTTTGATCCCTGGCCTCAGTGGGTTAAGGATCCGGTGTTGCCATGAGCTGTGGTGTAGGTCACAGACGCGGATTGAATCTGGCGTTGCTGTGGCTGTGATGTAGGCCGGTGGCTGTAACTCTGATTGGACCCTTACGTGGGAACCTCTATATGCTGCAGGTGTGGCCCTTAAAAAAAAAAGCAGCCAAATAAAAGAGTGATGATACCCAGGGTTGGAACAACTTGGAAAATTTTTTTTATAAAAGTCTGGTGGGACTATAATATATAAAATCATTCTGAAGGCCTCATTGTATCCAAAGTTAAAAATTTTAAATTACCATAGCTTTTAAGCTTATACAATGATGTATATACAAGAATGTTCTTACCTTGCAATTTATATCTGCAAAACACTGCAGACAACCTAAGAATCTTTCAATAAATAGAAGAAAAATAAATTGTGATAAGTAAATAGAATTTGGAGAGACACTGAGAATGATAATGTACACTAACTCCATGGGGAGATGTTGAACGCATTGAGAAATGAATAATTGTACACGCTGGGGGTTTGGGATGGAAGCACTATAAAATTTGGCTGTGATGATTGTTGTACAACTATAAATGTAATAAAATTCACTGAGTAATAAAAAAGAGAAATGAATAAATGTAAAGCATACAAGAGTATTCAAGTGTGATCCTATTTTTGTAAAAATTATGCATATTTAATACTAAATACCAAAATGTACAAAAAGAAGAAATACACACTCTTCCTCCAACAAACACACACAAAATAAATTTCCTACTGCCTGTGCATAACACACGGAGTACTGTGTATACGGACTGTTTCTGAAGACCCTGCAAAATTTAAGACCACATTATTTTCTATTCATTTCCTCTTAGGAATAAAGGCAAAGAGTAGAGGACGTTTTTTTGAATATTTTAAATGTTGCCTTTAATTTTTTTGATCTTCCACTAAGGTTTCACACTCTCTTCTCAACCAGCTACCCACATATCCTAGTGGGTGTTTGATCTTCTGAGCGTGCTATAATATCCACTTCTCTTCCAACAAGCACGGGTACCAAGAGTAAGTACCTGCTTGGATGACACTGCCATTGAATGTAAAGAGACTTTAACTGTAATAATAATGACTGTTTAAAGTGGAGCAAATATCCCAAAGAACATAAGTAGCAGTGTTTTGTTCAGATGGTGATAAAAAATTTTTACTTCTGTTCACTTGCTCCAATGACATTACAATGGGGCACAGATTTTATCCCAAAACTTGCGTACTCTGTTATATTAAAATCCACTGGTCTTTCTTGTACTTTGAATGGATTATTTATTCAGGCATCACGCCCTGGCCATTTGAAAAATACTGCCTTACGGAGTCATAAAGATCTCTGAAATGCTGATACCTCATCTTATACAGGATCAAACGACCATAATAATATCACCACTGGGCTCATCAGAAAGGTTTTAGTAAGTATTGGGACGCAGAATCAGGTTTTTGCCAAAATTCTAATTTTCACTTGAAAGCTCGGTTTCTCATTGGACAACAGAGTCACATGTTTTCCCTGAAATGACAGCTCACTTGATTCATTTTTTGAGAAAATGTCTGCCAAATACCCAGCCTTCGTTGAGTCTTAGCTGTTCACGTAAAATTGTTTCATGAGAAAAGCAGCTAGTTGGGCTCATGACTCAAACAACTGAACAGTGGTTTTCCTGGAGACAACATCATGCTTCTGAACCTTGTATGTACTTCCTGTTTCATGAGACAGAATATTAAAAGGACGTGTGTTCGAAGGCTGAGACAGTGCAATTAATCATTTTCACTGCTCCACTAAGGACATTTTTTTTCTTTTTTCCTTTTTTTTTGGGGGGGGGGTCTTTTGTCTTTTTAGGGCCGCACCTGCAATATATGGAGATTCACAGGCTAGGGGTTGAATCAGAGCTACAGCTGCCGGCCTACACCACAGTCACAGCAACACGGAATCCGGGCCGCGTCTGCAACCTACCCCAGAGCTCACGGCAACGCTGGATCCTTAACCCACTGAGTGAGGCCAGGGATCAAACCCGCATCCTCATGGATACTAGTTGGGTTCATTAACCACTGAACCACGACTGAACGCCTCCAGTAAGTGCATTCTTAAGTGAAACTGGCCTTTCTTTCCTGCATTTGCATGAGAGTGCAGAAAGCACTGACTGCCAGTGCGGTTTGGTGCTACTGTCTGGAATCCTGCTGTGGCTCCAGCAGGCTCCCCCACCAACTGCTTCTGCACCATCAGTGCAAATGTCAACTCAACAAAATAGGAAAATAATGCCTAAGTATTATTATTACAATAATCGTGACTTCCTAGATCCCCTGCAAGGGTCAAGACCCAGGG
>PVHT020000012.1:5525562-5550936 GCA_004024745.2 Catagonus wagneri | reverse complement strand
TTTGTCTTTTTGCCTTTTCTAGGGCAGCACTCGCGGCAATGTGGAGGTTCCCAGGCTAGGGGTCTAACAGGAGCTGTAGCTGCCGGCCTACACCACAGCCACAGCAACGCGGGATCCGAGCCGTGTCTGCAACCTACACCACAGCCCATAGCAACACCAGATCCTTAACCCACTGAGCAAGGCCAGGGATCGAACCTGCAACCTCATGGTTCCTAGTTGGATTTGTTTCCTCTGAGCCACGACGGGAACTCCCCGGGTCTTAAAACAATTCTTTTCCTAAGATACTGAGTAAGAGGTTCAGGTTTTCCCGCCAAACAGCTTCATTTTCTACTCCTTTATGCAGCATTCCTGGCATCAGTTGTCACCCACCTACTGGCGGCTGACACTGCTTGGGCACAGCTGTGCGTGACCCAGAGCTCTCTCCACTTGTGAGCTTACATTATACTTGGTAAGACAGGCAATAAACGGTAAGTAATATACAGCACATGTCAGATGGCGTTCATCGCTAAGAAGGTCCTATGGGTGGGATTTTTTTTTTTTTTGCCTTTTAGGGTCACACCCATGTCATATGGAGGTTCCCAGGCTAGGGGTCAAATCAGAGCTACAGCTGCCAGCCTACACCACAGCCAAAGCCACAGCAAGGTGGGATCCGGGCCGAGTCTGCAATCTACAGCACAGCTCATGGCAACGCTGGATGGATCTTTAACCCACTGAGTGAGGCCAGGGATCAAACCTGCATCCTCATGGATACTAGTCAGATTTGTTTGTGCTGAGCCACGACGGGGATTCTGGGGGTGAATTTTTGAATTGAGTGGCTAGAGAAGGTTTTAGTCATCAGGTGAGGTTTGAGCCAAGATATTAGGCACTGCAATGTCTATAATCATAAGTCCAAGACTTCATAATCAGACTCCTATGGGTGCACGTTCCCTACCTTGTATTATTTCCAGTGTCTGACAGCACCACCCCATCCAGTTACCAATTTTTCCTAGCAAGTCAATATGTCTCCCTCTTTATTATGTCTGAAATGATGGGAAGGAATGATAACTAATCATAGCTTCTCCTTCATTTGGGGCACTGAGAAGTAGCCTTCAATTTATTTTTTTCTGGGAAAAATTACAAAATAGGAAGCCTGCAAAAATTCTCCTGATTTGAAGTATCTCATGCTCTCTTTCCTCTATTTTTAACATAAATTAACTCAGGGACGGAAGAGCTTGAACCTCGAAAAATTCAGTTATCTTCCTGAGTATTTGACAAGTCCATCTTTCTTTTCAATGAACAAAGGGGTTTTACATGGCCAGTGGCTTAGTTTTCATCCCGGGATCCTCTGGGCATGCATAGACCGTCTGTCTCATTTATCGCGGCCTTCCCAGCACTGTGCTTGGTAGAGATGCTGAATGAATGAATGACTGGGACAAGAACTAATGACGCCTGAAACCCAACTACTACCAGTAACATGCAGTTCTGAGGTCCTGACCACCCGGGTGTACCAAGTGCTGCCTATGCAGCCTGCATCTGCTGGAGTGGGCAGCTTCCAGCATCACCCAAATTTTCAGTGCTGCCCACCTCAGTGGAACAGTGGTGCCCCTGCAGGACACCAGTGTGGGCAGCTGCTCCTTCAGCCCTTCTCTCCTGCAGGCCAGGTCTTGGGACTGCAAAGAACTCCAGCCCGCTCCTTGCTCTATCTGCTCTTCGTGGAGAAACACCTAAAGAATACTTTTTATCTCAATTTGGGGAAAAAAGTCATTCTGAATCAGGTTTATTACTAGATGCATTGTTTTGTTTGTTTTTTGTCTTTTTAGGGCCACACCCACAGCATATGGAGGTTCCCAGGCTAGGGGTTGAATCAGAGCTGTAGCTGCTGGCCTACACCACAACCACAGCAATGTGGGATCTGAGCCGAGTCTTCAACTTCAACCTACACCACAGCTCATGGTAACGCCAGATCCTTAACCCATTGAGCGAGGCCAGGGATCGAACCTGCATCCTCATGATACTAGTCAGGTTCATTAATCACAGAGCCACAAGAGGAACTCCTGGATGCATTGTTTTTATAGAGGAGTCAGAGATAATTTCATACAGGTCAGAAAGATATGGCTGAGAGTATTAATGGGCAAAGTATTATTACACAATGAAGCAACTGAATCAAAGCTTCCCATGTTTTGTGAGTAGATCCATAAATGGATTCGGAGTCTACCGGTCCAAAAACCTGTTTACAAATGGAAAAACTAAAGCCTGGAGAAGCCAACAAGTTCTAATTCTGACAAGATAATCTGTTTATGGTTTCAAAATGATAATATGACTCTTTTCAGGGGTCAAGTTCAGTTTTTCCTTAGAAGGACTCATAGAACTCAGCAAGCTGTTGCACTCATGGTTATGATTTGCTGCAGGGAAAGGATACAGGTTTTTTTTTTTCGCCTTTTGTCATTTTAGGGCCGCACCCGCGGCATGTGGAGGTTCCCAGGCTAGGGGTCTAATCGGAGCTGTAGCCACTGGCTCACACCACAGCCACAGCAATGCAGGATCCGAGCCGCGTCTGCGACCTACACCACAGCTCATGGCAACGCCGGATCATTAACCTACTGGGCAAGGGCAGGGATCGAACCCGCAACCTCATGGTTCCTAGTCGGATTCGTTAACCACTGCGCCACGACGGAACTCCAGGATACATGTTAAAATCAGCAATGCAAAACGCGCAAAGGCCAGGGTCCTAGAGACACCAGGTGCAAGATTCCAGTTCTCCTCTGTCAGCAGTGTCATGCAGATTGGCTTGATTCTCCCAACAATGCTGTGTGACATCACACAGGGGGTACCGCGCACCTGAAGCTCAGCAGAGCCTTGGTGTCCAGGGTCTTCACTGAGGGTCAGTCTTACGGGCATGTCTGACTGTCCACACAGGTGATCTTAGCCTCCAGTCCTTCCTCAAGTCAAGCTGATACCACATGGACCAAGGCCCCCAGTATAAATCACATTGTTAGCATAAATCATCTGGCTGGTTCAAGGCCTCCAGGTCAAGAAAAGCACTCTTGTCAGACAAGATACTCCACAAGCTTAGAGGTTGTCTCCCAAGAGCTGGGCAAAAGTCAAACCTTTCTTTGGAAGGTACAAGGTTTAGCAACCTGCACTTGCTTGAGTTAACACTTTCCTGCATAATGCTCTGCAGTGCTTTTTCTATGTCATGGGAAACTGGTTTTGTATTGTGCTTTGTTTTCCAGAAAAGCAATCCTGAAAAACACTGAGATGGTCTTCGTGTACAAGCAATCATTTCTATGTGTCCAACCATCAGTCACCTTTTGCGGACTAGCTTGAAGGAAGTTTATTTCTGTATCAGAAGTAGCTGATATCTCCGTGGGATATGGAGAAGGAGTGGCCTCAATTAAAGGCCCACATGTCTCCACGCCCTTTACAGCATGACTTTGCACTCTCCTTATTAGGAGGTGCAGTCTCTTTCCCTGCCTCCTGAACTGAGGCTGGCTTTGTAACTTGTTGTGGCTACAAAGCTATGAAAATAAGGATATATTGGCCGTCATATGTTCCTACGTTCTCTTAGAACCCTGTTGGAACAAGAGAGACCACGAGGAAGAGAGCCAGTTGTTCCAACTGAGTCCCTTCTAGACCAGCCTACAAAGAGGTGATGCCCAGATAAATGAGAAAGCCCTACTAGGTCACCAGAGCTGCCTACGCAACCCCCCAAACTGGTCAATATGCACAAGTGAGGCAGGCCAAGACCAGAAAAATCTCCCAGCTGACCTACAGACTCATAAGCAAGAGTAAATGTTTATCGTTTTATGCTACTGAGTTTTAGGAGTCTGTTACACAGCAACAGCTGCCTGACACAGTGGGAAAGCAAATGGAGGAACAAAAGTACTTTTTGATATTAAAATGTCTCAACACAAATCAGATAACTGTCATGACATGTTTTCTCAACACAACGCTGTTAGCCAAACATCGCTGGTTCTAAGGAATGTGGCAATGAAGTATCAGCAATCCTTGTCCTTTAGTTTTTCAAAAAAAGTTCTTGTAACATTTTACTTGTCAATTGGTCTTTTAAAACTTTTATTAAAAAATGTTTAAGTGTGGAGTTCCTGTCATGGCTCAACAGAAACGAATCTGACTAAAATCCATGAGGACACAGGTTGGATCCCAAACAACCCAAACTGAGGAACGTTCAACACAGTAACTGATCCATACTTCTCAAAATGCCACGGTCAGAAAGACAAGGAGAAACTGAGGAATTGTCACAGACTGTAGGAGACAAGACAACTAAATGCAGTGTGGGGTGGCAGGTGAGATCCTGGACCAAACACCCGAGAAAGCAAGAAGGCATTAGTGGAAGAATGGGGAAATCAAATTTACAGGTTAGTAACGTACCAATTCTCTAACTGTACCAATTAGCATTTCAATAATTCTTAGTTTTGATCATTGAACTGTGGGTATGTACAACATAAATGTTAGTGGAAACTAAGTGAAGCGTATATAGGAACACCTTGTACTATTTTTGCAACTCTTCTGAGAGTCTAAAATTCTTTCAAAATAAAATGGCAACAATGCGGACACTCACCCTTTATCCGTTGGTCACTCTGGTTGAGCTGATGCATCTCCGGGCTGGTGTGTTAGCTGTACATTCCAAAGGCCATTCTTTCTATGGCTCTGTCAGGTGGGTGGTCTCTGGATGGTGAGACATACATTAGGGTTAGTGGATCCCACAGTCATCTACCCATTACTGTACCTCCTTTGCTAAAAAGTGGGTGGCTTGGCCTGAGGTGACAGTATGTGATATGCTACGTTGTTGGATCAAATACGGTGTGAACCTTCAGGCAAGCAGGAGAGGCAAACCGACCCCATAACATGTACTGTGTTGATTGCAGCAGAGGTTAAGCTGCTCTCCTTCCAGAGTGGAAGAGATCTGATGCGACCAAACTGTTACCATGTGGCTGACTGGTCTCCCTGCGGAATGGTGCCATGTGGGGGGCTGAGTGTTTTTGTGGGGCAGACACTCCACGGTGGCAGCAGCTGGTGGTCCCATTATTAGCCTCTTCCCTGCTACCATTGTGCCAGCACTGGGGTGGTCACTGACGGAGGCTGCCCAGTGACAGCTGGCTGAACCACGCCGTCTGCTTGGTTTAGTCTCTCCCGTGGTAGATGCTCTCAGGTGGGTGTTACCGTGTGATGCTATATAGATCTCGCTTTGCGCCTACTCAGGATCCACCTGCATCTTCTCCAAACTTGCTCTGACCCTGACGTTCCAGTCTCCTCACAGGCCCCTGACCCGCCAGCCAAGCCATTCACATTTGCCTGTGGGCCCATATATACGCTTCTTTTGCTTTCCTTTTCTTTCTCCAAAAAGGAATAACCAGATGTATGACCTGGAGCTCTGCCAGTTGGGGGGATCTTGGGGTTACCCCCAGGCGGGGCTGTAGTGCAACAGTCCATTTTCAGTTTATAACCTCATACTGAGCCAATCCATTCATGAGTTGAGCTTGACTTTTCCCCTCCTCCATCAGCTGATCGTAATAGCTCCCCCAACACAGCCATAGGTGTGAGCTGAGGGACAGGTGCTGACCAAACAATGGTGGGTGACATGGGGGTCTGGGACACCAGCTCACACAGCTCACTTTGCCCTCTGGCCCTGCTCATGCCCAGTTTTCATGTCCCTCTTTTTGTTTTGCTCTTGCCTGACTTACGACTTGGTGGGTCTGACAGAGCATAGCTCATGAAGGTCAGCTCTGACTACATGATCATTGAATGTCTTTTGGTCACATTCACTATCTTAAGCAGGACCCAGGAGTAGGCTGGGGCATTTTTTTTGTCTAGTATACGGCTGCTCCAGAACTTTAGGGATCAATATCATGGCTCTTCTTAGGGTTCACCATACAACTCTATCTGGAAGCTCTCCCCCCATGCACAGAGTCCTCTAGTACCATCAGCTACATGTGGCTAATGGCTACCATGTTGGGAAGTACAGATACAGAACATTTTTATCAGAGCAAAAGTTGTACTGGACAGTACCACACCTAGATCTAACAGTTTACAAGAAGTACAGAAGCTAGAAAAATATATTAAGCAATCCCACAAGGATGCAATCACCCAAAAACAGAATGTGGAAAATTCTACAGGACAAGTGACCCAGTTTCTTTAACAAATAAATGGCATGGAAAAACAGGAGAGCAGGAAACTGTTGTAGATCAAGAGGCTTGTGAGACACATTAACCAAATGCATTGTGTGAACTTTCCCTGGATCTTGATTTGAACTAACCAACTGTAAAAGAGACGCTTTTTTTGAGATAAGCTGGCTAAACACATTGAGAGTGAAATGTGAGCTCATTCAAATGTGACTGGGGAGAAGGACCCAAGTAGGAGTTTGTATTCCTGGTTTGATTCCTGGGGTGGGGGTGGGGGGGAACAGGACAAAGCTAGAAATAGCTTTATCTCGGTAATGTTAGCAACATACTTCAAATTTGCTGTGGGAGGAAAACTGAGCTCGAAATAGTTTCAAAAGTAGCAGCCACGTCTCTCTGCACAATCCTGGGATATGCCCAGTGGGAGGGTGGAGACAAAGGGATGCAACAGTCTTTTTCCTTCACTTATCTGGTGAACTGTTGCTCGTCCTTAGCACTCCTCTTCCAAGAAGTCCTCCTGGCTTGCCTCACTGCCCTACCCCAAACCATCCCCCCAGAGCCTGCCTGTGCTTCCCTCCTCATACCCTCCATCTAACTGTGACATTGGATCTGGGACTTGCAAGGTGAGGAGGGGCAAGGGCGTGTGCCAAACCCCAGCCTGGCTGGAGGTCAGGGTATTCATTCGGACCGCAAGTAGTAATTACACAGTCTTAAGCTAGCAAGTGGCCTCTGTTGTTTCCCTTTGTGTTCAGTAAGCTCCACCTCTTCTTTAAAGAGTAGACTCAGTGAGGTCTGGCAGGGCCACCTTAAAACGGTGCCACCTTAAGCAGCCCTGCCCCCAGCACAAATACTAGGCTAGAGTGGCCACGGCCGGCTTCTGCCCAGCTATGGCCTGCCTGCTCAGGGCTGCAACCTGGCGGCTGTTACCCTGGAGGGGCTACTGCTCCAGGGGGACAAAGGTAGTAGAGCAACAGTTCACCAGATAAGTGAAGGAAAAAGGTAGTGGTGGGGGGGGGGGAAGCTTGAGGCCGGGAGAACCCATGGCAAGTTTCTGCCAGGCTCTGTGCTGCTCCAGCAACCCGGAGACCTTGAGCAAAGAATCGCCCCCAGGCTCACATCCCTAACCACCCCCACCCGGTGTCAAATGTGGGTACTGAGTAAGGTAGGCCCAGGCCCCCACAGCTGCCATGAGTGGGGCTGGGGGGTGTCAGCTGAAAGGTGTGTGGACTCCAGAGGGCCGCTCTGGGGCTTAAAAGAGCGTGTGGGCAGCAAGGAGCTGGGTTCTAGGCCAGGCCTCGTCTTGCTGGCCTCTTTTTCCTATCTGTAAAATGGGAAGAAGTCCCCGGAAGGGCTCTGAGAGCCCTGGGTGCCTGGCCAAGGCAGCTCGGGGGTGTGGGTGCCTCTGTTCACAGGCCATGGAAGCCCCACTCCTACCCCTCCCACTGGCTAGGTGGCCTCTGGTGTCTTTCCTGCCAAGATGTTTCTCCCCTGCAGGGAGAACTCAACGAAAGCTTTGTGGAGGCTCTGAAGGCAGTTGTGGGGAGCCCGCACGTGTCTACTGCCGCTGCCGTCCGCGAGCAGCACGGGCACGACGAGTCCATGCACAGGTGGGAGGCCCTCCCCCATCAGAGCCCCCGGCTGCAAACGAGGGTCCTGGGTCGTCTTCTGCCCCCACCCCACCCCATCAGTTTCTGGGTGCTCTGGCATTCTCCACCCCTCCTCTTCACCTCCAGCAGGGGGCGCTCTGCCCCGGGCCCACTGTGCAGCCTCAGGCCCTGCACTACCTCCAGGGCTCCTTCCAATCTGAGCAGGACCAGAGGGTACCACATGCCCCTAAGTTGCTGAGGGTCTGGTTCCAGGTGCCAACCTCCGGACGCTGTGGTGTGGCCCCAGAATGTGGAGCAGGTCAGCAAGCTGGCAGCCCTGTGCTACGACCAAGGCGTGCCCATCATTCCTTTCGGCACAGGCACCGGGCTTGAGGGTGGAGTCTGTGCAGTGCAGGTAAGTACGGTGGCCTCCTCCCCTGGCCAGACCCTATTCCCTTCACACTTGCCACACTGCCGTCTGCCTCCTCTACCACACACAGCTAGCCAGGCCCAGCCTCCTTACCTGCCAGCCTGGGGCTCTGGTCCGGCTGCTGAGAGGTTGGCCATGAGCGGGGATCCTCGGGGCTGTATCCTGGTGAAAGACCTAGGTTAGCAAACGCTTGCATCTTGCCGGCCAGGGCGGTGTCTGCGTCAACCTGACCCACATGGACCGAATCCTGCAGCTGAATCTAGAAGACTTTTCCGTGTTGGTGGAGCCCGGCGTCACCCGCAAAACTCTCAACACCCACCTGCGGGACAGCGGTCTCTGGTTCCCCGTGGGTAGGCTACGGTTCGAGGCCGTACCCAGGCTGGGAGGGCTCCCTGGTGGCACGGGTGTTTCTGGGGCTTAGAGGGACCCCTCTGCCCTGCAGACCCCGGTGCAGACGCCTCTCTCTGCGGCATGGTGGCCACCGGGGCCTCGGGCACCAACGCTGTGCGCTACGGCACCATGCGGGACAACGTGTTGAACTTGGAGGTGGTGCTGCCCGGCGGGCGGCTGCTCCACACCGCTGGGCCCGGCCGGCACTTCCGGTGAGCGCCCTCTACCGGCAGCGACCGGGGCCTCCTGGAGAGGCAGGTTATGAAACTGTCCGTGGGCCGAAAGTGGTGGTTCCAGGGTTTGTTCCTCCGGCGGAGGCCGATTTGGGCTGTGCCAGGGAAAGGCTGCCTTGGTGGCAGTCTGCACAGAGGGGGCCAGCGCAGGCCTCGGGCTCAGCTCCCCACCCGGCTTCTGGCCAGAAATCCATTGTCATGTGGCCTGGGCACTCACCCTTATGTCCTCGGGGCCTAGGAAGAGCGCAGCTGGCTACAACCTCACTGGGCTCTTTGTGGGCTCCGAGGGGACACTGGGACTCATCACAGCCGCCACCCTGCGCCTGCACCCTGTCCCTGAGGCCACGGTGGCCGCCACCTGTGCCTTCCCCAACATCCGAGCGGCCGTGGACAGCACCGTACACATCCTCCAGGCTGCAGTGCCTGTAGCCCGCATTGGTGAGCCAGGGACTGGGCAGACCACGTGGAAGCCTTGAAGGAAGTCTTCACGGCTAGTCCTCACCTTGCCGGACTTCTCCTTGGTTGGTCGCAGAGTTCCTGGATGACGCCATGATCGACGCATGCAACAGGTACAGCAAGCTGAACTGCTGCGTGGCGCCCACACTCTTCCTCGAGTTCCATGGCTCCGAGCAGGCGCTGGCAGAGCAGGTGCAGCGCACAGGTGTGCTGGGGTGCTGCGGGAGGGGGGCACGGGTTGCCCCGGAGCAGGGCCAGTGTTAACCCTCGACCCTCCACAGAGGAGATCACCCGGCACAACGGAGGCTCCAACTTCTCCTGGGCCGAGGAGGCCGAGGAGCGCAGCCGGCTCTGGGCGGCGCGGCACAACGCCTGGTACGCAGCCCTAGCCCTGCGGCCCGGCTGCAAGGTGAGCGGGCCGGGCTGGACACGGGAGCCTTTCCTCCGCCCACTATCCTATGTCCAGGGAAGCAGGCTGAGGGCATGACTGGCAGAACCGCCAAACCCTCAGGCGGGAGCCCCGGCCTCAAGCCAGGGAGAGGGCAGGCTTTCCGGAGGAAGCGGAAGCTGCTGGCCAACCGGAAGGGGAGGCTAGGCTCCAGGTAGCAGGTGCTGTGGGACCTGAACGTAGCTGGGGATGGTGCGTGGGACAAGAGCCATGGGAGTCCCTGCCGACAGGGCCTGGGGAACACACTCCGGCCAATCACCTTGTTGGTTGAGACTTAAAGCCAGCCCCCCCGGGCCCATTCGTAGCCTTGACCCCTTACCTCTGAGCAAGTGGGATGAGGGAGGGACGCTCACCGGCCTGCCTCAACTCAGGGCTATTCCACTGACGTCTGTGTGCCCATCTCCCGGCTGCCAGAGATCCTGGTGCAGACCAAGGAGAACCTGAAAGCCTCGGGACTCACAGGTTCTGCCCACCTCCCTGCAGAGCGCGGTGCATGGTGGGAGGGCAGGGGAGGGGCCAGGCTGAGGGCAAGCAGCTCTGTCTTCTGGGCCCCCAGGAGTCATCGCTGGGCACGTAGGCGATGGCAATTTCCACTGCATCCTGGTGGCAGACCAGGAGGACCCTGAGGAGCTCCTCAGGATCACAACCTTTTCGAAACAGCTGGCCAGGTAAGGGCAAAGCAGGAACAGGTTGGGGAGAGCTGAGGGAAGTGGGGGACACCCGCTGAGGACCTTTTCCTGCTGCCTCTCAGGCATGCACTGGCACTCCACGGCACTTGTACTGGGGAACACGGCATTGGGCTGGGCAAACGGCAGCTGCTGCAGGAGGAGGTGGGTGCCGTGGGCATCGAGACCATGCGGCAGCTCAAGGCCACATTGGATCCCCGAGGCCTCATGAACCCAGGCAAGGTGCTGTGAGGGGCTCTGAGCACCTGTCTCACAAGCCCTTCAACAGTGGCACCTCCTGATCTGGGACTTCTTCACGCCACAGAATGGCTCTGCCTTTGCCCAGCCTGCTAGCTCTTTCATCTGGAGCCAGCCAAGGCTGGAGGAGAGAGAAGCCTAGACAGTCGGCTCCTCCCTGGCCCTCTTGTTGTTCTCAGGAAACTTTGGTCCAGTAAATGGCTCAGAATCATTCCCTGTGAAGCTGCTTCCTTTCTGCTCTCTCACATATCCTGTCCTGGTTGGGAGAGGTGGTGTGGGGCACCCTAGACTAGGATGACTCCCCTCCATCTCGGCCTCCCCTCTGCTTGGGGGGTAGGGGTGGGGACAAAGCCTAGGGGACCCAGCAGTCATAGCCCTTCTGTCTGCCTGGTGACAGAACACTCATTTGCTGGTGGGGGAAGGGACTTCCCACTCCACGTTCACGGGCTCCCCAAATAAATATGAACCCTGTTTGCAGCCATCTGGAGATGAGCAGGAGGCACATATGAACAGCCCCCCGAGTCTGCCTGCCCCACCTCCTTCAGGTTCTCTGTCCTTTGGCTAATGACTCCCTTGTCCCTTGTCCTGCTCCCTGACTTGTACAACCTGAGGAGGGGTTGTGGACTGGCTACAGAAGCAGGGTTACTTTCACGGGCCCAGGCCCCTGTCCCAGTGCTCCCACTATGAGAACCCCAGGGCCTGAGGACTTGCCTGTGGCCATCATCAATTACCACAGATTCCTCCACCAAGCCCCAGTTGGGATCTAGAACATTCTGAACATGTCCTTCAAGTGGCTGTTACTAATCATTGGAAACGGAAGTGATTTTCCCGGTACCACACCTCTCCGTGGTGTGATGTATATACGACCAGCTTTTTTTTACCCTCAGCACCAAGTGCTGTCCCCCTGGGGCTTGCCTCTGTTGGGATCCAGACTGCTTCATCCAGGGTACCTGGCAGTTGTTCCCCTTAAGTCCACTAGAGGACGCCTGACTCCACAAAGCTCAGACACTACAGTGTCTGCAAGGGCAGCAGTGCCCAGCACTCACCTCTGCAGGGACCTACGGCCTTGGGTGCCCCCTCTTCTCCCTGGTGTAGGCGGTGGAACAACCTGGAAATCAATCTCTAAGCTCTCCAGCCCACTGCAGGTCCCAGGAGCCTACAGTGCAGACCTGTCTCCCTCACCCCGTGGCCTTGGCCCTTAGGAAGGGGGCGGAGTGCAGGACGCAGGGGAGACAGCAACACCCTCCATCTTGCCCCACCCCCAATCTCCCAAGCCACTTCCCAGCTCCTGCCCTGCCTCCACCCCCTCAGCCCCTCCCCAGTTCTCGCCATCAGTTGTTCAGGTCCTCAGCACAGGCAGCCTCCTTGGCCTCCTCAGACTAGTTAAGTTCTTGTAACCCCTCCTCTCTGCCATCACTGGACTGAGCCCTGAGTTTGCTCCTCAGTGACATTTCTGTCCCCTGGATGAGAGCAGTAGCTGTGCCAGGGGGTGGCATGGGGCAAGTTTCATAGCTTCTCCCAGAAAATCACCTGCTAAAGGAGACACAATCTAACTATCGGCCACACATGTTCTTGGGGACACAGCTCACCAGCGCGCTCCCCTCCACACAGGCTGCCTGCTACCCACAGCCCTCTGCCCCTCCCTCTGCAGTGGTGGGGTTCTTCTCTCATGTGGCCCCAGCTCCTGGAAACTAGCAGGTGCTCAGCAAATGGCCATTTCCCTGCAATTTTCTAGGAAAGACTCCAAACATGCAGGGGAGTTCAAAGAATAAGTACACTGTTCACTGAAATACTAGCCACTGAAGACTCACCAATGGACATTTCTGCTTTATTTGCTTTGTGTGTATATTGTGGGGGGAACCATTTGGAATTGGGCTAAAAATTTTTTGACACCATTCACCTATGTAATTCAGAACCTGTCTCCTACGAATAAGGACATTCTAAAAACCTCAGTATCAATAAATGGCAGTGAGGTGGCCTGTCCAGGAAGCCCCCACCCCAAGTGTGCTGGGCCCTTAAAAGGAGGAGTGGGTGGAACCTACCTCCCGGTTCCTGCCAATTCCCACCCCTCCCAGAAAGGCAGAGCTCAAGAGAGCGGTTTGGATGGAGGGACACACCAACTCCATCCGGAAAACCCCGACAAACCTGGTCCCACCCGCATGCAGGAGCTGGCAATCTGGGACTGAATTTGGAGGACTCAGCAGCCAGCAGAGGGCTGCAGTGTGCCAGGTGGGAGTGAAGTCGCTGTGGGTGGGGACGAATACCAGCCTCAGGAGCCTTGTAATAGCACCCAGCATGGGCTCCAGCCCTGCCTCACCCGGCCCAGGACCACCCAGCTTACCCGGGGTGCTGCCAAGGCCACTGGGCCTAAGCCACCGAGATGGGCACATAGGCATCCTCCGTCTTCAGGCCCAGGGGTCAGGCAAGGAGATCTTTGGGGCCGGCTCTGCAGGAGGATTTAAATATAGAACAGGGAGACACAGTTGCCAGGCAGAAGCAGGAGGTGCTGTGAATAGAACAGTGCTCTTTGCAGTGACAAAGCCAAAAGCAAGCCTGCTATGCATGTGCCAGGGGCTTCTGGGCAGATTCTCTGACCCTCACAGTGACCTCTGAGCTGTGCGACTTTGTTCCTACTTGACACGTGGGGCATCTGAAGTTTAGATGCAGTTTTATTTCAAACATCCTCTGCAGAGGAGCCCATGCAAGTAGTTTAGTGCCGAGGTTCTTACCACCGTGGCGACTGCGGGTCTCCACCCTACAATCTTAGACCCACAAACTCCTCGAGTGTTTCTCTAAAATGCCAGGCGTACCGGTGCTTAGCTCACATTTGCCCACCAACCTGCAATGTCCTTGCAGAGAGCAGGTGCTTCAGGCAAAAGAACAGATGATGGCAGAGGCAGGGCCTGGTGGGGTTGGGGCCCACAGAGGCAGCAGCGCTCTTCTGGGGAGGCCTGAGAAGGGGTGGAGCAGGCATCTCCCTCCAGAGTTTTCCTTCACAGGCTCTGAAGAAGGCTCTGGAATGCTGCTCTGGGAGCCTGTCTGGCACAGAAAGAGAGGCCAGGCATGCACTGCTACCCGCTGCCCTGAGCTTCCCACCCTACCCAAGGTGTGCCAACTTTTGTGAGCCCTGAGTGGCTGTTCCAGTTCAAGGGTTCTGAGCTGGCTCAGACCCAAACTAGGGCCTCTTTCTGGGCCTCCGTGAAGTATGCCCATGAGTCAGCACTGAGCAACGGGCAGAGCAGGGTGTGGGATGGGGAGCCAGGGGTGAGGTGGGGGGTCTGGGCCAGTGCCTGGAAGAACCCGTATCACTGCAGCCCCATGAGCCACAAGATCTTTGCCCCTGCAGATCTTTCCACAAGAGCACTGTCACAGCCACTCCACAGGTGATGGGAGACAGAGTGAGTCTATGAGGCTTGCAGGGCTCATACACAGACCTGCCATATTCTTTCACCCAGGCATGACTGCTGAGAACCATGTCACATACCTGTAACCCTGAGTACCAGGCTGAAGCAAGGCTAAAGGGGCAGGCGAGGGAGTGGGGGACAGGCCTTCACTGCCCATGTCTTGACTATGTAGAAATACTTGATTAAAATGAAGTCACACAGTGCATCTTTTATTAGACATTATTTTAATACCATATCAAAACACCTTGACTAATGAAGTAAGCTTTTCCCTCAGCTTTGAACATTTTTTTAAACATTTTATAAGTTTTTTTTTGTATTTTAATATATAAATACAGAAACCTATCTTGCAGGGACTGATGCCATGTGTGAACATCAATGGTTAAAATGTTCTGAAACAGAATGCCTGAAAACGGGGCGGCTGTACACATCTGTTAAATAAGTCTTTTGTTTGTCTAAGTTTTTTGGGGAAAAAAAAAATCCACAAGGGTCTAAGAAAAATGTTCAGGCATTTTTGCAGGACACTTGTGATTATTCAATCCTCTGAACTGACCAGAACCAGGACGGAAGCGGGAAGGAAGAGAAAAGGAAATGAGGAGAGGTCCTTGATGGGCTGGTTTTTGGCAATGAAGTCAAGATATCAGGGTCCCAAGGGGAGAAAAGTGCAAGACGAAGCCAGAATAAATGGGAAAAACAAACAAACAAACAAACAAGAAACCAAAGCAGAGAGGTTGGTGCCAGAGAGGCCGCTGGGCGCCGGAGGGCCGTGCGCTCTGCCCCGCGCGGTGAGGACGCGCCCGGCGAGAACCCGGCTCTGTCGTTTCTGCCACTGCGCGGGTTCCAGCCGGGCGGCAGACAGCAATCTGTAAACATCACGAGGGAAAACACCAGTCGACACTAGACTTTTCGTTTTTGTTTTTTGTTTTTTTTTTATAGTTTTTTTTTTTTTTTGTAAACACTTTAGAGACAGACCCACAACGCCTTTCGAAAGTGAAAAAGAAAACGCCCTTTCCCTCCTGGGGTGAGGATGAGGGAAGGAGGGCGGGCGGTCTTCCTTCTGGCGAACTCGCTCTCATCCAGCCTGGTGTCCTCGGGGAGAAAGGGAGAACCATTCTCTGGAAGTCAGTGCAGGAGGGGTGCCCTGTTCCCACTGGTGTCCCCAGCTCAGCTCCGCCCCAGTGTCCGAAGCCTCCTCTCAGGAACGGGGGCCTGGCTGTCCCTGTGGGGACCGCAAGACGTGAGTCGGGGACCGCAAGACGTGAGTCGGGTTCCGAGGGGCTGAGGCCGGCCGTGTGCGTCCCGCGAGGCCGGGCCGGGGCGCCGTGGCTCCGGTCTGGCGGCCCCCCGGCGCCAAACATCGTGAAGCCAAACGTCAGGCCGGGAAGGAGGACTCGCAGCCAGCGCCGGGCTCCACTCCCTCCGCTTCACTCGCCCCCTTGCTTTTTCTTCGCGCCACGTCCTCAGTGTTTGAGGTGAAGGTAAAAAGAGCAAATGTCCCTGAATAGTTTGACACCATCAGCTGTTCTGGGACTTTACTTGGAATAAAGAAAATAACCCTAACGAAGAACAAAAGAAAACAGAAAAAGAGAGGCAGGGGGGAAGAGAGAGGGGAAGAGGCCCCGGACCCCGGATGTGAGAGGAGGTGGAGTCAGGGTTTTGGTTTCTCTGGGGGCTTTAGTCTGTTTGGAAGAAATAAAAGTGCCAGCCCAGAACTCAGGAGGGACAGGTATGATGGGGACAGGAGGGGACAGTGGCAACAAAGCAATGCGCCCAGGGAGAAATTGGGGGTCAAACGGTGGTTCTGGGGAGCACAAGTGCATATCTGGGGAGGAAGCTGATCGCGCTGCTCTGCTGTGGGTGGCGGGGCCCCAAGTCTGGCCTGGAGGCCTCAAGAACACATGCTGTCTCATTCAGGGCGTGTGATGTCCCGTCCCCAGAGAGGCAGCAAAGACCCCCCAAGGTGAGGACCTGCCCCCACCGCCCAGTGAGCACGAGGCAGTTGGGAAGCAAGGCGGTGACCCGTCCCAGAGATCGTGCTGCTTCTCCCGCCCGGCCCTCTCCTCCGGGAGACTGGCCCCAGACATCTGGAACGCAACCCAACTAACCTAACTCTACTAAGCAGGTTCTCCACCATAACCACGCAAGTCTCTACTTGCACCCTGCCCAGGAATCACCCCACCCCACAGAACCACTGCTGCTGACACGCTCCCCTTTCCCTGACTCCTTGCAGGGCTGGAGGCGTGTAAGGGCAGCTCCAGGTGCCAGAGCGACCCCATCCCAACCACAGGCTCACCTTTGAGAGGAGTCAGCAAGCGAGCCCAGCAGGGTCAGTCCGCAGGGTGTTCTGGACAAGATCTGTTCACTTCAAACCAGGAGTCTATGCAACTGAGGGGGGAGGCAGCAAAGAAACCATGTCAGCAGCTGACGGGGCTGCTCCTTAGGCGGCTGGCTCCAAGGGCCAGGTCTCTGAGCAGGGGATTCCTAACTTGCCTATGAGGTCCCCAAGTACCCACTGTCTGCGAGCAAGGAGAAGAGAGGGCACCCAGACCCATCCTGGCTCAGCCGGAGACCCAGGCGCTTTTAGGAAGCTGCGAGTATGGTCTCGAGAGGACCAAGACCTCATGCGGGTGGAGCCCGGGAGGACGGCAACGGCGACCGGTGAGAAGGTAAGAGCAGGGGGGCTGTGAGGGGCAGCCAGCCAGCTATCTCCAAGCCCTCTCCTGGGTAGAAGGAGCAGTTTGAGGTGCCCTCCCTGGTGGGGGACTTCTGAGGTGACCCGTACGCTCTGGCCTGGCTTTTCCAGGGGAGGGCTGGCCCTGTGGCATAGGGACATTGTTCAGGAGAGCCAAACGGGAGGCTGGCAGGGAACGCTGGTCTCTGGAGTTTACACAAAGGACAGTCTGAACAGAGAGGGAACAGAAATTGCCCCAAGACAGCTTTCTGTAAAATAACATCTGGGTACTTTCAAAACAGGGACCAGACAGATCATTTGCATAATCTCCTCAGAGCTGAAGACTCCCTCCTGGTTCCGTTGATGCTGCTGGGACACCGGAGCCCTGGGTGCTGGGCCCGGGCCAAGGCGCAGCCACCCCCGCCCCCCGCCGCACTTGAGCCTTCCCGGCACCAGCCACATCCACATGCTGCCCCATGGCCAGTGGCCCCGTGAGTCAGGCTTTGGAAAAGCCCGTGTGTCAGGAAGCAGTGCTGGGGCTCAAGGGGCCGAGCGCAGGTGGCGGCCACAGGCAGCACACAGCGTCCTCCGGTCCTGAGCAAGGAGGTGTCTTCTTTCCAGTTGGAAGCAAGAACGAGCCTGAGGACGAGTCTCAGGCTAATTATAGCGGCTCACAGTGCCGGGGCCCCACAGGTAGTGGCTATTCCTGCCTGCCTGGCCTCTGGGGGGAAGGGGCGGGGCCGGGGCAGCAAGCACACCCTCCGTGCTGCCCATCTCGCAGATGAGGACCCAAACCCTGTGGAGCAAAGGGCCACGGAGGAAGGGAAGGCTCACACAGAGACTCAACCTTCCAGGAGCTTCCTCTGCACCCCCACGGGCTCCACGGGCCCCCCCATCTGCCCCTACCACCCAGGACCTGTGCTTGGCACGTCCAGACCTCCCGCCTGCTAGCCTCTGCCTCGACCCCACCCAGAGTCCTGGGGACAGGGTGGCTAGTGACGGCCCACCCTTCTCTCTGTCCCTGGCCACAGGAAAGGAGCCCTCTGGTGTCTGGGTGCAGCTGAGCCGGTCCTGCTGGGCCTCTCGTACCTTTTGTGATAAATGCACAGGCAGGGCAGCCTGGCTATCGTGTCCCCCTGAAGCAGCTCCTCCAGGCAGATCACACACTCCCCTGCATCTTTAGTCAGCACGTCATCTGCAAAAGGGGGACAGGGGAGAGTGGGGGGGGTCAGTCACCAGCAGGCAGGTGGAACACGGCAGGGGTAGGTCTAGAAGGCTACTAGGGTCACCTAAGTGTGTGGGGCCCTGTGCGGGACAGACGTGCAAGCTCTCACTGTGGAGACAAGAAGTGCAAACCCTCTCACCAAGATTAATCACCAAACAAGTGGCCCAGGCAATGAAGGACAAAAAAAAAAAAAAGACTTGAACAGGAAGAGACTGGTTCCCTGAAGAGATCTTTCCCCTAAACATGCACACACGCCAGGTGTACTGATTTCTGGCCTGGAAAAATAAGATGGGAAGAGGGGTGTGAGGCAAGAATGACAGGGACGACAGAAGAAACTGGTCCTCCAGCAAATACGTGTACACGTGCGTCCACGGCAGCATTACTCATGAGCCAAGGTGAGAACAACCCAAACGCCCACAAGCTGATGAGAGAAATGAAATGTGTGTACCCTCATAATGAACTATTATTCAGCCAGGAAAAGGGAGAGCTGACGGGTGCTGGAACGTGGGTGCACCTCAAAAACACGACGCTGGGTAAAGGAGCTAGACATAAGGGCCACCCGCTGCGTGACTGAAATGTCCAGAACAGGCAAATTTGTGGAGACAAGCAGATCTGGGGATGGGGGCCGGGGGCTCTGGGGAGTGACTGCTTAATAATAATAATTTCCTTTCTTTTTTTCTTTTCTTTTTTTGTGGTAGGAACACGTATCATGAGATCTATCCTCTTTTTTTTTCTTTTTAGGGCCATGCATGTGACATATGGAAGTTCCCAGGGTAGAGGTTGATTGGAGCTGCAGGTGCCGGCCTACGCCACAGCCACAGCCACATCAGATCCAAGCCATGTCTGCAACCTAGGCCGCACTCATGGCAACGCCAGATCCTTAACCCCCTGAGCAAGGCCAGGAATCAAACCTGTGTCCTCGCGGACACTATGTCAGGTTCTTAACCTGCTGAGTCACAATGGGAACTCAGGAATCTACTGTTTTAATAACAGTTTAAGAGTAGAGAATAGTATTGTTATAGGCACCATGCTGCAGAGCAGGCCTCTAGACTTATTCATCTTGCCTAACTGAAACTTTCTGAGATTTCAATCTGAATAGCAATTGCCTGTTTCCCTCTGTTTCCCTCTCCTCTGCCTACCACCCACCACCCTTCTACTCCCTGGCTCTACAGGGCCGACTGATGACTTTAGATTCTTCACGTAAGTGGAATCATACATGGAGTTCCTTCTGGAGTGATGACATGTTTGGAACTAGACAGAGATGGTTATTGGGCAGCAGCCCGAAGGTCCTAAAGGGTAGTAAACTGTATGTTTAAAAATGGTTACTTTCGGGGAGTTCCTGTTGTGGCTCAGTGGAAACAAATCTGACTAGCATCCTTGAGGACACACGTTCAATCCCTGGCCTCGCTCAGTGGGTTAAGGATCCAGTATGGTGTAGGTCACAGACGTGGCTTAGATCTGGCATTGCTGTGGCTACGGTGTAGGCCAACGGCTATAGCTCCGATTCGACCCCTAGCCCGGGAACTTCCATATGTCGGAAAAACAAACAAAAGGTTACTTTCAGAGTTCCCACTGTGGCTCAGTGGTAACAAACCCATCTAGTATCCCTGAGGATGCAGGTTTGATCCCTGGCCTCGCCCAGTGGGTTAAGGATCCAGCGTTGCTGTGAGCTCTAGTGCAGGTCATAGATGTGGCTTGGATCCTGTGTTGCTGTGGTTGTGGCGTAGGCCAGTGGCTGCAGCTCCAATTCTAGCCCTAGACTGGGAAACTCCATATGCCGCAGGTACAGCCCTAAAGGGACAAAAAAATAAATAAAATAAAAAATGGTTACTTTCATGTTATTCAAATTTTAATTCAATTAGAAAGGCAAATTAAAACAAAACGTCCCATACCAGAAAAAGAATGAACGGAAGGAAGGTGCTGCCCACCAGGTCCCTGGCAAAGCTGTGACCAGAGCAGCCCAAGCGGAAGAGGGGGAGCACCACGGCCGGGCGAGCACCCTCCCCTACAGTAAGTTCTACGACATTCTGAGCACTGGCGACTCGGTGAAGAAATCACAGTCTCAGGATTGAAGCAGCTCATAGTCCAGCAGGGAGGCTGAACAAGAAGATGGAAATGAACAGCACAGGAATTCCTAAGTCTTCCGACGTACACGCATCCAGGCGTGAAAAGCACAGGAGACGCCTAATCGGGGTGCGGACTGTTCTGCGCACCCAGCAGGCAGGACGCCTGCTGTGCTGGCTGCAGAGAGCCGTGGGGCCACGAGGGGAGGTGAAACCAACTTGCTGAGGAGTCTTCTACCCTGCCTGGCTGCCTGGGCTTGAGAGAGTCACCGAGGGGCTCTGGAGACGCATTCTGATCACACTGGGTCTCTGGAAACTACTAGAAATGACTGGAAAAGCCCACAGATGGGAAGCCTGCTCTGGAGGCCAACACAGCACTGCAGGAGAGATGAATTCAAGGCCGGCATCAGCGAGGGGGGTGGGAGCGGGGAGGACGGCGCGGGACAGGGGGCAGCCGGGCAAAGGGAGGTTCAGGGCGGCGCTCTTCTGGAGGAGCGGGAGCCCAGGAGGTGGGCAGACCTGGTAAGGAAGCGACGATGACGGACTCCACGGACTCGTGGCTCGGTGGGAGGTGCTGAGCAGGCTCCCACCCCAGGACACAAGAACAGGAACCCCCAGGAGCCCGTTCAAGTCCCGGTCTGGGGTTTAGAGGAGAGAAGTGCTCCGTAGGGGTAGATGCAGGATAAAGAGATTAGTCACATGCAAAGAAGGCAGATGATTAAAACCAGCTGAGCTCTAATATTTGAAAGGCAGGTGACAGAGGTGAAATAAGCAAAAGGTTATCCAGAAGTTCTCAAAACCACCAGAGAAATACCGAGATAGCGGGTTCTGGATGTGAGGAAAGCAGAGCTTGAAGGAGGATAACTCCCCATCTCTGAAAGATTTTAATCGATGGTGAACAACGCCAGTGATACACACTGAGATTTCATGCGTGTGTGTTCAGTAAGCGTCATAATCTTACGAGCCAGGCAGGGCACACGGTGTTATTCTCATTTTGCAAATGGGGACACTGCAGCCAGAGAAATCGGATGTCTTGCCTAAGTCCGAGGGCATGCGGATGGAAGCAGAGCCGGGGACCCTCTGACTGCTCCTCCCCGGCCCTCTGATTACCTTAGTGGAAGGGGAACCATCTGGGGCCCATAAAATTAGGCTTGCTTGTGGCCTTCGGTGACTCTGAGCAGGAACCCCAAAGAAAACAACTAAGGATCAACTCAATACATAAGTTCCTTTGCATCAGAGCTGGGAGAGAAGTCACCCGTGGCCACTTTCCCTCTTAAGATCTGCCTAACCTAAAGCCCATATGAACCGAAAAAGTTGACAGCACACAGTCTGTCTGCCACTGGAGCGTAACCTTAGACTCCAAACAAGTGGCAGATCCATAAAAGGGTATGTTTCCATTTTTCAAAAAGCACTAGAAACCACATGTAAATATGTGTGTATATAAGTAATAGAGAAAGAAGTCCAGAAGGGAGCACACTTTAATAGTGGTGGAGAAAAGGAGGATTAGAAGAAAAATATTTTTATACATTTTAGAATTGTTTGAACATGCATTACTTTTATAATTACTTCTATAACTCAATACAGGAGTTCTCATCATAGCTCAGTGGTTAACGAACCCGACTAGTATCCATGAGGACGCAAGTTTGATCCCTGGCCTAGGTCAGTGGGTTAAGGATCTAGCGTTGCTGTGAGCTGTGGTGTAGATCACAGACGTGGCTTGGATCTGGCGTTGCTGTGTCTGGGGCGTAGGCAGTGGCTGCTGCTCTAATTGAAGCCCTAGCCTGGGAACTTCCATATGTCATGGGTGTAGTCCCAAAAAGCCAAAAACAAAAACAACAAAAGCCTCAATCAAGAAAAAGAGTTCCCGTCATGGCTCAGTGGTTAATGAATCCGACTAGGAACCATGAGGTTGTGGGTTCAATCCCTGGCCTCGCTCAGTGGGTTAAGGATCCGGCGTTGCCTTGAGCTGTGGTGCAACGCTTGGATCTTGCGTTGCTGTGGCTGTGGTGCAGGCCAATGGCTACAGCTCTGATTGGACCCCTAGCCTGGGAACCTCCATGAGCCGCAGGTGCAGCCTTAGAAAAGGCAAAAAGCCAAAAAAAAAAAAAAAAAAGAGAGAGAAAGAAAAAGACTAGTGTTTTCATTTTACTCTGAAATATATCAAAAGGACGAGCTGGACTGGTGGGTGGCGAGCTCTGTGCCAGAGTACAGGAGGATGGAGACTCGGGAAGCGTATTTTGGTGCTCACTGCGAAACAACCTTGCTGTACATTTGATATTTTTCATAATAAAATACTGGAGGAAAAAGGAGTCCAGCTTTGAGAAGGTACTGCAGACCTTCTTGGGCATTTGTTTCCCACCCTCTATGTCCAGGCATCTCATCCATCAAGTGAGGGTCTGGGATACGGTCTCTTTTCCCGTGCTTCTCTCCTCACTCCGGCTGATCTCCTGGGGCGCAGAGCAACGTTACTGACTCAGCGCCCCTTCTGACTGGTGACTCAGCTGGGAGCCTAGGGGCACGTTAAAATTACTGGGTCCCTAACAGTTTTCGGCACAGGTCTTGCTCTCCCAGTCCTGTGGGCTCGGGGAAGGTCCATGCTGAGTGGGGGCAGGGAGCCTGTCACGGGGATGAGACCGGGCCTCTCCTGCCTTTTTCAGCAGCTATCACCACGGGAAGGGGAAGCAGGCACCAGGGTGCTTCATTTTCTATTTTCTCATCAAGGGCTCAGACGTGAGCACAGGGAGGCTGAATGCTAGACTTTTCTTACCATCACCACCACGCAACCCGGGGCAAAGTATCCTCATGCACAGTGCCTGTGCCTTACCAGCCAGCCTGGGCTTGCAGCCTGGGGCGCGGGGCGGGGACTAAACCGTGCAGCTGCCTGCCGGGCTGGCACAGTGGGGAGCACATTTCACCAGAACCCTGAGCTCTGGCTACAAAAGGCTACTTGAAGGTTCCTGTGATGGGGACAAGCCAGGGCTGGGACCTTGAGAGCGCAGGAAAGCCAGCAGAGCCCACACCCAGGGAGCAGCACCTGCCAGCAGCAGAAGGCAGGAGGAGGCCAAATCTGGCAACTCAATCTTGAGTGGGTTCAGTAAAACTTCCTGTCCCAATCCTGGGGCCCTAGGACTCAGCAGCCCCAGATGTCGCTGGGTGCCTGGTGGGGGGGTGGAAAGGGCTGAAACTGAAACCTGTTCATCACCCAGATCCCATGAGACTACGGCGCTCTTCTGAAGGGAACCTGCTGCCGGCTGCTGAGGACACTGCAGCACAAGGCTGGGAACCCCAAGCCTGGCACAAGTTGAGACCACTCTGTCGATAGACTCAAATGCCCCCGGGCACCCCCAGGTCCCCAGAGGAGGGGAGCTCAAGGCTGGCTGATGAGAACACAGAATGAAGCGGCACTTGCCTTTTTCTTACTGCCTCCCAAGCTTCCTGACACCGCGTGCAAGGCCAACATCCCCGCCCAGGCGGGAGTGTGGGAGTGTGCTCAGCCTGACGGTGCCAGTGCCTGGCCCTCTAGCCTGATCAGGGGGCCAGCCCAGGGTGGCAGGCGATGCTCTCTGTGATGGGGCTGGGGTGGGAGGCACACTTCTGCCCCCTCCCTGAGTCACAGGGGAGGCTTCTGACGGCTGCTGTATATCAAAGAAACGTGGTGGAGAAGGAAGAAGAAAAAGGAGCCCTCACTTCTTTGAGGCCAGTCACAGGGCACACGAATCACAGACACATCTCAAGGAACCCTAAAGATGTGTGTGTGTGTGTGGGGGGGTCTTTGCTTCAACTCAGGCAGTTGGTAAGTGGCCATGACTCCCACGCCAAGTTCCTTCTGCTTGGCCACCCTGCCGCCCTTCCTTTAAAGACTAGGCAATCGAGCCTCTTCTTGGGGCAGGAAGCCACCACCTCACACACAAGTCCAGACCTTTTTCATTTTGTGACTGTGGGAGGAGGAACCTAGCGCTCAGCATAAATACCTCAGGGGGCTGCTCTGCGGAGAGAACATGCAGGCCTGACGTGCCCCCAGGGGACCCCGGAGCTGTCACAGCATGGGAGGTGGAGGTGGGGTAGGGGGAGAAGGCTGGCTGGCAGGAGCCCGCAGCTGGGCGGGAGGTACATAATCCACCTCCTCCAGCCCTGGTGGCAAGGAAGGTGGGAGAACGCCCAGCAGACGACTCAGACACGGGCTCCACCCCTCGGCCTCATTTCCAGCCTGGGTGCAGAAGAGCCTAGCCCTGAGCCTCCTCAGCAAGCTCAGAGCAGCTGCGGCCATCTCCCGGGGGACAGGAAGGGGCAGTGCCACCAACGCCAGGCCTCGCCAGCTCCCTTCTCAGGAGGTCTCCAGGCCAAGGGGAGAGTTTGGTGGAGAGTTCCGGACCAGCAATGGCACCTCCACCCAGCCCCAGGGCTGTGGGTTGTAGGCATGACAAGCAGGGAGTGGTCCACAGGCCTGGGGGGCCTCATGTTTACAGGGGCTCCCCTGTGACCCACCTGGTCCCCTCTCTGCCAGCCTCCCTCCTACCCACTCATTCACCCAATGGCCTGCTCGGCACAGCTGCTGGGAGCTGCCTTCCCTCCAGCAGGCAGTGCTCCTGGACAGACACTTCCCTCTGCAGCCAGACCGCTAGGCATGGACCATCAGCTCCTAGCCGCACCCCATGGGGCTGGGCAAACGCCACGGCCAGGACGGCGCCACCCCAAGGCCCAAGGAAAGGCACTTCCATCCCAACCACAGGGCCCCAGAGAAAAGAGGCACAGGCCAAATAAGCAGTATTTACACAAGTCTGCTGCTGGAGGTAAACTAGAAGGAGGCGTTCTGCTCCTAGCAGAGCCAGATACCCTTTCCTTGTGTGACATTCAGCATCTCAAGAGCCCTGAAGTTGGAGGCAATGACCTTCGGCAGAGATGGGGGTGGGCCGTCAGGACCTAAGAAGCAGGGCAGGGGTCTGGGCCCCAGAAGAAAGCTGAGGGGAGAGGATCTTCTGAAGCCGCTGTGACAGCCACCAAGCTCTCTTAATACTGCTGGTAAATGAACTTGCCACACACCAGACTCTTCAAGAGCAAAGGACCCCAGGTTGGTCCTGGAACCAGGGCCCCCTCAGCTTTCAATGGACTATTGGTCATCTGTCATGATGCAACCCCTCTCCCCACGACACTGTGACTCTCTTCTGTTCATACCAGAATCAGGTCCCCTACCTCCAGGCTCGTTCTGTTGGCTGACCACTTTGATGGTCAAAATCTGAGTGCATATTCTTGAGGGTGCAAGTTCCCCTAGTCTCAGGACCACAAAGAGATGTTGGAAAGAGAGAAAAATTACAAGACCCAATTAAACTGGCCACATTTACCCACAGAAATGGGTCCCCCCAACTCCTTCCTCATCTTCTAGCTGTCCTGGGCTCAGAGCTGCCCATAGAAAAGCGTGGAGGAGTTCCCATCGT
>PVHT020000012.1:5496483-5516880 GCA_004024745.2 Catagonus wagneri | reverse complement strand
TTTTTTCAAATGGATTACTTTTTTCCATTCTGCTAAAAAGATCCAACACCACTGGAAAGTCACTCATTTGTCCACATCAAATTTTACACATCACAGCCTCTCCCTTTTGTGATCATAACCCCTGCTTCCTCAGCCTGGAATTCCTAGGTCAAATACAGCCCATCTAAATACTGTTGTCAGGATTTGACTCTTCAGCTAATTTTCAGTCAGAACATCCCATGCACAGTTTCCCGCGGTGCTGGTGACATCCATCTGCAACATTAACTGAGGCGTAAATGAGGGGAGAGTTCATGTTTGCCTCCATGTGCTCCGGAAGGAGAGGCGGCCACACCTTCGCAAAGGGCCTCGCTCATTCTGGCTGGAAAGCCCTCAACTCTGACAGCTGGTGAGCAAGGTGGCTCCCATGTTTCCAGGCAGGGCACAAGCACTCTGCATGAAGTCTTCTCCAAACCCTCGTCTCTTCCAGGACAATGCTCTGAGCTACAGAACTAGACAGAAAATCCAGGGTCTGGCTCACTCGGGGAGAAGTGAATGGACCTCAGACTCCGTGGCACAGTCCCCACTGCCCTAACGTTTCCTCAAAGATCTTTATCATCATTGTGTCCTAACTTAAAAAGTCCTGGAAATACTACCAACCCAAGGTCTCTGGCCAAGCTCTGGGAAACGGCCACATTTTCTGATCTCTAGGTGGTTATGAATCCATTAATTACAAAACCAGAAGACAGAAAAGAAACATGACTGGAGAGGGTCCACCCCCAGTTTCCTGGCAAGGTGAGTAATGAACTTGGGTCTGGGGGAATTAGGATGCTCTTCACATCTAATCTATGTCCCTCTGTACCTGTGAATCTGTCCTTATGCCTGTGCCCTGCAAACAAACCAATTTTTAGATGAAATAACATTCCACAGAATGACCAGCCACAGGGAGACTGTCTCATTCTCTTCAGAGAAGTGTTCATCTTTTTTTCTGACTCAGAAGACCAAGGCTTTTATAGCACGCTCAGTGACTACATCGTGCTTCCACTTCAAACCTGCTAAGTTGGCACCATGTCTGCAGTGACCCTGACGCGGCCACTGGAAGGTGTTGAAGTGATTTCCTACGAAAGTAAAGCCCTTCACCCAGCACATCACTCACTTTTCTAACAACTTAGAACGGAGTCATGGTTACTCTTACGACAGCATCATTCAAGCCCTTGCATCCCAACATGATTGCTTAGGCACAAGAGAGGGGTCGAGTTACAGCAACATTGCTGGGAAGAAGGCCACCCACAAGAAGGTCTACAGACATTTACGTCCTAGGAAAAAACAAACTGAAATAGCTTTAGACTGGTACCCCCACTGTACAGAGAAAGAGACCCCAGTGAGGTCATCAAACAACTAGGAGGCAGAGCTAAGACTAGAATCAGATTTCTCAGCTTTCAACCTAAAGTCCTTTCCATTAGGGAAGAAAGAGTTGACCAACAAGTATGACATTGTGATTTATAAAAAAATATATATTCAGTCTTTGTCCCATTTCTGGCATAGAGCTCCTAAAACTCTTGAAGTGCTCTAACATAATAAGACCAAAAATAGTTAGGAAGTTCCCTTGTGGCGCATCTGGTTAAGGACCTGGCACAGGTCGTGATGGCCTGGGAACTTCCACATGCTGTGGGTGTGGCCAACAAAACAAAACAAAACAAAAAAGACCATAAATATTCGGTTTTTGTCATCACTTCCTGAAACAGCTCCAGAGCCAAAGGTGTAAGAGTGAAAGAAGTGTCTTATTATTCATAACCAGCCCCTTTCCACCACATCAGAGTTTACATTAATGAGGTGACTTTTGGAAAGCCCCGAGGTAACCTAAGGATGGAGGCTAGTTGTCAAGGGAACCAACCAGGTGACCAAAGAACTGGAACTTTCAGCCCCACCCTCCACCTGGAGGTTGGATCAACTGCCAATGGTCAATGATTTAATCAGTCAGCCTATGTAATGAACCCCCCTAGCTCGCAAAAGGACAGGCTTGGTGGACACATGGAGACGTGAGGAGAGTGGTGTGTCTAGAGACACCGTGGCCCGGCGCCCCCTCCGCATGCCTTGCTCTAGCATCTCTCCCCTCTGGCTGTTCCTGAGTGATATCCTTTTATAATCAACTATTCACCTAATGAGCAGAATGTTTCTCTGAGTTCTGTGAGCCACTCTAACAAATTAAAAAATGTGAGGAGAGGGTTATGGGACCCTCCAATTAACAGCCAGCTGGGCAGAAGCAGAGGTGACAACCGGGCTTGTGACTGGCATCTTAAGTGCGGGCAGTCCTGTGGGACCGAGTCCTTTGCCTGTGGGATCTGATACTGTCCCCGGACGGATACTATCAGAACTAAGTTAAGTGACTGGTGCTGCTGGAAGACACACCTTGGAAGAGGGTTTTAAGTAAGAGGTGGGCTGGGAAATGTCTTGGAAGAAGTACCACAACAGTAGGGAGAGACTTACCTTCTAACAAAAGCAGGGTCTGTACCACCTGTATCACCTAGTTCTGCGCGTGTGTGTGCATCGGTGTGGGTTTGCATGTGTTTAAGGCTCAAAACAAGTAACTCATGGTCTGGTGTGTGTGCACGCGCGTGAGCATGTATGTCTCAAAAAAGTAACTTGCGGTCTGTTATGTGAGTGGGAAAGCCCAAGATGACCTGGGTTTTCCAGCCTCAGAACCTTGGCAAATCATCTACTCTCCTGGCCCCCATTCTTCATCTGAAAAAAAGGAGACATTTACCTCCCTCTTGAGGATCAAATGAGGTAAGAAACCTGAATGCATGCAGAAAAGAAGCTAAGCAAATGTATGATGGTATCATCATCCTCAAGCCTGGCTGTGCTTAACGAGGAGGAGCGAACAGGGCTGGAGAAGGGGTTTAGGGGGTGGGGTGAGTCAGAGGTGATGGATCAGCCGGGGACCTGGGCCACCATCCCGGATGGTCCCATTTCCATTTCCTCTAAACCTCAGAGCACTGTGAATGGTACGTTCTGTACAGCGGACATGGAACCACAGTCCCTGTCTAATCTCTAGGCACCTGTTTGTGCCCATGATGATAAGTAACAGCTCACGTTTACGTTGCTATGGGCAGCCATGGGCTTTTTACATGTCTTCTCACTGACCAGAATATGAGGCGGATACCAACGTTAAGTCTATATTGCAGAAGAGGACACCTGGGTAGGTAACCGCCAGAGCTCCAGAGCTGACCCACCACAGCCGGGACTGAGCATCCTGTTCCCCAAGCTGTGGGACAGGCTGACTAGCAAGAAGCAACACATGGGAAAGGACATAACATGCTACAGAGGGAGTTCCCGTCATGGCTCAGTGGTTAACGAATCTGACTAGCATTGATGAGGACACGTTTGATACCTGGCCTTGCTCAGTGGGTTAAGGATCAGGCGTTGCCATAAGCCGTGGTGTAGGTCGCAGACTCGGCTCAGATTGCGTGTTGCTGTGGCTGTGGCGTAGGCCAGTGGCTACAGCTCCAGTTCAACCCCTAGTCTGGGAATTGCCATATGCCTCGAGTGTGGCCCTAAAAAGCAAAAATAAACAAACAAGCAAACAAACAATAAAATGCTACAGATACAGGGTGTTACCAAACAGTCACCTCAAGCCTCCCACACTGCCTGAGCAATTTCTCCTGAAGCACCCATGACCCTGGATAATCCCATAAACTCTAACAACTGATAATTTCCTCCTGGGAATTCTGTTAATATGGAAGGACAGAGTTCTGCTTTCCACTTGGTACTGAGCCTACCTCACTGGTCGTAAGTCGCTGGGTTTGCAAGTTACCTTTTAAAGTGGAATTTTATGAGCTATCTGAAGGTTTAAAAAATCTAAGAAATACTCTGATACCATTTTGGGAAAAAGTCCGAATGAAATTAAAACCCCCCTGCAAAGATCAAACAGTGGTCCACAAAGTCATCCAACTGACATGCTCTGTCAAATTTCATGAGACGTCCGTCAGCATTCAGGAAATACATGTAAGAGAGGCCTTCTTTTTCTCCATAAGGAAGCAAGCTGCAGGTGGAGTCTTTGGACACTCCCCAACTGTGCTAAGACCAGACTGCCCGTCACGCCCAGGGCCTGATGAGCAGGCGGCACCGTGCACCCAGCTGCCCGCCTTTCTCCCATCTCATCTGCTTTCAGAGGGAGTTCTGCCTGGGTTGTGTCTTTAATATCTGACAGAGTGAAGGGAGATGTCGCCTAGCTCAGGCTTGCCCGCTGAGTCTGACACTGGTTCCACCAGGCTGCAGGAGAGGCAGGGAAGCTACCTGGTTCCTAGTCCTTTCCGGCCAGCTTCTCAAAATGAGGGAGGAATGGAGGACTGAGCACCAGGGGAACGTGATCCGTGCTGCGTGGGCTCTCCCAAGCATGTGCTACTGCAGACTTCCCCGACCCCTAACCCAGGAGAGGGGGGTTCTAAGAGAGATCTCACTTCCTTTCTTCCTCTCCTCATCTGATTGGTCCAGGGTTATGTAGCCAGAGGAGCCGACACTCACCACCTGATGCATAGCCTTGACCTTGCTACCACCAGGCCAAAGGGAAGTGGTGTAGGTAATAAGCCCACCAGCAGGTGAGCCAGCAGTGACCTACGAATATACACGTGGTCCTGCGCAGTAAGCAGCTGCCTGGGTCGGGTTAATAGGGCCCCTGGGACTTGACCCAGGTCCTCCCACTTGACAGAGTAACCGAGAAAAGGGCGGGGCAACATGCCAAGTCACAACACTCTGTCCTCCACAGCACTTATCGTGCAATTCAAATTAAAGTTTTTCTCATTTTCCAAAACTGCGACCTTCTCCTTTAAGACCTGGTTTCTCGGGCAGTCGCCCCAGTTCCCTCCTGGACCCTCCCTCCTATGCTGATGCCCTATTTTAGCCCTGCCCCAGTTCTGCCTGTCTCTGGGATCACCTAAAGGGAGAAGAATCAAAAGCAGCGAGCAGGGAAGGAAGGCCCGCCGTGGACACAGGCCCTCGGTCCCTGTGCAGGGCTGACGGATCTCCTCTCAGTGAGGGGCTCGGAGAGGCCCACCCCGACACTCCATCCCTGTGGCCCAGCTCCTAGTTTCCAGCCCAGATTTTTCCCTCTCACATGCTTGTGGTGCTTAATGTCTGTTAAATGAGACTTGACTAAATGACTTTTATTAAATGGGATTTACTACAAATGAAAGATCAAGGGGTAACTGGATGATTTTTTTTTTTTTTTTTTGCTTTTAAGGGCTGCACCTGTGACATATGGAGGTTCCCAGGCTAGGGGGTGGAATCGGAGCTGTAGCTGCCGGCCTACATCACAGCCACAGCAACGCAGGCAGGATCCGAGCCACGTCTGTGACCTACACCACAGCTCACGGCAATGGGGATCCTTAACTTACTGAGCGAGGACAGGGATAGAACCTGTGTCCTCACGGGTGCTGGTCAGATCTGTTAACTGCTGAGCCACGACGACAGAACTCCCTTCTTCTACATTTCTATCCTGAAGAAACATGTCCCCAGGAGCAGAGACTGTCAGTATCACAATCTCTTCTCTCCCTCCCCGCCTCCATCAAAGAAATAACTGGAAACCAATGCACAACTTATCAGTTGCTGATGTGTGGGTCAGTTCCTGGAGAACATTCTGGAAAGGCCCACCAGTTCTGACTGTGGTTTCTTTTAACACCTCTTCTGGACTCGGCCTCTGGATACTTTTCTAGGGTCTGGGGCTCACTTACTGCCCCAGCAGCCAATAAAATTCTCACAAACAGACATTAAGAGTGAGCCGCACTGATACTTAAAACCAACTTAATGTATGTCTGTGTGTGCACCTAACACTATCTGTTGTGTCGGTTAACTTTACGTGTCAGCTTGACTGGGTGTGCAGATAATCGGTTAAACATTATTTCTCAATGTGTCTGTCAGGATGTCTCTGCGTGAGATTAACGTTTAAACTGGTTGACTGAGTAAAGCAGCTTGCCCTCCCCAGTGTGGGTGGGTATCAGCCAGTCTGTGGAAGACCTGAACAGAAGAAAGAGGTGGTGGAAGGAAAGACTGTGAGCTCTGTGACCTGGAACAAAAGTCTTCTCCTGCCCTTGCACTGGGATGTACACCACTGGTTTCCTCCTGTTCTTCTTGAACTAGAACCAAAGCTGGTGTGCTCTCCTGGATCTTCAGCTTGCAGGGAGCTGATCACAGGACTTCCCGGCTACCATAACTGCACAGGCAATTCCTCACAACAAATGTATTTATGTGTGTGTGTGTGTCTGTGTCTGTGTCTACAGACACAGACACACACACACACACACACATCCTATTGGTTTTGTTTCTCTGGAGAACTCTAATATATTTATACTTATTAAAATGCCATACATTAAAAGCTAAAAGACTGACAACAACAAATGTTGGTGAGGATATGGAGCAATTTGAACTCTGATATTACTGGACAGAGTGTAAAAAGACACAGCCACTTTGAGAAAGGTCTGATAGTTTTGTTATAAGAAAAACATACATGGACCCTAACCCAAGCAATTCCCCATCTAAATATTTACCTAAAAGAAACTAATACAGATGTCTACAAAGAGATTTTATCAGAATGTTCATCATAGTTTATTCTTTTGTTGTTGTTGTTGTTGTTTTTTTGTCTTTTTGCCTTTTCTAGGGCCGCACTCGCGGCATATGGAGGTTCCCAGGCTAGGGGTCTAACAGGAGCTGTAGCCGCCAGCCTACGCCACAGCCACAGCAACATGGGATCCGAGCCACGTCTGCGACCTACACCACAGCTCACGGCAACGCCGGATCCTTAACCCACTTAGCGATGCCAGGGATTGAACCCAAAACCTCATGGTTCCTAGTCGGATTCATTAACCACTGAGTCACAACGGGAACTCCATCATAGCTTTATTCTTAACAAGCAAAACCCAGAAACAACCCAACTAATCATCAACAGAATGGACAAATAAACTATGATATAATCATGGAATGCAACAGAATATAAGCATTGAACTACTGATACATGTAACATGGATGAATATTAAAAACATGCTGAGTGGAGTTCCCATTGTGACTCAGTAGGTTAAGAACCTGATGCAGTCTCCATGAGGATGCAGGTTCGATCCCTGGCTTCACTCAGTGGGTTAAGAATCCGGCATAGCCACAAGCTGTGATGTAGGTCACAGATGTGCTTGGCGCCTCTGTTGCCGTGGCTGTGGCATAAGCCACAGGTACAGACCCAATTTGACCCCTGGCCTGGAAATTCTATATGACACAAGTGTGGCTGTAAAAAAAAAAGAAGGAAAGAAAACACGCAGAGTGAAGGACACAAAAGAGCATACACAACTGGAACTGTATGAAGTTCTAAAACAGGGAAAACTAATCTATGGCGGAAAAAAAATCACAACAATGGCTGTCTCTACCGGGCACCAGTTGGGCAGAGATTGACTGAAATGGGGGGTGATGAAAATGTTCTGTGTCATGAGGGCTTGGGTTACACAAATGCTTGCATTTGTCAAAATTCAGTGAATATACACTTAAGATTTGAGATTTCATTTTATGTTTTACCTCAACCAGAAAAATAGTTAACGACAGACAGGCTGAAGCAGTTAGAGGTGGTGACCTAACGTCCTCATGAGAATGTACTGCAACAAAAGTAAGATGCCTACCAGGTCAAACTTCTTTCGACTTCTGTGTATCTGAAATTTTCATAATAAAACACTGGGAAAGGTTTCAGGCAGTGACTGTGCACTAATTCAGCTACAGAGGTCAGGGAAGGTCCCTCTGAGGGGGTGGCCTCAGTGTGTTAGAAGGACACCAAGGGCCAAGTGTCACCGGAAACAGTAAGTATTCGGGTAGCAGGTAACGGGAGACGTGCTCTCTGACTCCCCGTCTGTGTGCAAATACCTGTGTCTCATTCTGACAGGCGAATGGCTATCTTGTCTGAGTACAGGATTTTACAGATACATACACACACATGCACACATATCCCAGACTTATCAAGGTATAATTGATAAATAAAAATCTAATATGTCTAAAGCACACAATGTGTTTGACATACATATAGTGAAAGGACATTGCCATCACCTTATTTACTTTTGGGGGGGATGCTTAATATCCTTGCAAACTACCGATTATACAATACAATACAGGATTTTACTGTTTCAGGCCTCACGTTCAAATCTTTAACCCATTTTGTGTTGTTTTGTGTGTCTGGTGTAAGATAGGAGTCCAGTGTCATTCTTCTTTGGCATGTAGATCCAATGTTCCTAACACTATTTATTAAAGACTATTCTGGGAGTTCCCATCACGGCGTAGCAGAAATGAATCCGACTAGGAACCATGAGGTTGCGGGTTTGATCCCTGGCCTTGCTTAGTGGGTTAACGATCCAGCATGGCCGTGAGCTGTGCTGTAGGTCGCAGATGCAGCTCAGATCCCGCGTTGCTGTGGCTGTGGTGTAGGTCTGGGGCTACAGCTCCGATTCGACCCCTAGCCTGGGAACCTCCATATGCCTTGAGTGTGGCCCTAAAAAAAGGCAAAAAAAAAGAAAAAAGAAAAAAAAGATGATTGTGTTTTCTTGTGCCTCTGTCAAAAATTGATAAAATATGCACCTGTTTGTTTTTGAGTTGTAATCATCTTATTCTATTCAGAATGAACTCTATTCTGTCCCACTGGTCTATGTGTCTATTTTCAAGCCAATATCACATTGTTTTGATGGTGGTAACTCTGTACAATAGTTTGAAATCAGGAACTGTGATGCCTCCAGTTTTCTGCATCTTTCTCTAGGTTACTTCAGCTATTCAGGATCTTCAGTGGTTCCATATGAATTTTAGGATTGTTATTTCTATTTCTCTGGAAAATGCCACCGGAATTTTGCATTTAACCTGTAGATCACTTTGGGTAGTATGAAATTTTAACAATTCATGAACACAGATTACCTGACATTTATTTGTGTCTTCTCTGATTTCTTTCTTCATTGTCTTATAGCTTTCAGTGTACCTTTCACCCCCTTAAATTCATTTCCAAGTATTTTTTTTTCTTCTTCCTTGCTTTTTAGGGCCACACCTGCAGCATATGGAATTTCCCAGGCTAGGGGCTGAATTGGAACTGAAGCTGCTGGCTTATGCCACAGCCACAGCAATGCTGGATCTGCAACCCACTGAACGAGGCCAGGGAGTGAACCTGAAAATTCATGGGTTCTAGTTGGGTTCATAACCCAATAAGCCACAGTGGGAACTCCCTGCTTTCTTAATTTCTTTTCCAGATATTTCACTGACTTTACTAAATATGTTTATTAGTTCTAACATTTTTTGGAGAAGTCTAAGGTTTTCTGTATATCCTGTCACTTGATAATTTACTTTTACTTTTCTGATTTCTGGTGTGTTTTATTTCTTTTCTTGCCTAATTGCTCTGATTAGGACTTCCAGTACTATGCTCAGATAAAAGTTTGCTTGAGCATATAGGATTCTTGAGTTGTGTTCCTTTTTCCCCTTAGTCATCTGTAGATAAAATTCTACCATCTTCTAGCTTTTTGGTATTGCAAATAGAAAATCTGATTGAAAACAATCAGGATGGTTGTTTTTTCCTTTGTAAACAATATGTGCCTTTGGCCTGAAAGTTCAGACAATTTTTTTTCTTTTTACAGCCACACCTGCAATATACGGAAGTTCCCAGGCTAGGGGTCAAATCGAAGCTGCAGCAAGAGGCCTACACCACAGCCATGGCAACACCACACCTGAGCCACATCTGCGACCTATGCCACAGCTCACAGCAATACCAGATCCTTAACGCACTGAGCGAGGCCAGGGATCCACCTGCATCCTCAGAGAGACAGTATTGGGTTCTTAACCTGCTAAGCCACAACAGAAGGTCTTAGATGATTTTTTTTTTTTGCACCCTAAGAGTTAATAAATTTTACTGAGATCTATCTTAGTTATTTCCTCTAGTGCAAAGTCAGGAGAGCTATTCATCAAGTATTTCTGGCTTTCCTCCTTCCAGCTATATGGTATGACCACACTTGCCTCCCTCTGAGGTTAAAGGTGGGTTTGTGATTTGGCCAGTGAAACAGGAGCAGAAGTGACGATGCATATTTGAAGCAACTTTAAGAACTAGTTTATGATTCACCACGTTACCTGCCCTGCTGCACTGAGACAAAGCCTCTATCACCCTTTGTTCCTGAGTAACAGTAATCAGCTAAGCCCCCTCCTCCCAGACCTGGACTGGCTACCGCGTCATGGAGGAAAAATAAAGTTGCTGAGTTAAACTACTGAGCTTATGGAACTGTTTGCTATTACACTGCAACCTAATTCTAGCCTGTCCTGACTGAAACACACTTCCTTTTTTTCTCCTCTCCCTGGTATGTCAGGTGTCTTGGTTCCATATTCTGGGTCTCTGGTCTCTCCTCTGTAACTTCCCTGTCTTAGCATTTGCTCAGAAGCTCGGCCTTTATGGCTCCTCTAGGCCCCATCTGCCCCTGCTTGCTGGAAGAGGTCAATGGTTGGCATCCCGGTCACACCTTCCCAGAATCCTCTCTGTCTGGATATCCATATTCCCCTCTTGCCTACCACTGTAAATCAAATACACTTTCATTTAAAGTTTAAAAAAAGAAAAGGAAAAAAAAAAATAAAGCCTAGTGCCTGCCTTGTTAAAAAAAAAAACATTCTCTTCAGTGTTTGTATTTTGCTTCACTTGTGGCAAGTGGAAGTTTCCAAGCCACGGATCAAACCCCCGCCACAGCACTGACCCAAGCTGCTGGAGTGATAATGCTGGATCCTTAATCCACTGAATCACAAGGGAACTCTATAACATACACTCTCTTTGTATCAGCAACAATCCACATACTTGTCATTTTCTAAGTCTCTGCATTCTATAGTGGTAATATACTGTGCTTAGCTATTTTTTCCTGTGGGTGTTTGGAGTCCCAATTTTTACCTACTATAAAGATTCTCTCAGTAGTTATCTCCACTCTCTATTCCAAGTATGGCAGATTCCACTCCTAAACAAATTTTTGCTGTTTCTGGATTGTAGGCTGACAGGTTTGGAAGAAAGAAAACTATATTAGGAGTCAGAAGAAACGGCTCTCCTGATCACTCACCAGGTGGCCTTAGCGTATCTGCACCGTGCCCTGCCTCCTGCCCAGCACAGCTGTAACATCCAGCCACAGGTGCATGTGTGAGTCTCTGTGCAGAGCATAGCCATGGGAGATGTGAGGTGGTTATTTTACTCGGCTGCACTGAATGGAACTTGAATATACTGAGGCTTGCTGGTCAGTATGCCTGTTTGAGGAAACTTACAAATTCTTCAGGCAAAGAAATGAAAACGAACTGACTCTACATCATGTATTTTGTGGACTTGAAGATGCCCTCAAATTTCTTTTTTCAGGGCCGCACCCACGGCAAATGGAAGTTCCCGGGCTAGGGGCTGAATTGGACCTATACCTGAGGCCTACACCACAGCCACAGCAACGCTGGATCAGAGCTGTGCCTGTGACCTACACCACTGCTCACGGTTATGCCAGATCCTTTACTCACTGAGCAAGGCCAGGGATAGAACATGCATCTTCATGGACACTTCATTACTGCTGAGCCACAAAGGGAACTCCAATGCCCTCAATTTTAAGAGGCACCATTATGAACCTCTGAGAGAGATAAAAGCTGCCAATTATCACTTTAACACGTGACTATATGACACATCGTGATTTAGAATTGTTAAATTGTGAAATTACATGCCTTAGAATTACTAAATACATGAAAAATATGCATGTATTTTTAAAATATACAGACTGAATCCCAATTACATACTCAACACATGTATTCCTGTTCATTTACTACAAATGAGAACAGGTTCAGTGAACCTATGGGCCGTGGGGCTGAAGGGAAGCGCTGCCGCCGTGCTTGGGGACATGTGCCTGATGACATCGCACCCGCTCGCCACCAGGCAAGTCTGGGCTACGATCCTGCCAGGTGGAGCCCAACAGCATTCCAGCCACGGGGAGAACGGGAAGTGCAGCTACGAACTGGGCTGTTCCCCTTGACCCTCGTTAACCCATTTCTTCCAGAGGCAGGCCCTGGATGGACTGCTTAGGGGACAGATTATGGGGTGAGGGGCAGGTAAGGGATATGACAGTCTGAGCAGGTACAAATACAAAAAAGATGAAAGCCTCAGTGTGAGTGTGATCCAGTTTCCGGCTACTGATCAGAAAACATGAATGTCAAATTACTGCCACGTGGCTACCATGCTTGGGCACGTTTAGGGGCATCCAGTCACACTGCAGAACATATGGACATGGTCTCCAGATGAACAGCTGGCTTTTATTTTGGAGATGTCTTAATTAAAGGAGAGCCCACCTGTTAAAAGAGGACCACTAGCTAGTATGCACAGGGTCAGGCCAGAATGTCCTTAAATTCTCAGGTATTAGGAATTACCTACAAGCAAGGAAGGAGGATAGACGAGTCTGGCCAGAAAATACCCAGTTACTTAGCTGGATACAACGCTTTCCTCTCTAAGGCTGTCCAGCCTTCATTCCAATCCCCAACACACTACACACCCATATGCCCCCCTGGGGCCCACACCCACAGTCACTGCTGGAGGGGGCTTTCTGGTGTCTGGGCAACGCTGGAGAACAACTCAGCAGGCAGAACTCCCCAGTCTTTTCCTCACAAATTCAAGAGCATCGAGTGGGGCCCAGGACCACTTCCTCTCAAAAAAAAAGACAAAGGGAATGTAACACCTGGGTTTTTAGGCCAGAAGGGCAGCTACCACTCCCAGTGGCCCGGTGCCTCCACCTTAACAAAGGGAGCCTCACCCCTCTGATTCCAGCGGGGCAGAGTCTGAGCAGGACACCACCAGGCGGGTCCAGCCTCTCGCAGAGCAGGTGCCCCCAGCAGACCTTCCCAGAGAAACGGGTCTACGCGTGGAACTGTCCTACTGCCAGCCTATATTTTTTCCCAAGCGTTAGGGTCTTGACTGATATTCTCAAAATTTCCAACTCAGAAGTTCCAAGTAACATTTTTCTTTTTTTTAAATGCTGTGTGCGTGTGTGTGCGCCCACACATAGGTGGAGATGGAGGGAAAAAGGAGAGTTAGGAAAGGGAAAAGAACAAAGAAGGAAAGTTTCACAGAAAACCCATGCAAGACCAAGAGTTTACTTCTGGGTTCCTAAAGGCACTGTCCACCCCAAAGCTCAGAGAGCCGATAAGTATTTTTCACTGACAGAAGGAAAACGCTTGAATACACTATTAGATCATACTCAGCCAGTACCTGACTCACCAGGAAAATGAACATGACACTCATATCAAAGTGACTGCTCATAGTGGAAAACGCCATTTGCCTGGCACTCTGGAACTTGCATCTATTGATGCCGACAGCCCTGGCCTTCGTGTCACTGGAGGTCTGCTAGAAAGAAAGCTCCTTCCAGCTCCCAATATAATCTAAGGCCGCAGAACACACACCGCTGTATTCACTTCATAAAAACCATCAGCTCCGGCTTGGGCCTGGGGCGCAGCAACACTGCAGGCTGAGCTTGGCTACCGGCAGCATGAATGCCAGCTGGCTTCTTGCCTGGACTAGAGCTGGCCCCTCCTCTGCAGGACATCCTCTGCTCACCCGTGCCTCCAACACAGAAGTAGATGGAGACAGGAAATCAGAGGACATGGTCCTGCAGGCCACAACTGTGCTCTGAAATGGCATTTGAAGAGGAAGAAGAGAGAAGGACAGGATGGGGTTGTTTTGAGAGCTCAATAGCAGTGGAGTGATCAATCCTAACAGAGGGAACTATTGGGGCAAGAGAAGACTCCCAAGCTGCAGCCCTTGCTGTTCTGTCATCTACAGCTCTGAAGACCACAGAGAAAGATGGAAGACCCTAGAGAGCTAAGGGGTACTGACCAATGAGTTACTCTCTAGGACTGTCCAGACACAAAAGCATGGGCAAGAAGGGTCACCAATGCTAAGCTCCCTAAAACAGTGGAGTGTGCTACTATGCTATACTGGCTCAGATGACTTGGGAGTCTGGGGGATAAAAACTGGAGGGGGGAAGTCGGGGAGAAGGGGGGCAGGGAAAGAGACTCCAGCCTGGTAGCAAGAACATGGCAATACCTTCTCAATCCCCTTTTTTTTTTTGGTGTGTGTGGGGGGACATGCCCATGGCATGCAGAAGCTCCCAGGCCAGGGATGGAACCCATGCCACAGCAGTGACAATGCTGGATCCTTAACCCACAGAGCCACCAGGGAACTCTAATACCTCCTCAATCTTTATTTACAATACTTCCAAGGTTGGGAGTTCCTGTTATGGTACAGTGGAAAAGAATCTGACTAGGAACCATGAGGTTGTGGGTTCAATCCCTGGCCTCGCTCAGTGGGTTAAGGATCTGGTGTTGCTGTGAGCTGTGGTGTAGGTCGCAGATGTGGCTTGGATCCAGTGTTGCTGTGTAGTGTAGGCCAGCAAGTGTAGCTCCGATTGGACCCCTAGCCTGGGAACCTCCATAAGCCTTGGGTGTGGCCCTAAAAAGCAAACAAAACAAAACAAAACACAATACTTCCAAGGTTAAGTCAGAGACCTTGGAGTTCTAATTGTGGCCCAGTGAATTAAGAACCTGACACAGTACCTGTGAGGATGCTTGTTCGATCCCTGGCCTCACTCAGTGGGTTAAGGATCCAGCAGCACTGCTGCAAACTGAGCACAGGTCACAGATGTGGCTCAGATCCAGTCTGGCTATGGCTGTGGTGTAGGCCTGCAGCTATAGCTCCACTTTGATCCCTAGCCCAAGAACTTTCATATGCTGCAGGTACGGCCTTAAAAAGGGAGAAAAAAGAAAAGAAAAGAAAGGAAGGAGTTCCCATCGTGGCTCAGTGGTTAACGAATCCGACTAGGAACCATGAGGTTGAGGGTTCAATCCCTGGCCTTGCTCAATGGGTTTAGGATCTGGTGTTGCCGTGAGCTGTGGTGTAGTTTGCAGACGCAGCTCGAATCCCGCGTTGCCGTGGCTGTGGTGAAGGCCGGCAGCTACAGCTCCTGTTAGACCCCTAGCCTGGGAACCTCCATATGCCGCGAGTGCAGCCCTAGATAAGGCAAAAAGACAAAAAAAGAAGGGAGAGGAGAGGAAAGGGAAGGGAAAGTCAACTCAGAGGTCTCTGAACAGTAAGTAATCTGGCTGGCAAACAAAATATTAGTAATGTGCTGTAACATTCTGTATGTAAGGGGAGAAAATATTAAGCAAGTAAGCAGTCTCTGTACTGGGACCTCACATATGTATGTTTATGGGAAATGGAAAGGCCACATAATCTGGGAATTCCCTCTTCACTTTGATATTTTGCCTTGATGAATATTTTTACATAGATTTTGACATTTCCTTATTTTGAGTCAACAAATCTACTTCCTTAAATACTGGCATCAAAAACCCCAATACTGGAGTTCCCTTTGTGGCTCAGTGGTTAACGAATCCGACTAAGAACCGTGAGGTTGGGGGTTTGATCCCTGGTCTTGCTCAGTGGGTTAAGGATCCGGCGTTGCCGTGAGCTGTGGTGTAGGTTGCAGACGCAGCTCGGATCCCGCACTGCTGTGGCTGTGGCGAAGGCTGGCGGCTACAGCTCGTGTTAGACCCCTAGCCTGGGAACCTCCATATGCTGCGTGTGCGGCTCTAGATAAAGGGAAAAAGACAAAAAAATACATATTAAAAAAAAAAATGCAATACTGGAGTTCCCACTGGAGCACAGTAGAAACGAACCTGACTAGGAACCACGAGGTTGCGGGTTCAATCCCTGGCCTTGCTCAGTGGGTGAAGGATCCAGCGTTGCCGTGAGCTGTGGTGTAGGCTGCAGATGTGAATCAGATCTGATGTCGCTGTGGCTGCGATGTAGGCTGGCAGCTACAGCTCCAACTGGACCCCTAGCCTGGGAATCTCCATATGACACGGGTGTGGCCCTAAAAAACAAAACGAAAACAAAACAAAACAAAACAAAAACCCAGTATTGACAAATGTCACTTCCTGAAATCTATGGAAGAAAAGAGAATTAAAATACAAGCAGCCAAACCGAACAAGGTAGATAGGAGTCAGAATTCCAGTGTTCAAGTAATGAATTCTGGGGCCAAGGGGAAGTCACTTAATCTCTCTGAGCTGCCAATTTCTCACTTGTAAAACAGGAATCATTTTACCAACCTAGCTGCTAAGTAAGAACGTATGTGTAAAGAGCTACAGAAAGGCGTGGTTGGCAGCATAATGGTCACCACACACATGTCCATATCCTAACCCCTGGAACCTACAAATGTCATCAATGTGGTGAAAAAGGCTTTGCAGGGGTGACAAGTTAAGGGTTTTTAAATGGGTCTCTCCTGGATCATTCAGGTGGGCCTGAGCAATCACAAGGCTCTTTATAAGGGAAAGGAGACAGTGTCGGGAAAGCAGATGTTAGACAGAGACCTGAAGATACTAGCTGCTGGCTCTGAAGATGGATAAAGGGGCCACAAGCCAAGGAAAGCAGGCAGCCTCTAGAAGGTACAAAGAGTGAGGGAATGGGTTTTCCTCTGGACCCACCCAAAGAAATGCAGTTCCGCCAACAGCTTGATTTTAGGCCAGTCAGATCATTTCAGATATTTCACCTCCAAAAATATGAGAATAAATTTGCATTGTGACCATCTGTTTTAGCAGTAATAGGAAACCAACATAAAATATTACATGAGATGTGGTTACTTTCCTAAAGGATTTTATTTATTTTATTTTATTGCTTTTTAGGGCCACACCCCGTGGTGCATGGAGGTTCCCAGACCAGGGGGTCGAATCAGAGTTGTAGCTGCCAGCCTACACCACAGCCACATCAATGCCAGATCCGAGCCGCATCTGCGACCTACAACACAGCTCACGGCAACGCTGTATCGTCAACCCACTGAGCAAGGCCAGGGATAAACCCACAACCTCATGGTTCCCAGTCGAATTTGTTAACCGCTGCGCCACAACGGGAACTCCAAGGATCAGATTTTAAAAGAGGGAAGCCACTGGGGTTCCTGGGCTCTATAGAAAACTCCCAAAACATTCTCTTGGGGAATCATTGAAAACCGTACAGCTAGTTGCTGGCCACACTCAAGTAGAATGTGCAGCCAAGTGAGTCCATCTATCCGTCCACCCATTTTTATTCCAGTCATTAACTGGTGAGAAAGCATGGCAGAATATTAAACATAATTTCTACCCTCAAGGAACTGGTGATCTACTGGGGAAAAGCAAGAGAAGACAGGTCCACAAGGCTCTCATCATTTTCGGAGACTTAAGTGACAGACGATATAGTCGGTCCATATGTCGTGGCAGACCTTTGACCTGCACACGCCTAGAGCAGACGTCAGAGGGCCCGTCAACCTCCTGAGGACACGTCAGCTTCTGGGGTAGCTGTGTTTCTGATGGGAAAGAACCTGTAGATTTCGATCATCAAAACGGTTTCAGTTTAAAACCCCAAAGTTCAGAACCATTTGTATGTATAACAAGAGAAAGATTATATATACGGAAGATTAAAGCATGTTAAAACAGAGATTTTGAGAACAGTCCAAACACTGGTGAACTTACTTTTAGCACAGAGAAGAGGAAACACCGAGGGAAAAACAAAACTGAACCAGGCCCTCCAGGCCTCTTCTTCACTTAATATTTAATACTGGCTAAAGCACACCAGAGGGCCGTTTACAACGAGTTCCATCAAATGCATTTCCCTTCTCTACAGAGTCAGCGCACACGTGCTAGTCCCCGCCTTACACGATACTCTCTCAATCCCACCCCATCTTTAGCAACTGCCCTGTTTACAATGAAAAAGCACTTGGCAAGAGTTGTCTGAATGGCCTTCTTCACTCCCTCTCCTTCCATCCTCTGCTGAAGGACCCTGATACCCCAAATCACCCTTAGGGGGGTTACCAATGACTTGCACATCACAGTCTCTACAGTCAATTCTCCAATAATCAAAGCATTTAAGATAGGTGAGCCCCTCCTCCACCTGCTCCCCCCCGCCGTTGTTGCAGCTGTTTTGGGGGCCCCTACAAGGCCCCCACCGACATCTGCTGGTTCCCATCTGCTCACCTTTTCAGACAACCCATCCAAAATTGCCACCACTCTCAACCCACTCCCCCTCAGTGCACTTTACTGCCTTCTCAGCACTCACCACCACTCCACCTGCTGTCACCCCGTCACCCCCATTACAATATAAGCTCCTTGAAGGCAGTCTTTTTCTTTTACTGCTGTGTCCCCAGAGCATGGCACATGACAGATTCTTGAAAACAACTGTTGCATGAATCTATATCGCACTTTGTGGAACTGTGTGGAAAAGGTCCACCTATACGGCTGGGAAGAGATAACACGTTCAGGGTATGTCAGACTGTTGTTTGAGTCCATTCCCAGCAGAGGTTACTGCCTTCCACTCAAGGCTCCAGCAACTGCCACACCACAGTGCGGGTTAAGGGGGGTGATACAGTGTGTCTGAGACAGAATGTCAGTTAAAGACCCACGGTGGTCACGCTGCTTCCTGCTCAACCCGTGGTTCTGATGAGGATGCTGATAGCGATCACATGAGCCTGTGCACAGACTGCAGGCACCCTGCCACCAGCACTGCGGTGTGGAGCGGATGTGAAAGCATCTGGTTCGGTTGCCACCTGGACAGGCCTTGAAAGCTCTGGGGGCAGGAAAAAGGTCAGCCCTGCCCCCATACCAAGTCATGCTGAGCTACAGCACCCTCAAGTTTCTCATTCCTCCGACCAACAAGGGCAGGCAGGGCCCCTCCTCCGCAGCCCGCCCCCACGCAGAAATGCCCAGAGGTGGTGGAAGAGCAGTGCCCGGTGAACTGGGCCTTCTGCCCTAGGCAGCGGCAGCCTGGAACCCAATGGCCATTTCCTGGACAGTGAGGGCTTCCGAATGCTTCAGCAGTTTCAGAGATATATTCCCGTTTTTATTTTTATTTTATTTTTTCCTTTTTAGGGCTGCACCTGAGGTTTATGAAGTTCCTGGGCTAGGGGTGGAATCGGAGCTGCAGCTGATGGCCTACACCATAGCCACAGCCACTCCAGATCTGAGTCGTGTCTGTGACCTACATTGAAGCTCGCTGGCCCAGAACCTTTAACTCACTGAGTGAGGCCAGGGATCAAACCCATATTCTCACGGATACTAGTCAAGTTTTTAACCCGCTGAGCCACAAAAGGAATTCCTAGATATATCTCCTTTCACAGAGCCTTTCTATGATGGAAAATTACAGAAAAACAAAAAATAGAATACAATCAGCTCTGAGATACCCATTACCCAGCTTCAACCGTGATTAACTCAAAGTCAGTTCAGGCTCATTTCCCCCTGGGTTGTTCATGTCTTGGTTTGTCGTCCTGGTATAATGAACGCCCCCTCGTTTAGTCTCAGATCCACCTGGGATTGAACAACAGATTACATAGTCACTTGATCTTTGCCCTACCCACTCCCCCCCCAAACCTGGATTATTCTGAAGCCAATTCCAGATATAAGCCTATCCATAAATATTTCACCACGTGATTCCGAAGATTTTAATACAGCTCAACACTCTTTAGACACCAACGTATGTCTAACACTGTGCTTTCTGCTCAACACTCTTGCTAGAGGAGTAAGCAAGGAGCCAAGGGGGAATAGGTATGGCCTAGGGAAGGCTCCGCGCTGTGCACTCGCATGTGGGGCCCTCAACACCCACTTTGTGGGCTGCCAGCATGATTCCAGCTCATGGACTGGGCTGCCACGCACATGGAGAAGCTGGCCTGACTCCGTTACACCACGCTGCCTCCACCCAAGAGGCCTGGAAACAGCCACGGACAACAGAACACCAGAACAATCCTCGGCAGTCAAAGCCCATTGTATCCATGGACACAGAAGGAGCAGAGAGAGTCTGAACAATTCAGAGTAAAGGAACTCAAACTTCAAACTGACCCACAAGAGATTAAAGCCCCAACCTTTGCCTCTGTTCCCTGGATGGTATCACTGCAAGATTCCAGATCCAGGCTAAAAGCCAGGGCAGTCTAAGCAACCTACCTTTGCGGCACTTAAGAGAAAACAGGGAGAGAAATGGACATAACCACCTCTTTTGAGTCCTCTGAAGAAACGATCAGAGAGTCCACTTGTCTGTGATCCAGTAGGCCCATTCCTGGTACGTTTCCCAGGGAAATCCTCCCACAGACCAATCAGAAGGCAGCCCAGAAGTCTGCCCTGGCAGAGGGGGGTAGCAGTGAGCTGCAGGCAGCCCAGGCGATGAGCAGGAACGGCAAGTGCCATGCAGAGCGTGTTCACTATGAGGCGGGGTGCAGCGGGCATCGGCAACAGACCAAACATCCACCCAGAACAGATCTGAACACAGTGCTGCCCAGTAAGAAAGATACAAAATTCCACAAATGCACAAAAGCAACAGTTCCTAACACACTAATGAGAGAATACAAATCAAGCACATTTGCATGGTTGGCTACGAAGGGG
>PVHT020000012.1:5463816-5495483 GCA_004024745.2 Catagonus wagneri | reverse complement strand
CCACAAATGCACAAAAGCAACAGTTCCTAACACACTAATGAGAGAATACAAATCAAGCACATTTGCATGGTTGGCTACGAAGGGGAGGGGAGTGGGGGAAAAGAATAAAAGTGAGGAAATCAAGGTACAGACAAATAAAAATAAGAGAAGAGCCTTCCTAAGACCAACGACAATATGCCACAAACAGAGCAACAGTTTTGACTCAACCCTCTGCCATCAGAGGGTCTAAAAAGAAAGGAAAAAAGGCAAGGGGCGTGGGGGGGCGCTTATCATTAACAAAGATGAGCAAATAAGCAACCTGTGAAAAGTAATCTCTTGAGAATTTTTTGCATGCCTTCTAACACCTACCTAGATAAGTGGTTGACAAGCGGTCCAGCAGCAGGGAGAGAGAGAGCAGGGGGATTGAAAAACCAAGCCTCACTCCTGGCTGCTGGCTCACAGAAGGGCATGATGAATACAGCACCCGGGCTTTATCCCAGAACCAACATGGCCCCTGCATCTCAGAGGTGAAGGCAGGAGTGCCATCCACTGCAATGCCTGCTCTCACAGCGTGGGCCTAGAACTGCTGGTCCCAAAGGCACTAGCTTCCGGTTGGCTGACTCATATCACAGCCGTTTACACATCTTACCTGAAAAAGGAAGGTGTTTGATAGGACCAGCTAAAGCTAAAACAGCTCCCTGCTATAATACTTGCTACTTGTGTGTGTGCATACGTGTGTTACAACACAGCTAATCCTGTGTTACACCGTTAATGCTCAGGTGTGCACAGACAGCACCATCTCTAGTGGGCAGACACTGAAGGATGAACACATTTTCTACAGTTAGGAGGGTTGCTACAGTCATTTGGGCCAAAAGTAGTGTAAAAGTGGTGAGAATGGAAAGCAGGCCTGAACCAGGCTACACTGCTGCCCTGCAACCTCTGGTAAGCATTAACCCCTGTGCTATTGGGGCCTCTGGACTGGTGGCCCAATGGGCCACCTGGTGGTCACAGAGTCCAGAAAGGACATCTGGTCAACCCAACTCTAAACAATTATTTATTCTGATTACTGAGGTTTTTTTGGTGTCTCCTGACACTTTGTGCCCAATCCTGGTGGAAAAGTATATATATGGATTAAAAAGATCTCTAAAGGGTTCATTCCCCTGGGCTTATCTTCTTAGAAGTCAGAAGAATGGGCGCAAAAGTAATTATAAGTGATGCTCAAGTTTCTGGCTTCAGAAACTGAACAGATAGTGCATCTCATGGACATACGAATCCTAGAAAGATGGCTAATAGGAAGGGGGCAGGGATGAAGATGCTAATTCACTGGGGACATATCAAGTTTGGGGGAAATGGAAGTAGACATATCTGGCGTTAGAAATCAAGGCCCAGAGAGAAGATCGGGACTGGAGATATAGATTAGGCTAGAAACTGTTTTGGTTTTATGCTTTTTTTTTTTGCCTTTTGTCGTTTTAGGGCTGCACCTGCGGCATGTGGAGGTTCCCAGGCTAGGGGTCTAATCGGAGCTGTAGCCACTGGCCTACGCCACAGCCACAGCAATGCAGGATCCAAGCTGCGTCTGCGACCTACACCACACCTCATGGCAACGCCGGATCGTTAACCCACTGAGCAAGGCCAGGGATCGAACCCACAACCTCATGGTTCCTAGTCGGATTCGTTAACCACTGCGCCACGACAGGAACTCCTGGTTTTATGTTTTTTTTTTTAAAAAAGGCCACGGGGACACATAAACCCACTCCAAGTGAATGTATAAGGATCCAAGTCTGAGTCTCGAGTGAAAATAACATTTAAGGGACCATACTTAAACATGTGTGCAAATATGGTGGAGAACGGAAGAAAAGGGAGCGACTAAAAATAATATTTACAGTTCATATCCCTGGGGTCCAGAACAAAAACCAAAAACTCACTGAAGTTCCCAAGCTGTAGGCAATCCCTAAGGCGACTCTTTTTGCCTTCCTTTTGTTCTTTTCCATTCCCCCTTTCTCCAGACCCACAGGTTCTCCTCAGGCATCAGCTTCACTCCATCCATTTGCCAAGTGAAACCAGGGAGGAGGGAGTGGGTCCTCATTTTTTTTAATGCACCCCAAATAAACTGGGAAGGGAGCTTCAGGTCCATTTCACAAAAGAGGAAAAAAGATCAGAAGAGTAAGGAAATAGATACAGGGTGAACAGGGAAGTGTGTTCTCACAACCCTAGCCACCAGGACGACTCTTAAACTTGGATTAGGGAGATGCAATTCGTGCCCTGGAGGAAGGTAGGATATCGGGCTGGAGATGCAAAGCTTGTTGTATGGACTCCAGATGCTAGGACCACCTTGGCCTCACTCACCGCGGCGGCTGGGGTTGGAGGCCCGCACACACATCTGGGGCACATTTCCTCCAGACGTCACTCCCCAAAACTAAATCACTGCGTCTTTCACTGTTTGGATTGACCAACATCTGAGCTTCGCTGTAACAGGCAAAACCAATGAGCTAGATACTCTGTGAACAAGGAACATCGGGTATCCATTAGAGCCTTAGCTTGGCCTCCTGAGCAGCGGATTCGTCACAGGAGGCCCCACAGCCTGCCCTCCACACAGACCAAGACCCTGCGGCCTGGCAGGGCACTTGCTTTCTTTCCACTGCTGGGGATGGTGTAATGCTTGCGGGTTTGTTTCCCAATCACTTAAGCATGTTACAAAATGTTCACCAATTCTAACCGCCCCCTCCTCCAAGCTCAAGGCTTTCCTAGTGAACTGTACTCCCTGGGAAAGCTGGCACTCAGCTCTGAACTTAGAGGCCAGTTTTATGTGATGGAAAAGGGTTTTATTTTATTTTATTTTTGCTTTTTAGGGCTGCACCTGTGGCATGTGGCAGTTCCTAGGGGTTGAATCGGAACCTCAGTTGCCAGCTTACGCTACAGCCACAGCAACTGGGGATCCGAGCTGCATCTTCAACCCACACTGTAGCTCATGGCAACACTAGATGCTTAACCCACTGAGTGAGGGCAGGGATCAAACGCGCATCCTTATGGTTATTAGATGGGTCCATTACTGCTGAGCCACAACAGGAACTCCGGGTTTTATTTTTAAAGTATATTTCTGGATTAAAACATTTACGTTGAGATCTTTTTTTGGTTTTGTTTTGTTTTTTTGGTCATGGAAGTTCCTGGGCCAGGGATCAAACCCATGCCAGCGAACCAAACTGCTCAGTGACGATGCTGCATTCTTAACCTGCCGTGCCACAGGAGAACTCCCTGCATATACACTATTTGGTTTTTTTGCTTTTGTTTGGCCACATCCACAACATATGGATGTCCCCTGGCCAGAGATTGAATCTGAGCCACACTAGTGACCTATGCCACGGCTGGAGCAATGCCCAGCCATTAATCCACTGTGCCAGGCCAGGGATCAAACTTGTACCTCAGCAGTGACCCAAGCCACTGTAGAAACAACGTAGGGGCCTTAACCCACTACATTTCAGTAGGCACTATTTTGAAATCTACTTTTTTCTTTTCTTTGGCTGTGCCTGCAGCATATGGAAGTTCCTTGACCAGGGATCGAAACTGCACCACAGCAGTGACCTGTGTTACAGGCAGTGACAAGTGGATCCTTAATTACTAGGTTACCAGGAAACTACCTGCTTTTTTCATTTTAAAATACATTTTCTTCCACGGAAATAATATAATTTCCCTCATCATTTTTTTTTGGCCTTTTGTCATTTTATGGCCGCACCCGTGGCATGTGGAGGTTCCCAGGCTAGGGGTCTAATCAGAGCTGTAGCCGTCGGCCTACACCACAGCCACAGCAACGCAGGATCTGAGCCTCATCTGCAAACTACACCACAGCTCTCAGGAACGCCAGATCCTTAACCTACTGAGCAAGGCCAGGGATCGAACCCGCAACCTTATGATTTCTAGTCGGATTTGTTAACCACTGTGCCACGATGGGAACTTGTCCCTCATCTTTTTTAAAGGAACAGATAGGCAAGGTCCTACTGTATGAAGACATTTAGGGTGTCTTCAGTTTTTCAGAATTAGAAACAACAATGCAACTTGGCAGCACCCGAGCATCCCAGGCACTTGTCCAGTTTCCCCCTTGGGTAAATTTCACAAAGTAAAACCACTTAGTTAAGACACACACACTTTACAACCACCACCACTAGAAAAGGGTTCAAGGGAAAAAGTCCGTCCCCAATTCCAGACCCCAGAGGTAATTACTGATAACGACATTTTGAGACGCTGCAAATGACTTTATTCTTCCCTCGAGTGTTGGTGAGTCGAGGCTGACTGGTTTCACTGCAAGATGCCAGGCTGCTCTTCCCTGACCTCTGTTTCAATCTCTTGATGCCCCGGCTGAGCAGGTCATACTGCACAGTTCACGGCACACTGGTCTGAGCAAGGGCTTTCACTCGTCTGCTTTCATCCCCAAGGGTCATTCCATTCTCCTCTCTGCAGACCTTCTCCCCTGGCAGCTATCACTTAAATTTACTGTAATTATGTGCATCTTCTGGCTTATAGGTGTGCTTACAAAGTGTGGACTGTCATTTTGGCTAAAGTGACTGTCTTACTATTTTGCTCTTTATCATTCAAAACAGCAAACAAACAGGCTAATACATATATATTTTTTTTGCCTTTTTGCCTTATTTGGGTCGCACCCGCGGCGCATACGGAGGTTCCCAGACTAGGGGTCTAACAGGAGCTGTAGCTGCCGGCCTTCGCCACAGCCACAGCAATGCGGGATCCGAGCCGCGTCTGCAACCTACACCACAGCTCATGGCAACGTCGGATCCTTAACCCACTGAGCAAGGCCAGGGATCGAACCCGCAACCTCATCGTTCTTGGTCGGATTCGTTAACCACTGAGCCATGACGGGAACTCCCGAAAAGGCTAATATTTCTCCAATTTTGTAAAAATGCCTTCCCTTGACTCCGCTTCGCCTGACAAGCTGTCTCTCTATTTCTTTCCATCAAAAACTTTGTATCCAAAAGGTGGTCTATGCTCACCAATGCCCTTCTTCCCCTTCACCCTAAACCCACTCCAATCAGATTTGCCTTCACCACTCCATCAGAACTGCTCTGTCAGGGGCACCCCTGGCCTTCACGCTGCCACACCTAACAGCCACCTTTTGGTCCTCGCTTACCTGAGCTCTCACAGGCGCAGGGCCAGGTCAGGGCTCCCTCCTCTATGACTCACTCTCTGCCCCCGGCTTCTACACTGTCCTTTCTTGGTTTTCCCCTCACCTCACTGGTTGCTCTGTCTCCTTTTCTGTTTCCTCCTCTTCCTCCCAGTCACTTAATAATGGTCTATACGTCAAGGCTCAGTCCTCGCCTCCTATTCTCTTTCAACATCCTCTGCCTCCTGAGTCTCAAGCTTTAAATACCATTTGTGTTTTGGGCCTTATTCGTGCTTTACTTCTTCCTTGCTCCTGTAACACAAAGCTACTCTGCACTTTTTCCTTCCTTTTTTTTTTTTTTTTGGCTTTTTAGGGCTGCACCTGTGGCATATGGAGGCTCCCAGGCTAAGGGTCTAATCGGAGCTATAGCCGCTGGCCTATGCCACAGCCCCAGCAATGTGGGATCTGAGCTTCGTCTGAGACCTACACAACAGTTCACGGCAATGCCAGATCCTTAACCCACTGAGTGAGGCCAGGGATCGAACCTGCGAGCTCATGGATGCTAGTCAGATTCGTTTCCACTGCACCATGACACGAACTCCCCTCCCTACTTTTTAATAATCCCCTACCAGCAAACCTTGGGGCCAGAGGAGTTTTGGAATTCAGCTTGTTCTGGACATAAGAGAGGTGATATCATGTCATACTCCCATGCATGTCCAGGACAGCACAACATATTATATGGACTAATAGTTTTAAAGTCACTCTCCAAGGAAATAACCAATTCAGGCAAGGACCATCAATGGATAATAAACCATTAGATCTATCATTAGAACACTAAAATAATTTAGTTCTTGGAGAAGAGAATACTTGCAAGTCAACCAATTAATTGCCCTGTAACTTGCTATCTGCAAAGTGGAACAAAAAAAGTACTTTTATTTTTTTATTATTTTTATTTTATTTTTTACCTTTTGTCGTTTTTAGGGCCACATCCATGGCATGTGGAGGTTCCCAGGCTAGGGGTCTAATTGGAGCTACACTTGCTGGCCTACACCACAGCCACAGCAACACGGGATCCGAGCCGTGTCTGCGACCTACACCACAGCTCACGGCAACGCCGGATCCTTAACCCACTGAGCGAGGCCAGGGATCGAACCCACAACCTCATGTTTCCTAGTCAGATTCGTTTCCGCTGAGCCACAATGTGAATTCCAAAAAAATGTACTTTTAGAAAGGAAATATCAGGCAGTCACTCCTTAAGCAAATGTTCAAACTTAATAGAACTAATGGTGGAAAAACCTGACATTCATCACATGTCTCCCTACGTGATACAATATGAAGATTCAGCAGGAACACCTATATTCCTGCCAAAATGTTTAAGCTGAAAGTAATCTAGACCTCACTTTCAGTTTATCAAGAAATATATATACCAGTATTCGGAGGAACAGGTGAAATGACAGCATGAGAAAACAACCGGACAAACTCAGAATACATTCTACAACACACATACACACACACACACACTTCTAGATCAAGAGAAATGAAAAAAAGATACCAACCAAATGCAATGTATGAACCTTAGTTGGATCTTAGTTCAATAAAATCTAGGAGTTCCCTTCGTGGCTTAACAGTTAATAAATGTGACTAGGTAGGATCAATGAGGATGCGGGTTCGATTCCGGGCATCACTCAGTGGGCTAAGGATCCGGCGTTGCTGTGAGCTGTGATGTAGGTTGCAGATGAGGCTCAGATCTGGCGTTGCTGTGGCTGTGGTGTAGGCCAACAGCTATAGCTCTGATTCAACCCCTAGTCTAGGAACCCCCATATGCTGCGGGTGTTGTCCTAAAAAGACCAAGAAAAAAAATCTGAAAATATACAATTTTGGTCAATCTAAGGCCAAACATTCCTCAAATCAGAATCACTTTAATGTCCGAAGAGAGAGAGAATGAGGAAGAGGATTTAGCTGTTCTCCCAACACACTAGAGCAGGAGGAAGGCCCCCTCCAGGAGGAAGTGACAATTCCCTGCCTCACTCATGTCCTTAGAGTTTTGTTTCTGCCAGTATCAGGGCACTTAATGCTGCCTGTCCTGCATCATTATTTTCTGGTGTATGTTTATTTCTCCCACTGGATTGTTCCTAAGGATAGAGAACATTTCTAATTTACTTTTGTATTTTCCATGGTGACTTACAGTAGTAGGTGTTTAATAATGTTCACTAAACATTATTCAATGAACAGTGAACAAACAATATTCAAATACTCCATAAACGTGCTGAGTAGGGAAAAACATTTTAGGGATAATTGGGCAGTTTGAATATGGATACTAGATGATATTATGGAATTACTGTTAATTTTAAAAAATGTATCTATCATGATTCTGTGGGAAAATGTCATTTTCCTTAGGAAATACCTATACGTAGCAGTATACACAGATACAGTGCCACAATGTTTGCAGCTTATTTCAAATGGTTCAGCAAAAAAAAAAGGAAAAATATACACATATACATGCATATAGATTAAAGCAAATACAGCGAGATGCTAAGTATTGAGTTCAGGGAGCGGGTATACGGGTGCCCACTGGACTATCCTTTTAATGCTTCTGAATGTTTGAAAGTTTCCATAAGAACAGTGTGAAAAAACACTGCAGTGAAATGTGTGATAGTCACTCACATTAAGCAGGATAAATAAATGACCAAAAATAGCCTCACCTCAACTCACTTTAGCTGCCACGTGGGTTATGAAAGAGCTTTTGGTTTTCAGAGCTTTCTGGATTCCACATTTGCGGATAAGAGATAGCAGACCTCTATTAATTCCGTGGTGTTACCACTTTCATTTAGGCCTTGAATTTTTCTAGACTCTCCCACTGTTTGTGATATTACATGGCAGTCTGGTTTATGTTTTCCCATCCAGTAAGTCAATTTTCCTAACACTAAATACTGAGTAACCCATCCTTTCCTCAATGATTTGTGGTAACTTTTTATATTAAATTCCCATATATACAAGGATCTGTTTCTGATATCTTTATTCCATTTTTGTCTATGACCTGTTCTTGCATAAATACCATATTGATTGTAGTACAATGGCTTGGTAGCTTACAATATCTGGTGCAAAAGCCCCCCTTTTCTAAAAGTTGACTTTGTTATTTCAAATGCACTTAAGAATAAAAGTTCTGGGAGGCACCGTAGAGGCTTAGCAGTAACAAACCCGACTAGTATCCATGAGGATGCTGGTTCGATCCATGGCCTTGCTCAGTGGGTTAAGGATCTGGCCTTGCCCTGAGTGTGTGTGCTGTGGTGTGAGTTGCAGGTGCAGCTCGGATCTGGCATGGCTGTGGCTGTGGTGTATGTAGGCCGGCAGCTATAAGCTCCAATTCAACCCCTAGCCCAGAAACTTCCATATGCCAAAGTGAGGCCCTAAAAAGACCAAGAAAAAGTAAAAAAAAATCTAAAAATGAAAGTCCCCCGCCCCCCAAAAAAATCCAGTTACAATTCTGAATGGGGTTGCCCTTTTGGTGGACTCTTGTTTTCCAAAGATGGCTGCGCCATTACATGTCTGGGCTCTTTTTACCATAATATGAACATTCTTCTATCAATAGATGGGGTCTGGGTTCCCTTCCCTTCTACCTAGAGCAATCTTCGCACCTGCCTGAACCAATAATGTGCAGAGGTGACACTGTGTGACTTCCAAGACTGGCTCAAAAGAGGCCTCTGCCTGGTTCTTTCTTGGGACAATGGATATGGGGAGGCCTGAGCCAAACTGGAAGAAGTGCAGCTACCCTGAAGGCACCATGCTGGGGAGATCACATGGAAGGCTTGCACAGGAACGGAGATCCCCAGCGGTCTGAGCCCCAGCTGCCCGATCAACTGAGGTCATCGTTTCCCTCCTTTGATCTATTGCTATGGTAGCTTTTCTGATGCTAAACCATCCTTGTACTTGGGGGGAAAATAGTATCTGTATATGTTCTCAACACATTATTGAGTTGGTTAGCTGATATTTCACTTCGGGATTTTGCTAAGAGAAGTAAATGCCAGTGAGCTTTTTCATTGGTGACCAAACGTTCATATCTACAAATCTCTTTTTTTTTCTCACTTTTTAGGGCCGCACCTGTGAGATATGGAAGTTCCCAGGCTAGGAGTCGAATTGGAGTTGCAGCTGCCAGCCTACACCGCAGCTTGCTGCAATGCCAGATCCTTAACCCACTAAGCGAGGCCAGGGATGGAACCCACATCATCATGAATATTCATCTGATTATTTATCCACTGAGCCACAACGTGAACTAGCGGTATCTACAAACGTTTTCTCTGCAGTAAGTTTAGTTCCTTCAAACTCTTGTCTCTACCCTAGAACTTCTGGAATAGAACAGGAAGAGAAGTTTAGAGCTTTGAAGTATGGGATGGACTCCTGTCTGATCCTCCTGTCTCTGGTTTGGCACCTCACTCCCTCATCCCTTCCTCAGTGTTTGGCCAAGTCTATAAACCCTCACTCAAGTTTCTCCAGAGAGACACCTCCCAACTGTTGCAGAGCTAGGGAGGGAGTCACCTAATGGAGAAGATGCAAGTGGCTCCTTATTCAGGCTTTCATGCTATATCCTAATTTTCAAGGTTAATGGAAGTCTGGTTACTAATTTGATGGGCAGTTTTCATGGACAGTCAAATAAAAAGGCAAAATTTCACTACACTAATTCGTCTACAAATTAAATTAAAAAAAAAAAGCAAGGTGCAGAACAATATGTAGTGTGACGTCCTTTGAAAACAAAGAAACCCACACATGCTTGCAGAAGCAGAAGCCGGGACACACCCATGTTTCACAGAGGTTCCCCAGTTACCCACAGACAGGGAGACTGCAGCCGGAGAAGGGGCAAAGCCTTTCACTTTCAACACTGTATTGTTTGATTCTGTAATGATGAACTCAAATTACTTTCATAATTACAAGAATCAGAGAAGATTTTTTTTGTTACGTCCTCCCACTCCCTAACCCTTACCCCAATTATCCCTGGATTCTGGTGAAAATCATAGTGCTGAAACTGCTACTTACTAAGAAGGCAAAACCCGCAGTCTGGGCCAGGACGAATGACCCCAGCTGAAAAAAACCTGGGGGAGTGTGCATAAGGGAGCTGCTTCCACAACCAGCCCCACAACAAGCCTAGGCAGGAGCACCACAGAGCCTTCCCCTGACTTTCTTATCATTTTTGCTTCCCCCTTCTCCGTTTTCAGCCCTGGTTGCCTGCCTTTGGCACATGTAATGCTCTAGTTACCAGAGCGACGGGTACAGTTTCTCATTCTCTGAAAGCACATTCCCTTCTCCCTTATTTGAAGGCCAAGAGCTACCGAGCAGGGGCCACAGGAGCAAGGCCCATCCATCCCGTGAGATAAGGCGAGCGGGACACCCACAGCCCGAGGGAGGGCAGCTGCATGGGTCTGAACTCATTCAACACTGCACTCCTGCTCGGCCAGCTCTGAGCCCCATGCACCGGCCGGTGGTGCAAGCGCTTTCCGTGAGCCCTCTGAGGGGCACGGGACAGCACATAAGGCGCCCAGGGAAGATGCCCCACGAGCCAGGGGCAGCGTGGGGCAGTCAGTCCTTCCCAAGAGCCTCTTCGGCTCTCACTGACGCAAGACCCGCCGGTGCCAAGTTCCGCAGGAATAGCCAAGAGCAGCCAGGAGAGGTCCCAGAGCTCTTGCACAGCAGCCTGAGTCTGCCGCTCACTTCGTGCTTCCATCCACCCAGGAGGGGCAGGAGGAGGGGAAGGACAAATGACAACAGGGTCTGAGTTTCTGGAGCTGCGCCTGGTACGGGCGCTGGACCCCTTATTTGTTTTACTGCACTCAATCCATTGAACGCTGGTGCTGGGCACCGTTCTTTTTCCTACTTTACAGGTAAGGAAATTGAGGCACAGGGAGAGGAAGGCCAAACAGGTTTGAGTGATTGGAGCTGAGGTCCCAACCCGTGCAGACTGATCTCAGGACAACACAGAGAACCAGATGGGGAGGGAGGGAGGAGCAAAGCAAGCGGCCAATACTCTGACTTGTTCCTCCTTTTCAATCAAGGACAGAGCAACTGAGTTTTAGTTTAAAAATCAGTCCTTATTTCAGACTAATCTATGTGAGACTCAAGGTAGGGGAGACGTTTTCAAAAATAACGTTCCCATGTTCCTGTGGGTGATGTAGAAACATAAAAGGAGAACTGTAAGGATAACAGGGAGGGACCCATGTTTAAACAAAAATCCTAAACTGGCAAACGCCACTCCTCTCTAGTCCCAAGTGGCGGAGGGGAAGCAGACACACACAGGGAGGTCACAGCCAACTCGTCCCCCACCCTCACACTGAGGACAAAAGCAGTGACTCTTTGTGCCTCTATGACGTTCCTCCCCTCATTTGGATTCTGATAGGAACAGCTCTTACCCTAATCAACTGTGCCGAATAGCAGGGGGACAAGCCACTTCGTGTGGCTGTCAGAGAGATGAAGGCTTGTGATCTCCCAAGCATGGCGCCTGCATCTATTTATTAATTCAAATACTTTCAAGAATACATCAAGATCTTTGGGGTGAAACCTAAAATATACAAATGAAATACCACCATGTATTTTGCTATCCAAGACAAATGGTGAACCCAGCAGGGTGGAATGGGAAGGGAATCCGAGAAGAAGGGGGATAAGGTGCAGGTAAGAGCAGATGCAGCCTGGCTGTCAATGACCCCAGTCTAGGCTGGAATCTACCCCAGGCCTCCAGGAACGTGAACAACCCTCACCACCTCCCCCAGGTCTGAGGCTTCTTCCCCACCTTCCTGAAGGCACTCCTTGTATGTCATCTGGTTCCCATGCCCAGCCTGTGGCCTGTGTGGCGAAAAGGGTCTAAGCAGGGAGCTGAAATATGTGCATTCTCATCAAGGGTCTATGTTTGACATAGGATAAATCTTGACATTTCTGAGTCTACTTTTTCACCTGTAAAGCAAGGCAATAGGGTTATGCCTCTAAGATTCCTTCTGGTTCTAAGGCTTACAGATTCAACGTTAGCAATGATTTCACTTCAGGAAGGATCTTGGGTTCATCTGCCCCTGAAGAAGAACAGTACTATTTCCAGGTGAACTAAAAGACTTGACCACCTCCAGGCCTCACATATTGTAAATGTTCTAAAGCATTTTCAGAATTGATACTCCTGTTTAGAAAAAGGCGGGGGGAGGGGTTCTACTAGAAAAGACAAGGAGGTACTTGCTATTCACACACTGTTTTACTTTAGAACATTCCTCCTCCTCTGACACCTCTCCAAGGACCACCATGCCGCATCTTTCCCCCAAGTCCCTCTTATGAGGCCTCCATCACCCACAATGACTTGAAGGAGAGACACTCTCACAAAGAACTTAGGTGTGTGCAGCCAACGCTGCTATGAAAAGGTAAAGACATTTTCCTGTCTTTGCACTCTCTTTTACTTAACTCTTTTGACGCTTTCTGATAAATAATTTATCTCACCTCAGCAACTGTCAACTTTAGTAAAAGGTCAAAGCACTGACCTTGAGCTGCTGTAGGTGGGAACTTCAGCTTCCTTCAAAGGAGCCTAGAAAGGTTTCTATGGAAGGAGCAGTATTTCCCTTGTGATTAACAAATGCATTTTCTGAAGAGACAAGGGGTACCAGCCTCTGAAAACCCTAACCCCCCAAGTGCTTCCTAAATGGAACAACTACAAAGCATTCGTTACCTTCTGAGATGCTCTTAAACAAATAAGGTTCTAAGCATGTTATTACAAATGAGATATAACAGGTCTGTCAAAGCAGGTTCTTTAAACTGTCTCGATTCTTTTGAAGTCACTGAACAGACATTTGCTTAGATCTTTCTAAGGAGTGTAACAGCGAGAACACTGATACTTTGTCAAGTCAAAACTATAACCTAATTTTATGTTTCTTTCACAGATTAACTTGAGGGAAATACAACATAAACCAGTGTCTTCCACTGTCTCAGCAGCCAGGCTCTTCGGAAGGGGAGCTTCTCGAGGTAATACTATCCTTGGGCCAATTTTCATCAAAAGGACTCAGCCAGGTCAGAAGGTGTGACAAAGCTGATTCCTTAAAGTCAACGCTTTAAACCCAGCTGGCGGCGGGATGATTAATTCTGTTAAGAAAGCTGGTGGGCTGGAGGTTAAACTCAGGCCCAGGGATCAATTGCAAAGTCCCGTACACTTCACGGCCTCTTCCCCCAGTGTGACTGACCCATCACAAAACCTGCGGCGTCAACACCACGGCTCTACTGCAGGTCTGAATTCCTCGGGACCCCTGAAGGGAGCTCCCCCTGGGGCAACCTTATTGCGATATTCTTGCCTCATTTTCTCAGCCTCCCCCTCACATAGTTAAGGCCTTCCAGCAGCCTCACAGTATACAGGAGAAATGAAGAGATGACCTCAGAAGTCTTGCCCCAAAACGAGGGTGCGGCCAAGACTAAAATCCAGGTGTCTGGACTCCTAAACTCTCCTTTGAGGCTGGTGTGCTAGGGTGGAGTTCATGGGCCTGGTGCTCAAGTGTGTAGAGAGAATTTAGTCATATAACCCTGCCCAAACTCTCTACGCTGCTGGACTTTATAAGTGCAAAGGAGCGACGGGAGAAACAGAAGGTGGAGGAGAGGAGGCAGGGACAGGAAGGAACAGAAGCAGTATGACTTCCAAGGAGCAGATGAGTAAAAAAAAAAACAGCCTGAAGGAGATGAGGTAGCAGTCAAATCTATCAGTGCTGAGATCTTTAACCCATTTTAAAACTGATTTATGCAATTTCCAGTCATTACAGGGACAGTAAAAAAAACTCAAAAAAAACTTTTGGCTCCAAATAGTTCTCTGTTCACATTAATAACTAGGAAGATCAAATAAGACCTAAGAACAAACTTCAAGAACCAGAGTCTTTTGATGGCAGAAAAGCTGGTTTCTAGGCGATCTAAGCCATTTCACCACAAACAAAAATAAACAGACTAGTTTTCTCTGATATCCTCACCGTGTCAGAGATTTATTATGCTTCATTTTGATTTACTGTGCTATTCTTTTTCAGATCCTACAGATATGTGATGCCAAGTCCGCAACAGGAAAAGTAACCACCAAGTGTCTATAATGAGTCCTGGTGTCTAACCTGAAAACAGCTCCAAGAGAGGGCTCTTCCTACGGCACCAGGTCTGGGACATTCTGAGGGCTTCTTCTCCCAAAGACTCACACAAGTGCTCACAGAGCTGGAGATCAAGGCCCGTATCTGCTCATTTATATCCAAACATGAAACACCTAATGGGTAGCAACCCTGAGATGCAGTAGCTCAGAACCGGATCAAAGGTAAACCTCAATGAAGGTATGCAGAAAACCCAGTACAACTTCTGGGTGAAGAGACTTGATTTATTTAAAGGAAAAGGGGGAGTTCTCTGGGGCTCAGTGGGCTCCGGATCTGGAGTTGTCACTGCTGTGGCTTGAGTCACCGCTGTGGTACAGGTTTGGTCCCTGGCCAGGGAACTTCCTTATGCTGCAGGCAAGGCCCATTAAAAAAAAAAGGGGGGGGGTAAACAGTAAAAAAGGGAAGGGAACAATTCTCTTGGATTCCACCAGCCACAACTGCACACAAAATGAGCATAAACAGTACTAGCTGCTGCTATCTGACCACTTACCAAGTTACCACACTCAATCCAAACACTTGTGCCCAAAGCAGTTCCGTGAGATTTGCTGCCTAGCTTGGGCTCAAGTGCAACAGGCAGGGCTGGGACCCCCACTTCCCAGCATGGGTTCCAACTGCCCTTCAAGTTGCCCCCTGTTTTTAACCATTTCTCTCTCTCTTTTGTGAGGTCTTGGTGGCTTTCCTTCCTCTTGTTTCTGCTGCCTGCAGGGGTGCTGGGCCAGCAAGTACGCGGAAATAATCCTCGGACTTAACTGCTACTGTGGAGTTATTCTCAGAGTGTCCTTTGCCACAATACTACTGAAAGCCAAAAAAGGAAAGAGCTGTACAGCACAGATGAGGACAGCCCACCTAAGGGGACAGCCCCAGGCTATCATCAGATCTATACACTCCTGCACAGAAAGAAAAGGCAAGTGGGGTCAAGTATCAGAGCATTTATAGGACCAGAGGGGAAGAACCGAGGTTCTTCTCTCTCAGTCCCCACATCTGCTGAGGGGTTACAACAGCACTGGTCCCTACTCCCTCCACACACAGCTCAAGTTTCCAAGGCAGTCAGGTAGAACCAACTTGTTTGCAAAGCGGCTGCAGGTGACCAACCCAAGGGCGTGGTGACAAATTCCTTGTGAATGAAGTTTTCAGTTTCTCCTCTAAAGTTATTTTCAGTTCTATTTCCGAAGACTTTTGACTTTGGAACTAGAACTGGAAGGTTCAAAAGTGATGGAGACCTGGAGGAAGCACAGACAAGAACAGACTCTGGTCATCCTGCTGCCCAGAACCAGCCGAGCTCCCACCCAGCTAGGGGAAGGCTCTTTAGCCCCTCTCAATCCAGGACCAAATTAAGTCATTTAAAAACATTTCCAGGTATTGATCAAACCTGGTGATTCTTGCTTAGCAAACAATACAACAAAAGCCTGTCACCATCTATACTTGTACTGGAGTAAGCCCACTGCATTCTGTTTAGATCAGAAATCTGCCTGCATGAATACACACAAAACGAGCACTTGAGTTACTTGGGAGTCAAAGGATGGGGAGAAGGAGGAGGAGGAGAAGCCTGGCAGGATGGAGACTTTCAAAGCAGCCCTGGAGCCACTGGGCTCCGAATGAAGAAAAACCCAGGAGATTCTGAACAAACATGAAAGAAAATACGGAGCAGGACTCCGTAAGGAGAAATGTCACCGTAACAAGAACCCTAAATCGTGAGTTCTAACAACTCAAGTTCCTGAACGGGAAGATGCCATGGGACTGAAGGAAAGCAGTGGGGGAGGAAAGTTTTCTTGGAAAATGGGAAAGTTTAAACAAAAGCCAGGGTCTAAGGGGTGGAGCCCAGCGTCATCTTCACCACCTTCCTTGAGCTGAGGCCACAGGCTAGTGAGGGGCTGCTGGCCGGCCCCGCAAAGACCGAGCACTCTCCACACTCACCGGGGTGTCGGGGAGTCATTCCAAGAACCACACACACGCCTGCCGGGAAGTTTTATCTCTGAACAAATCAGGACATCAACTGACTCTCGACGCAGTAAACCAGGAGGCACGCTGACTCATTCTCACTTTGGTTAACTACAAAGATGACGGACGCCCGTCTGTGCACTGCAGTCCTGTGGCCTTATTCTTCTGGTAATAACATGGCTAGAGCTAGAGAACTCTGGGTTTTGGAGTTGCTTCTCCAGGGGGTTCCCAAGGTGGATGGCTGAACTTAGTGGTATTAAAAGTCTCTTCCAGAGTTCCCACTGTGGCACAGCAGGTTAAGAATTTGACTGCAGTGGCACAGGTTACCGCTGCGGCTCAGATTCAGTCCCTGGCCCAGGACCCTCCACATGCCACAGAAGACTGTCCACATGCCACATGCCATTAAAAGACTCTCTCCCATGAGACGAGTACACGGTGATCTCTCCTCCCACACACTGACAGTGAGCTTCAGCACTTTCACCTCTGTGCAAGCATACAGCTCCCATTCTGGTTCAAGAGGAACCAAGACAGGTAAGCGCCAACAGCAGGTACACAGAAAATGTACCTGACTTTCAAACCTGTTCTGTTCATGACTAGAACCTACAAGCAGTACATCATCGAAAATGGTGGAACTGTCATCCCAGTACCATATTTCAGGGTCTCTGGCTAGAGCCGCCAATGGATGTGTGAACTAACATTACGGCCACTGGGACCTATGGAAGGAGACGGACCCTGTCACAGTCAACGTCCGCAAGCCCTAACCTCTAAAGAGGAAGATTCTAATTCATCCTTATGGATTCTCTGATATCAAACAGATATTAAAAAAAAAAGACTTCCGAAGAGAAATGAGGAGGAGGACCTACAGAATTAACCATCAGCTATTACTAGCTAAATGGCTGCAGCCTTTAGAATGTTCCAAAACCGCAAACAGTCCTGATTACATATAAATACAACCTGCCAGTGCAGCAAAAAGATGGACCTCAATTCTGAGCAACTCAGGGATGGCTTTGGGTCACTGGCTGGCAAATGTCTTTACTGAGGAAATACCAGAGCAGACACACTACTTGTTTCCCCCAAGAGACACTGTCTTGGTCCTTCGAGAATGTGTCTGATTAGAGACAAGGCTGACTCCCTGGGCAAGCTCATTTCAGTTGGAAAGGCAACCAGCAACTCCCCCACCCTTGCACATACACACACAGATTATGCTGTGTGCACATGCACACACAGATTATGCTGTTTTACTTCTGTGGAATCAAGGTCCTTTATCTCTGTGATCACTTGACGAGGTCACAGGCATCATTCTCATGTCTTCTAGCAGAGTGACTCCCCACAGACCAGCAGGAAGGGGTTTCTTGCTTCAGACGGCAGCTGGTGTGTCCACAGTGCCTCTGGCTTTGTGGGCAGAGGAAAAGGCTCTCTCCCACAGGGAGCCGTCATCAAGCCCGCAGCCTTTCCAAGAAGACCTCAAGCTACTCCAGTAGCATGCGAAGTGCAAGGACCAAGATCTTCCCAACAAGAGCTCCCAGAGCCCTTCAATCAGGACCCTGGTTCTGAATAAGAAGGGTGAAATTCTCAGTCACAGGAGGAGGGCTGGAAAAGCAGGGTGAATGTGCACAAAGGGAGGGGTGGTACTTAGTTCTAGCTAGCCAGCACTGCCACTGTATTCCAACCAGAAAATAGTTCCTTTAGAAAACACTAAAATGAGGAGTTCCTGTCGTGGACAGCGGAAACAAATCCAACTAGCAACCATGAGGTTGTGGGTTCAATCCCTGGCCTCACTCAGTGGGTGAAGGATCTGGTGTTGCTGTGAGCTGTGGTGTAGGTCGCAGACGCAGCTCAGATCCTGCACTGCTGTGGCTGTGGCGTAGACCGGCAGCTGTAGCTCCCCTAGGCTGGAAACCTCCATATGCCGTGGGTGCAGCCCTAAAAAAAGGCAAAAAAAAACGCACTAAAATGAAAGCATGAGGGAAAGCCCGAATGATGTTCCCACACTTCTCAACTCTCTTCCTGCATCAGTGCTGCACGGGACACAGCCCGGCCCTGCCGGTGGGGACAGAAAAGCCACCTCTCTACAATGAAGAACGTCAGCCCACCTGCTCTGCCTGTGACAAAGCCTTCTGTCTGCATTCGCTCTGGGAAGCTGATAAGATCACAGTAACAGGCTCATCCAGACACACTGCTCCTTTAATTACTGTTCTAAAACAAGAGAGCTACACAAGAGAACAGACCAGGAAGAGAGTCAGACCCTCCTGTTTGAACTTGACCAGTATGAAAGACCAGGCATGAGAGACAAGGCGAGGCTGAGACTGTCCAGCTGATGAGGGCAGAGAAAGCCAAGGCGCCATGGCCACAAAGCCGGTCTCACACTCCAGGAGAGGTGAGGCTCCGTGTGAATGCACAGGGCCAAACCTTCCGCCTCCCACCCTGCCCCGCCCATGGAGTTAACGTAGGAAAAGAATCTTGGGGCAACGCAGTAATGCCATCACAGGACTTGGATGGAGGAAATGGTCAGGGAAGCTCGGAATATGGCTACTGTTGACCGGTAAGATGTTAAGTCAAAGTTAAAAAAAAAACAACATTCTAGGAGTTCCCACTATGGCACAGTGGGTTAAGGATCCAGCATTGCCACAGCTGAGGCTCTGATTCAGTCTCTGGCCCGGGAACTTCCACATGTTGCAGCTGCAGAAAAAAAAAAAAAGGCAATAATTGCAGACACTTAATTAGGTGTGCCTGATTCAGAGGTCAGAGCTGAGGGCTGAAAACCCAGCACAAGATCTGAGAAGCCCTCAGTGATCTCCTCTGGGCCAGCCCCAGACCCTGTGTCCTCTCCATTCTTCCTCACTGCCCAGGGTCCTAGACCAGAGACCTAGACCAGAGTGGGTGCACCCGCGGAGGCCAGCGAGGCGGCAGAACAGCCAGGGTACCAGGAAGGCAAAGGGGCATCAGCTTCTCCCAGCAGGGCCAGGACTGGACTTCCAAACCAGACCCCCAAAAGCACTCTGCCCCACTACCACAACAGTTGCTGGGCTTTATTTTCCTTCTCCAAACCAGGAACCACATTTCTGGATCAATACAGTTAACAAGGCCCTTCACACAAAAATCACACATGAAAATTCTATGCTGTTGAAACACACAGCAGGCCGATTATTTCCCATGTGGGCTCTGCCATTACCACAGGAACCCCAAACGCTGAGGGAACTAAGGGGCCCTGCTGGGGGCTGGCGGGAAGGAGTACAAAGTGAACTGTCAACAGGAGGGAAGCAATGATTTTCAAAGGACTTTAAATGGAGTTGAAGGAAGAGACCTCAAAGTTAATTCAATGAAAAGCAAAGTTTTGACCTGGGCTTGGGAGGATGCTGGCCACCGAAGGGAATGGAACACAAGAATGTGAGCCACCAGGATGAGCCAAACAAGCCAGTGGGTGACGCTACAGCAGAGGCAGCTGAACAGGGAGCCAGGAATCCCTTAAAAGACTGTTTCTCAAGTCTAGCTTTTCTTGAAAATGTGACGTGTCACCCCAACGCTCGAACTGAAAAAGACATCATCTGAGTGCACAAGGAAAACTCGATGAGTCAGGTCTGCCTGTCTAACACGTGTGTTGGGTTCTGCAGCAGGAGGCTCACCGATGACGGGAATCACAGATGCAAAGAGAGGAGGACCTCTGGGCTCTTGATGGCTGCAGTTTTCATCTCTCCAGCTGGAGTCCTCAGGTGGAGAACAGAATTCTTTTCCGACCCTCTGTTCGCCCCTTACACGTATATTCAGATAACCGGCGTTTCATGCTGAGGTTCTGGCCACCCACCTGAACTAATCATAAACGCAGCGAGGTGGAAATCCCCGAGATTTCCTGTGGGATCTACGAACAGAGCTTCAGGAAGGCGGCTGGCCTACCTGGGGCGGGACTTTAAGGAAAAGTCTGTTTCCTCAGCAGGTTCCTCCTTCACTTCCAGCACAGACGCCTCACAGACCTAAGTTGCAGGATGCCCAGTCTCAGGGACACATGCGTCACATCCCCAACAACAGCAAAGGAGAATGCTTTCCCATCTGCAGGTTCAGACTCTCCTCATTTTCATACGGGTCACCAGATCCATTTTAATTTTAAAAGTTAGCAACACAAAGGAGCAGACTCACAGAGGACATAATGGAGATTAAAGCTGCATTCACTGAAATGCATCAAAAGAGTAAGGTCGATGGAAGACTGCACAGATGAAGAATCTGTGACATCACAAATATAGGAAAATGCAGACTGCAGAGTCTAGGTAGCAGTTTTGTGGATGTTCACTGCACAATTCTCTCAGTTTCACTGTCGCTGGCTCACCATCTGTGTGAAGGTGGAGGTAGCCTTGCAGGAGTGATGGGGGCGCTCAAACTTGTAAGATCTGAAGACCTAGCCTCACCTTAAACAAGATTACTGGCCTAAAGGCAGTGCTTTTTGGGTCACCCAGGGTTCTTCACAGGGGCACACATCAGAAATCAGTCTCATCAAAATTAGGGATCTTGGGGAGTTCCTGTCGTGGCGCAATGGAAACAAATCTGACTAGGAAACATGAGGTTGGGGGTTTGATCCCTGACCTCACTCAGTGGGTTAAGGATCTGGTGTTGCTGTGAGTGGTGTAGGTAGCAGACATGGCTCGGATCTGATGTTGCTTGGCTGTGGCATAGGCCAGAGGCTGCAGTTCCAGTTTGACCCCTAGCCTGGGAGGGAACCTCCATATGCCGCAGGTGTGGTCCTAAAAAGGCAAAAAAAAACCCAAAAACTTAGGGACCTTGGGAGTTTCCTGGCGGTACAGCGGATTTGGGAGCTGGTAGCTCAGGTTGCTATGGTGCAGGTTCAATCCCTGGCCCTGGAATTTTTGCACACCATGGGCATGGCAAAACAAACAAACAAAAAACCTTGGGATTTTTTTTTTGGAGTTCCTACTGTGGCACAACAGATTAAGGATCTGGCATTGCTGCAACTAAGGTACAGGCTAAAGCTGCAGCTCAGATTTGATCCTGGCCCAGGAACTTCCATATGCCACAGGTGTGGCCAAAACACAGAATTACCAAACTTTACAGAACAACTCATAACTCGACCCCACTGTTAAGTCTACTCACTTAAGTCTTGAGTCTTATTTACATACGCAAAAACTGAGGTCATCAGGGTGATGTAATTTTTCTGTCTTAACAAAGGTTTGTGTTGCACCTGCATATACACTTAGCAAAACTCAGTGAGCATACACTCGAATGTGTGCTCTTCACTGTACATAAAATTTTATTTTGTTTGTCTGTTTTTAGGGTCACACCCTCGGCATATGGAGATTCCTAAGCTAGGGGTCAAATCGGAGCCATAGCTGCTGGTCTACACCACAGCCACAGCAACAAGGGATCCAAGCCGCATCTGCGACCTACACTACAGCTCATGGCAACGCTGGATCCCTAACCCACTGAGCAAGGTCAGAGATTGAACTTTCATCCTCATGGATACTAGTCGGATTTGTTTCCACTGAGCCGTGACGGGGACTCCTATATGTAAATTTTTTTTTGGCCACACCAGCAGCATGTGCAAGCTCCCAGGCCAGGGACTGAACCCACACCACAGCAGCGACCCAAGCCACAGCAGTTACAACTCTGGATCCTTAACCCATTGAGCCACCAGGGAACTCCAATGCATGTAAATTTTATATTAAGAGAAACTGTAAACAAATACTGAACACTAGTGAATGGTATTATGCATGCTGAAATATTTAGAGGAAAGTATACAGATATGTGCATTTATTTTGAAATGTGTCAAAAAAATAAGAAGAGTGGTTAAAATGAAAAGAAATATGATGATGAAACAGACATAGTAAAAAAGATGTATTTGGGGTGGATAGTGATGGTGGTGGTATGGCTGTGCCAGAAAACAAATATTTTATAGAAGTTCCTCAGGTAGGTTAAACAAACTGTGATCCATCCATGGATCAAAAAAAAAAGAAAAGAAAACAACTGTTGATATACACAACTTGGCAAGAGAACTATGCTAAATGAAAAAAGCTAATCCGAGGAGTTCCCTTCGTGGCTCAGTGGTTAACGAATCCGACTAGGAACCATGAGGTTGCGGGTTCGATCCCTGGCCTTGCTCAGTGGGTTAAGGATCCCGCGTTGCTGTGGCTGTGGCGAAGGCTGGCAGCTACAGCTCCTGTTAGACCCCTAGCCTGGGAAGCTCCATATGCCGCGGGTGCAGCTCTAGATAAAAAGCAAAAAAGACAAAAAAAAACAAAAAACGCTAATCCGAAAGGTTATATACTGTATGATTCCATTTAGAGAGGGTTAATAAATAACACAATTATAGAGATGGAGAAGAGATCAGTGGTTGTCAGGGGTTACGGGTGCGGGTGGGGTGGGAGAAGAGGATGGGTATGATTGTAAAGGGAAGCACTGGGGGGCTCAGTGGTGATGGGCTGGCCTACAGCTTGACTGTGGTGGCAGCTACTCCAACTTACACACGTGATAAAAGAGCACATACTACATATACACACAAATGGGTGCATGCCAAATGGTGAAATCTGATTAAGATCTGTGGATGGCCCCAAAGGTACCAAGGCCAAAGTCCTTGTTTTGATACTGTGTCACAGTTACAAGAGGTGAACCACTGCAGGAAACCACATGAAGGTTCGTGGGACCGCTCTATTATTTTTACAACTTCCTGTGAATCTATAATTATGTCAAAGTAAAAAGTTAAAAGTTCCTCAGATGATTCCAAATTTCCCTATTAAGAACCACTCGTTTAGGGAGTTCCCTGGTGGTACAATGGGTTAAGAAGCCAGCACTGTCCTTGCTGTGGCACAAGTTCCATCCCTGGCCCTGGAACTCCTGCCTGACGCAGCCATGGCAAAAAAAAAAAAAAAAAAAAAAAAAAGGAAGTACTAATTTAGTCTAACCACTCACTGTAGAGAAGAAAAATCAAGTCTGTAGAGGTTTCTCCACCACAAAGAAGCTATCTTCTAATTCGAAAATGAAAGGATATTTAATCAATTATTAAAAATGCTGATCGATATTTCTGAGCCAGTTGTGCCTAAAGACATCATCCCTTCCTTCCCCAGGACCGGAATCTTGGCATTACATGAAGTGCTAGTACTGACATCACCCAAACAGGTAACGTGGGGGCAAAAAAGGAGTGAGGGGGGAAAAAAGATGCTTTCTAAGTTACACTGGGGAGGATATAAATTTGCAAACTAAAAATTGCAATTTTAAAAAATGAGTGTTTCACACCCCTTCCACCCAAGCCTGGGTTTGTCAAAAGGGGGTTCTCTCTTGACTCCTAAACCATAATTTGCTAGTAAATTTCATGAGAAGCGGGAGGAAACATGCTCTAAGACACAGCTGTTTCCATCTGTTGCTGAAAATAAGATCCTGTCTAAAAAAAGAAAATGTTAAAAAGTCATAAATCTTCAAACTACAACCTCAGCAGGGGAGGGAACCACGATTCTTTTCATCATTTAAAATGTAATAACTTAGCTCCAGCTTGATCATACTGAAAAGGAAACCATTCTGACACATTTAAATGCTGATGTACTGAGGCCCTTTAAGAAGAACTGGAAGATTAAGCAAAAGAGCACACTCGGGGCTTTTATGACTTAACAACTACACAGTCCTCCCTGCTGATTTCCATCACCCCATCCCTTCTCCAGCCCCTAATCATTAAGAAAAAAAATAATCTGCAAGATCTCTGTAATCAGTATTAATAACAACTTGGGAGCAAGGTCTCTCAGACTTGTTAAATCATGAGAAAGATACCAACTCTCATCACTTGCTTAAAGTTCACAGAAGAGTAAACCCAAGCCTCAAAAATTATCTGAAGTACAAAGTCTCAATTCTGAAAATGAAAACCAAGGGAACTTCCAGTTACAGTAATATGACAGCCTAGAAAACCAGGGAACCCTACTGCTACAAATACTACTACTAGAGAACACAAGAAAGAATTGGAAATCCCCACGTGCCAGAAACTGAGAGAACTGAAAAGAGAAAGTGAGGGTAGAGAAGAGGCCCGTCTGCTGTGCTACCAGCAGAGCAAGAAAAGCCGCTCCTGAGCTCTGCAACTGGAGACCTGCACTGCCTACTGGGCTGACAATGAGTTCACAGTCAAAAATTACAAAACACAGGGGGAAACAATCAACCCAGGACAGGAATCTGAAAACAGCACAGTCTGACAGATCCTGCAAATAAGTATCGTGTCTACAACTTAACTTTTCTTTTTCTTTTTAGGGCCCCACCATCAACATATGGAGGTTCCCAGGCTAGGGGTTGCATCAGAGCTGCAGCTGCGGCCACAGCAATGCCAGATCTGAGCCGCGTCTGCTACCTAGGCTGTAGCTTGCAGCAACAATGGGTCCTTAATCCACTGAGAAAGGCCAGGGATCAAACCCACATCCTCATGGAGACTACATCAGGTTCTTAACCTGCTGAGCCACAATGGGAACCCCCTACAGCTTAATTTTTAAATGGTTCAGAAAAAATTATACATGAGAGAGGTAAGGGACTGAGAGGGAAGAGAGCTCAAATACGACAAAATGCTATTAGCTGGCTGAATCTAGGTGAGGGAAATAGTATTTGTTGTCCTATTCTTTTTTTCCGTAAGATTGAACTTTTTCAAAATAACAAAATAGGATAAAGAAAAAATATAATTTACACACAAACATAACCAATGTATGTATCAGGCAATTAAACATAGCAATGAGTGTGGGAGTTAAAAAAGAACGAAAGCACTGGAAGCACTTAATGAACGATTCCATATGGTTCCAATCCAAGTAACTTACAGAAAGAAGGAAGTTCCCAGGAGATCATTTGAGGGAGAGTTGGTTCATATATTTCAGGGGATTTCATTTCCATACTACTTAAAACAGAGCAGATAATAGTATGCATTTGTATTGGATCGTCTAAGGAAATGTAATTGCCAACTTCACCAAAAGATCTAAGAATATTTTCACTAGATATTCTACAGCCACAAATCCTGAATACTAAATTCAAATAAGCCTTCTTATATTAATATCAAAATGACTGGGAGCATGAAACAATGAAAGGAGGTTAAAAAAAGTAATTCCTCAATGGATTAAAGAGAGCTGTGGGACAGCAAAGCAGAACCTATAGGAAATTTAAAACACACATACTAGGGAGTTCCGATTGTGGCTCTGTGGTAACGAGCCCAACCAGAATCCACGAAGATGTGGGTCTGATCCCTGGCTCCGCTAAGTGGGATAAGGATCTAGCATTGCCCTGAGCTGCAGTGTAGGCTTCAGACACGGCTCAGAACTGGTGTGGCTGTGGCATAGGCGGGCAGGTGCAGCTCTGATTCTCATCTCCTAGCCTGGGAACTTTCATATGATGCAGGTATGGCCCTAAAAAACAAAAAAGTATATACTAGAATAGGCAAATCTATACAGACAGGAAGGAGACTGCCTAGTGCTAGAAGACTGGGTGGGGGGCAGAAAAAACATGTTGAGGGTGTGGAGTTTCTTTCTGGGGTAAACTGATGTTGGTAATGGTTATGCCATTCTGAGTATACTAAAAGAACTGTGTTTTAAATGGATGAATTATATGTTGTATCTCAATAAAATTGTGAAATATACATAAACTAGGAAATAAAAATAATGGAAAATCATCACCAAGAATGTCCAACTCAAAAACCTAGGAAAGCATGGAAGCAACCTAAATGTCCATCAACACAGGAGTGAATAAAGAAGATGTGGTACAAACACACAATGGAATATTATTCAGCCATTAAAAGGAAAAAAAATAATGGCATTTGCAGCAACGTGGATGGGCCTAGAAATTATCATGCTAAGTGAAGTCAGTCAGACAGTGAGACACCAACATCATATGTTATCACCTACATGTGGAATCTAAAAAAAGGATACAATGAACTTCTGTGCAGAACAGATAATGACTCACAGACTTTGAAAAACTTACGGTTTCCAAAGGAGACAGGCTGGCAGGGTGGGGAGATAGGGAGTGGGCTAGGTGTTTGGGATGGAAATGCTCTAAAATTTGGTTGTGATGATTGTTGTACAACTATAAATGTAATAAAGCTCATTGAGTTTAAAGAAAGAAAGGAAAAAAAAACAACCTACGAAAGAACTACAAAGCAAACCCAAAAGAGAGGGTAAGGGGGGACAAATGGCCCCAAAACATAGCAACCAGCAGAAAATAAGTTTATTAAAAGGATGGTGGCAGTGGACTGGAACAGTGGACTGGAAGCTAAGCTTCTAGGGATAAGGCCAAACACTACACCACAAACTGGACTGAGGAGGAGCGTTCCACCTCGGGGACACTTGAGAAAAACCATCGCAACATCCCGATGCCATTTACACGCTAGAATTTGACCCTGTCAACATGCCACGTCCATGGCCTCAAGTTGCTCTTTCCAAATTAGCCTTTGGACAGGGCCCAAGTCATCTCTCTGGACCCTGCTGTGAGAGAGGCCAGGTAGTAAAAGTTTTCTGAGCTGTAACTTACAAAGACCTTCTCTAACCCAGGGAAAGGCATCCACAAAGCTACAGCAAAGATTACGTTCGATGGTGAAACTCTGAGCATTTTCTTTAAAAATCCCTCTGGTCAGGAACAAATCAAGGATGCCCACCAAAACTGCCTTAATTCAGTGGTGCATGAGATGGCTGAGCCAGCACAGTGTTAGAGGCCAAACTGTGTCCCTCCAAGGTCCTGTGTTCAAGTCTGAATCCCCAGTAACCCAGAATGGGACTGTATTTGGAGATGGGACTGTTAAAGAGGTAATTAAGTTTAAATTGTATCATCCTAATCCAACATGACCGGTGTTCCCATAAGTAGAGATTAGAGGAGTTCCTGTTGTGGCTCAGAGGTAATGAACCAGACTAGTATCCATAAGGACAGAGGTTCGATCCGTGGCCTCGCTCAGTGGGATAAGGATCTGGCATGTGAGCTGCAGTGTAGGTCGCAGACACGGCTCGGATCTGGTGTTGCTGTGGCTGTGGTGTAGGCCGGCAGCTACAGCTCCAATTCACGCCCTAGCCTGGGAACCTCCATATGCCGCTAGTAGGGTCCTAAAAAGACCAAAAAAAAAGGAAAAGAAGTAGCGATTGGGACACACACACACACACACACACACACACACACACACACAGGAAAGACCGTGTGAAGAACAAAAAACAAACAACTCTTTGAGGTCCAGTTAAATGCAAACATTAAATTCTAAGGGGCTTATAATGTTTTAAGAAGTCCTACAACACTGTTCTCTACCGTCTGTACACACATGCCTTTTCAGGACACCCTAAGCTCACTCCCACACTACTACTCCAGCAGGAGGGTAAAAACCAGCAAAGTAATCCATTTAATTCCCAAGACACTTATTTTTCAGTCAGAATAAAAACCAACGTTAGGCAGTGTCCCTTTCTCATCTGAAAGGTGCCAGGGATAAACAGACTCTCCACCTGGGAGTACTCAGTGAGCTCGTTAAACACAAGACTCAGCTGAGTCAAAAGAGCAACGCAGGCTTACAGGCACAGGGACAATGTCAAAGTCAAGTTAGGACCAAACTAGGGATCCACTGGATGAAGCCCGTGATTGATAATGCCATAGAATCTTTACTGCTAGGTTAAAAAAGAAATCTTAGGTCCAGTAAACTCTGCACTGGCCCCAGCTATCCCCACTCAGCTTAGGGCAATGACTCAAGCTTCTACTTCGCAGCTTTTTCCTAAGGGGGAAAAAAATACCCACAGTCAGGAATACCTAACAAAAAACTAAAATGCAAAGGGCAGGGAAAGTTCATGTGTTTAATTTTAGGTCAGTTACCAGGTTTTTCTTGAGCACTGGCCAAGGTTATTCTGGTACTGGCATGGGGAACCTATTTTGCATGGGTGGGGCTTAGATTAAAAGCAAACAAACAAACAAAACTCTCACAAGAACAAGTCCCTAACCGGATACATGAGGCCATTACACAAGCACCACCCATTGATCCAGTCAGGACACCTGCCAGGAGGTCCTGCTAAAGGTTTCCCACAGTTCAGAGAGGGGCAGGGAGGCAGCTAACAGAATCACTATTTCACATCTTCTGCCCCCGCCTCCTTCAGGTGGAAGCATTAAGCAATGTTGGAGAAAAAAATTCCCACTTTCAAGAGGCCCATGGGTGACGAAGAACCATGTTAAGATCCCCTTGAAGAATAAAATATTAGACAACAGATGAGGTGCTTAAAATATGTTACTCTATTTATAAGTATGTCACTCTTGGGTCATCTATTACATATACAGCCATTTTTTTTTTCCCAAGAGAAAATAGAATGCCCATCAAACAATTTAATTAAAAATATACCCTAGATCCTTGTAAAAACAGTGGCCACAAAGTGAGTCAACAGGACAAGCGGGCTTGAAAGCCAAGTACTTTACCTGTTTTTCACCCAGCAAGGCTGAAAGCTAAACCACCACAAGAGATTTCTAAGGATTTGGAGTTCCCGTTGTGGCTCAGTGGTTAACTAATCCGACTAGGAACCATGAGGTTGCAGGTTCGATCCCTGGCCTCGCTCAGTGGGTTAAGGATCCAGTGTTGTGGTGAGCTGTGGTGAAGGTTGCAGACGCAGCTCGGATCTGGTGTTGCTGCGCTATGGTGTAGGCCAGCAGCTGTAGCTCTGATTCGACTCCTAGCCTAGGAACCTTCATATGCCGCGGGTGTGATCCTAAAAAGACCAAAAAAAAGAGAGAGATCTCTAAGGATTAAATTATGAAAGTTGAGATCTGGGTTTTAAAATATCCAGCAAAGGTAGCTCCTGATTCATGGCAGATTCTTGGGAAAACAGTACTCTATTCAACCCCGAGATCCCCCACATCTCTGAAGTGCTCCCTTCTATAGCTACTTGTGTCCTTACACTATACACTGTCACTCTGGCCAGAGCGTCAGCTCCAGGAAGGCAAGAACCATGTTTTACCCATTTCTGCACATCTGACACCCGGCATAGATGCAAATGCTCAATAAGTATCAGCTGGGTTTAAGTAAATCCGGCCCGAAGAAACCTAGTGAAAGAGAAGATAAGAACTACAGTCTGGAAGGCAGCCTGTCCAAAAGAAATACACATTTAAAATGTTAAATGATGAACGGCCACCCTGTGCAAGAAAGAGATAAAATGTTCCTCTAAAGTAAACCTGAGGAAGGACGTACCAGAGTTTCCTCTGGAAAGCTTCTGAAAAGATAAAAGCATGCCTGGTTTGAGGGATGTGTGACAGGCTTAGACAAGAACAAGTGAAAAAAAAATCTTATAAAAGCAATCAAGCATGCTGGTAACTCAATGAAGAGGGAACCAGACTTGGCCAGGCTGCTTCAAACTCATGGCCACAAAGATGGCATTAACATAAGGAAGACTCACAAAGAACAGAGATGACAAAGGCATCGTCCACAACTGATGCTTTGCCGTAGATGCTCTCTTACTCCAATTAAGTATTTATGGGTGCCAACCATAGGTAAGCCACTGAGGCAGAGGGAACCACCCCAGTTATCACTGCTCTGGGGTTGGCCTAGGTGTGTGTTCTCATTAGCTGTCCAACCTGCTCTATTCCTAACCTGGAGAGAGGCTGGTACATCAAGTGTCTCTCAGGAACCGTTTATTATAACCTCTCAAAGAGCAGTGAGTCAGTGTCAGTTTCTGAGAAGTTCCTCTCTGAAGACTCCTGAATGAAAATATCAGGATTCAAAAACATAACCAGGAGTTCCTGTCGTGGCTCAGTGGAAACAAATCTGACTAGCATCCAGGTTCAATGCCTGGCCCTACTCAATGGGTTAAGGATCCGGTGTGGCCGTGACCTGTAGTATAGGTCGCACACTTGGCTCAGATCTGATGTTGCTGTGGCTGTGATGTAGGCCAGCAGCTACAGCTCCAATTTGACCCCTAGCCTGGGAACCTCCATATGCCGTGGGTGCCGCCCCAAAAAGACAAAAAAAAAAAAAAAATCATTGTGTAAAAACTGACAAGATGATCCTAAAAATTCAGATGGAAATAAAAGGACCTGGCATAACCAAGACAATTTTGAAAAAGAATAAATTTTTTGCCTTCTTTTTTCCTTTTTTAAAGGCCTCACCCACAGCATATGGAGATTCCCAGGCTAGGGGTTGAATTGGAGCTGCAGCTGATGGCCTAAAACTATAAAATTTCTAGATGAAAACATAGAGTATCTCTGTGACCTTGAACTAGGCAAAGATCTTTTTACATATGACACCAAAATCAAAGAAAAACACTGAAAAACTGGTCTCAACCAAAATTTAAAACATTTGCTCTTGAAATGACACTACAGAAAGGGAGTTCCCATTGTGGCTCAGCAGACATGAATTCGACTAGGAACCATGAGGTTGCAGGTTCGATCCCTGGCCTTGCTCAGTGGGTTAAGGATCCGGCATTGCCATGAGCTATGGTGTAAGTCAAAGATGTAGCTCGGATCTGGTGTTGCTGTGGCTGTGGTGTAGGCCTGCAGCTACAGCTCCAGATTAGACCCCTGGCCTGGGAACCTCCATATGCCACGAGTGCGGCCATAAAAGGACAAAAAGACAAAAAAATAAAAAGAGAGAGAGAGAGAGAGAGGAAAAGACAGGAATTCCCTGGTGGCCTAGTGGGTTAAAGATCCTGCATTGAAACTCTTATGGTTTGGGTTTATGCCACTGGTGTAGGTTCAATCCCTGGCCTGGAGAACTTCTACAGAAAAAAAAAAAAAAAGGACACCATATAAAAGAATGAAAAGACAAGCCAGATACTGGGAGAAAATATCCTCAAATCACATATCTGATAAAGACGTATCTGGGAAACACAGGGAAATTTTACGACTCAGTAAAATAACAGCCAACCCAATAAAAAACAGATGGGCAAATGAGTAGACATTTCGCCAAAGAGGATACATGAATTGCTATAAAGCACATCAGAAAAGGCTCAATATTATTAGTCACTAGGGAAATGCAAATTAAAACCACAACGAGATACCACTACCCACCTACTAGAATAGCTATAAATTCATAAGACCGACAATACCAAGTGTTTTGAGGATATGGCACAATTGGAACCCCAATCCATTGCTGAACTGAACAGCCACTTTGGAAAAGTTTGTCACCTTCTTTAAAGGTTAAAGATTGACCTGCCCTACGGAAACATGTTCACACAAAAACTTGTACACAAATGTTCACGGTAGCATCATTCATAATTGCCTAAAACTAAAAACAACCCAAACAACTAGTAACTGGGAGAAGGGACAGACAAAATGTGGTAAATTCAGACAACAGAATGCTATTTAGCAATAAAAAGGAACAACACTCTCAACATGGATGAACCTAAAAGAAGGAAGCCAAATACAAACTTCATATGTGGAGTTCATGCTGTGGCACAGTGGGTTACTGATCTGGCTTATCCCTGTGGTGGTGCAGGTTCAATCGCCAACCTGGAGCAGTGGGTTGAGGAACCAGCGCTATGGCAGCTGTGGCTTGGATTTGATCCCTGGCCCAGGAACTTTCAGGTGCTGAGGGTGCGGCCAAAAAAGGAAAAGAAAAAAGAAAAAAAAAA
>PVHT020000012.1:5443464-5462816 GCA_004024745.2 Catagonus wagneri | reverse complement strand
GTAGGTTGCAGACGCGGCTCGGATCCTGCATTGCTGTGGCTGCGGCGCAGGCCAGTGGCCACAGCTCCGATTAGACCCCTAGCCTGGGAACCTCCACATGCCGCGGGTGCGGCCATAAAACGACAAAAAGGCAAAAAAAAAAAAAAATTTCTAGGAATGGAGTTCCCATCGTGTCTCAGCAGTAACAAACCACGAGGACAGTGGTTCAATCCCTGGCTTCACTAAGTGGGTTAAGAATGAGCTGTGGGACAGGTTAACAGATGCGGCTTGGATCCTGCGTTGCTATGGCTGTGGCGTAGGCCAGCAGCTGCAGCTCCAATTTGAGCCCTACCCTGGGAACTTCCATTTGCCACGGGTGCAGTGCTAAAAAAGCAACAAATAAATAAATAAATATCCAGAAAACACAAATCCAGAACAGCCAATTAGTGGGACTAAGGGTGGGAGCAGGAATTGACTACAAACAGACCTGTAACCTTTGGAGGGGTGGAAGTGTTATGAAACTGGATTTTAGTGACAGTTGTACAACTAAGTTTACTAAAAAATCACTGAATTGTACACTTATAACAAACGAATTTTATGGTACATAAATTACACCTCAGCTTAAAACAAACAACAACCAATCACCTACATTATTTGGGATGTCTCTAATTCCAGGTTCCTCTACACAGTGAAAATCTTTGGCGATACCTTCTAGTAGAAACGAAGTTTTCAGGCAGAGAACTAAGAAAGAGACTTCTAACTAAAAGTGCTTCTCCAACTGTAGCACATGTAAGAATCACCTGGAAAACCTATTAAAACACAAAACACCCCAGATATGGATTTCATAGGTCTGGGATGGAGCCCACTAATTTGCATTTCTCAGAAAGTCTGAGAACACCCAGTAAAAATACAGATTCCAAAGTCCCACCAGAGATCCATTACACAGACTCTTCAGGAAAGGCAGATCTGGGAATCTACACCTATTGCAGGTAGAGCCTATTACAGGCATACCTGCCCCTCAGTAGCCACAGGGGATTGGTTCTGGGATACCCTCTCCCACCCCTCGCTGGGTTCCAAAACCCACAGATGCTCAATCCCTTACATAAAATGGCATGCTCAGTATATAGCCTAGGCACATCCTCCCATATGCTTTAAATCATCTCTAGATTACTTATAATACTAAGACAATGTAAATGCCATGTAAATAGTTGCCAGTGGGTGGAAAGCTCAAGTTTTGCTTTTTGCAACTGTCTGGAATTTTTGTCCAGGTATTTTCGATCAGCATTTGGTTGAACGCAGGGATGTGGACTTGCGGATAAAGAGGGCCAACAGTATAGGGAAAACCTCACAGGTGATCTCAAGGTTCAACAGTCCATGAGCTAGAACACTCTCATATACCATGAACTCCAATTAGTCAAGTAGCTTCAAGAGTAAAATCTATGGAGTTCCCATCCTGGCACAGCAGAAATGAATCCGAATAGGAACCATGAGGTTGTGGGTTCAATCCCTGGCCTTGCTCAGTGGCATTGCTGTGAGCTGTGATGTAGGTAGCAGATGTGGCTCAGATCCTGCATTGTTGTGGCTGTGGTATAGGCCAGCAGATGTAGCTCCGATTAGACCCCTAGCCTGGGAATCTCCACATGCAGTGGGTACAGCCCTAAAAGGGAAAAAAAAAAAAAAAAAAAGAGTAAAATCTGTGTGTTCCTATTTTGAAAATGACAAAGTAAATGTCATATTTGAAATGGTTTAAAATCAGAAAGGTTCTGCCTTAGGCATTTCTAAATAAAGTAATTTGCAGGGAAATAAATTGTATTTATTCAAGGTATTCTAAACATGATTCCCCATTTAAAAAAAAAAAGTTTTTGCTCCTTTAAAAATGTTTAGGCCACTTTTCAGGCTGAATCTAATTTTAATGGTGCTAGATCACATGTTTTTCTGAACTCTTAACACGGATGGGTAATTGTCTGATCTACAGGATCACAATTCTGACTGCTATGGGTAACATTCAGCAGTAGTGGTGCCAGTTTTAATGGTTCAACTCAGTAACTGTTGGGGGAGCAAAAAAAGCTCTTCTATCACAGAAGACACAGAAGACTAGTTCATACCAGAATTCACCATATTTGTTACTATTATAAAAACAATAGTATTCAACATCAATGTATGCAGGAACAGATGGGGAAATTTTTTTACAAGGTGGGACTGTACTCTAGAAAAAAATGTGTAACACTTAAATTATTTCCAACTTCTCTTATTAGTATGGTTCAAAAGAGTGGGAGTGGGCTCGCACACTGAATGCCACAACAAGCCAGAAAGAGCCGGACTGAGGGCTGGGAAGAGCACACGTGGACGTCCCTAACAGCACCTCACCTCACCCTTCCTTCAGATTCTCGCCGAAAAGGCCTGGGCTGGGGCTCAGGTTCTCTCAAGAAAGGGTTCAGTGATAGACTATGTTTCTAAAGACTGTCATAACAATACTATCTGTCTCACAGGCTCCTCTGCGATGTTCCCCCTTCCTGGACAAGATTCCTCCTGTACTGACCCACCAGAATGTGGAGGAAATGACAAGTAACTTCTGAGGCTTGAGCCCTAAGAGAACCGCAGCTCTGCCTTCAGTGCTTGGAATGCTTGCTGTTGGAATCCAGCTGCTGTGTAATGCAACCCAAGCTAGATGAGCGGAGACAAAGTCACATGGACAGGCAGAGGTCCTTGCTCCCCAGCCACGCCTGCCATGGTGGCCACTGTGTGTGAAGCCACCCTCCCCCCGCTTGATGCTCCACGACATCCTCCCCCGCTAGACGACCTCATGAGATGCTCACCGTGGCCCCACAGAGAAGAACCACCCAGCTGAGCCCTGCCTGAATTGCTGAGCCACAGAATTATGAGCAAATATAAAATGGCTGTGGTCCATCCAACTCTGGATAGGTTTTGTTACATAACAAGAGAAAACAAAAATAGGTTTCAAGTCTGCTCTCAGATCTTCTTCTAGGTAAATGACGTGCAGACTGTAGTCAACATGTAGAGACTTGGACTCCAGACCCAGGGGTGGGAGAAGCCTGAAACCTTGCTTCTACCGGGAGGAAGAAAATAAACGTTCATAAGCCAAATCTAATCTGCTTCAGAGACTTTTGCCACATTTGCTGGCAAAAAGTTTTGTCGCGTTTCAAATTTTATATTAAAAAATCAAGTTAGGAGTGCCCATCGTGGTTTAGTAGTTAACGAACCCAACTAGGATCCATGAGGATGCAGGTTCGATCCCTGACCTCGCTCAGTGGGTTAGGGATCCAGTGTTGCCGTGAGCTGTGATACAGGTTGCAGATGCGGCTTAGATCTGGCGTTGCTGTGGCTGTGGAGTAGGCCAGCAGCTGTAGCTCGATTGGACTCCTAGCCTGAACCTCCAAATGCCTTGAGTGTGGCCCTGAAAAGAAAAAAATAAAAAAAATTAAGTTACATGAAATTTTTTTTTTTGGTCACGTCCATGGCATGTGGAAATTCCCCAGATAGGAACGGACCCCACACCACTGCTGTGACAGTGCTAGATCCTTACCACGCTATGCCATAGGAGAACTCTAAGTTACATGAATGTTTTATATTTTTTCTAAAGACCAAATGAAGCAGAGATCTGCCATTACACACCGACCCATTAACATAGTTCCATTCACATCAAGCGTCTGCTTAAACAGAAGGAACAAAAGATCCTAAAGATGGAGATTTCTATAGTAACATCATCTGCTCTTTCCTCTACATACAAGCACCTCCTGTCAGTTTTATAAGAGGGAGGAGAATTCAAACCAATCACATCTAAAATAACATTCTTCACAAAGGCTGCAAAAGTAGATGCCGGAGTCAGGCAGATTCAAATTTTGGCTTTGTCATTTCCCATCTATAAAATGGGAAGACTGGCACTGAACAAACAGCTGAGAAATGTCAAGTTCAGATTCCCTTCACTCTTCTTTCCCAAATCAATGCAAGTGAACCTATTAAGTATTCCAGAGCCCAAGGATTTTCTTCAGTGTACACTAAGCAGACAAAATAAAGAAACTGAGTCACATATGGCTCAGCTCATAGTGTCAGGGGTATTAAACTTAAGTATCCAGGTACACTGAATAAATCTTAACCAAGTACCACGTACCTTTTAAGTGTTTTTAATTTCAACATTTGAGAAAGAAAATGAGTGACGTTGCTTCCATATTTCGGGACAGGTTGTCCAAAATTCTTTGGATGACAGGGCAGATAACTTAGCTGCCAGAGAACAGGCTGTGCTTGTCTAGAGATGGAGCCTTAAAAGGAAAAGTGATGAGTTCTGGGCCTAAAGCAGCTATGCAAGTCTTCATGATCCCAACTGCCAATGAGAGCTGGCTGGTGAACACCTTAGTGCTGGGAAGTAACAAGTTTTTGAGTTTAACAGCCTAGAGAGAGGAAGGCTTTGACTGAAACGGGGCAAACGGTCTTCATACTCAGAAGGGTGCTGGTAGGGAGAGGAGCTCAGTTCTGCTAGGGTTTAGAAGACCAAAGATTCCCAGTATGATCCCTTCTGATTCTTACATTAGGTAGTCAGTTGAATCTCCTACTCTGGCATCAAACTGATAATGGTAGCCTCCTGGTAATTACAGCCCAGTCTTCACCTCACTTTGTTACACTGAAATTTCTTTTACTCTTTAACCACAAAACCAGAAAGAATGATCATGAGATCACTAACATGTGGAATGTAACAGAAATGATACAATAGAACTTACAAAACAGACTCAAAGATTTCAAAACCAAACTTATGCTTACCAAACGGGAAATGTGTGTGTGGGGGGGTAGGTATTGATAGATACCCACAAAAGATGGGGGGAGTTCCTCCCACGTTGCTACTGCTGTGGCATAAGTTGAGGCTCCAATTCAGATTTGATCCCTGGCCCAGGAACTTTCATATCATTTGGGTGCAGCCAAAACCAGGAAAAAGAAAAAAAGAATAGATGGGAAACAGGGACCTACTGTACAGCACGGGGAAATTTACTCAGTGCTAATCTGTAACCTATATGGTGAAAGAATCTCAAAAGGAATGGATATGTGTATGTATAAGTGATTGACTTTTGCTGCATGCCTGAAATTAACACAGCTTTGTGAGTCAACTATACTCCAGTAAAATTTTGAACACACACACACAGAAAAGTGAGACTCTATGTGCTCTTCAGGTCTCAATATAATTTGCTCAAATCCTATGCCTGCCAAGTGAACTGTGAAATATGAATTTTATTATTTAGGGCCTACCTAAATCACCTACCCCTTCTCTCAGTTACAGTGGTTGAACTTGAGGCAGAGGTAAAGGACTTAGAAATCTTCTGGAAGCAAATAAATGGAAGAATACTGTTGCAAGGTTCTTAGCCTATACATGAAGGTAACTTAAAAATGTATAATATAAAACCTAGAGGAACTACTAAAAAAAGATAAGCTAAAGAGGTAAAAAACTAATAAGTCCATAGTGGAGATAAAACAGAGTTAAAATTAATTATCCTAGCCCAAATGAAGTCAAGAAAAGAGGAAAAAAAGAACAAAGAGATAAAAAAAAATATGCAAGATGGTCACCTTAAACCTAATCATATTGATAACTGCAATAAATGCAAATATCCTAGTTAAAAGGCAAAAATGTCGGATTTTAAAAAAGCAACACAAAATTATGTGCTTTTTCTAAGAATCCATTTTAAATAAGATGATATAGACATGTTAATAGAAAAAAATCATCCAAACACTAATCAAAGGAAAGCTGAAGTGGTTACAATTATTGCTGGAGATTTTAACACTCTGTCCTCTATGATTCATAAAATAAGTAGACAGAAAATCAGTATAGTTCCAGAAGATCTGAAAAACACTATCAACTAAATTGACCAAACTGACATTTACAGAAAATCCACTCAAGAGCAGCAGAAAACACATTCTTTTCAAATGCATGTTGAACGTTCAGCAAATTAAACAGCTTCTGAGTTACAAAACAAATATCAAAAATTTAAGAGGATTCAAGTCATACAAAATATGTTCTCTGATCACAACAAAATTAAACTAAAAACCAATACCAGAAAGATATACGGAAAATCCCTAAATGTCTGGCAATTAAATATGACATTTTTAATAACCATAAGTCAAAGTGGAAAAACACAAAAAAATTAGAAAATATATTGAAATGAATGAAAATAAAACTACAGTAAATGAATTTATGGAATAAATAATAATAATATTTTTAAAAACCTAAATAAAATGGTGTTTATAGAGAAATTTATGGTTTAAATACTTATTTGAGAAGAGTAAACCAGCTATAATGGAAAAAAAAAAAAAAAAGAAGAAGAAGAAGAAGAAGAAAGGTGAGTTCCCGTCGTGGTGCAGTGGTTAACGAATCTGACTAGAAACCATGAGGTTGTGGGTTCGATCCCTGGCCTTGTTCAGTGGGTTAACGATCTGGCATTGCCGTGAGCTGTGGTGTAGGTGGCAGATGCGGCTCAGATCCCATGTTGCTGTGGCTGTGGTATAGGCCAGCAGCCACAGTTCCGACTGGACCCCTAGCCTGGGAACCTCCACATGCCTTGGGTGTGGCCCTAAAAAGACAAAAGACAAAAAAAAAAAAAAAAAAATTAACTACAAAGCTATAGTGATCAAGATAATATAAGCATAAGGACAAACATATAGACCAATGGAAGAGAACTCACAGTACAGAAATAAACCCATATACCTGTGGTCAACTGACAAGGGTCCCAAGACCATTCAATTGAAAAGGATTATATTTTCAATAAATGACGCTATGACAACTGGATATCCCCATGGAAAAAAAGAAAGTTGGACCCCCTACCTCACACCATAGATAAAATTTAACTCAAAGGTGATCAAAGACCTAAGTGTAAGAACTAAAACTATGAAACTCTTAGAACTAAACACAGATGTTCTGGCTCAGCAGGTTAAGAATCCAACTAGTTAAGAATCGTGAGGGTGCAGGTTTGATCCCTGGCCTCACTCAGTGGGTTAAGGATCAGGTGCTGCTGCAAGGTGCAGTGTAGGTCGATGATGTGGCTCAGATCTGGTGTATGACTGGTGTACGCCGCCAACTGCAGCTCCCTCCGATTCAACCCCTAGCCTGGGAACTTCCATATGCCACAAGGGTGGCCCTAAAAAGGAAAAGGAAAAAAAATAGTAAACCACAGATGTAAATCTTTCTGACCTTGAATTAGGCAACAGTTTCTTAGAAGGACAAGAAATGAAAGAAAAAAAAACAAATTGGTCTTAAACAAAGTTAAAAACTTTTTGAGTTCCTGCTGTGTTGCAGTGGGATCTCTCGGCTGGGCCAGGACACAAGTTCGATCCCCAGCCAGGCACAGTGGATTAAAGGATTTGGCATTGCCACAGCTGCAGCATAGGCCACAACAGCAGCTTGGATCTGATCCCTGGCTCAGGAACTCCATATGCCATGGGGTAGCCAAAAAAAAAAAAAATTAGGAGTTCCCAGCGTGGCACAGCGGAAACGAATCTGACTAGGAACCATGAGGTTGTGTGTTTGATCCCTGGCATTGCTCAGTGGGTTAAGGATCCGGTACTGCCCTGAGATGTGGTGTAGGCTGACAGCAGCTATAGCTCCAATTCGCCCCCTAGCCTGGGAACCTCCATATGCTACAGATGCAGCCCTAAAAAAAAAAAAAAATTAAAACTTTTGGGCCTCAAAGGACACTATCAAGAAAATGAAAAAGTAGGAGCTCCCTTTTGGTGCAGCAGTTTAAGGATCCCGTGGTGTCCCTGCAGTGGCTTGGGTCTGATTCCTGGCCTGGCAACTTCCACATGCCATGGGTGTAGCCAAAAAAAAAAAAAGAAAGAAAAGAAAAAAGATAGAAACAAAAAAAGAAAAGGAAAAAGCAACAGAATGGGTAAATTTCTGCAAATGTCTTCATGAGGGATTAAGATCCAAAATATTGACAGAAATTTTACAACTCAACAGCAAAAAGAAAAACAATCCAAATAAATTATCAAAGAACTTGAAAAGACATTTCTCAGAAAAAGACACATGAAGGGCCAACAAGTAAGAAAAGATGCCCAACATCCTTAGGGAAATGCAAATCAAAAGCACAATGGATAGCACTTCACAACCACTAGGATACCTATTATCAAAAAAAAAAAAAAACAAAACACAAAAATAAACAGAAACAGATAATGAGTACTGGAGAGGATGCAATGAAATTAGAACTCTCATAAACTGAGGGTGGGAATATTGAATGGTGTAGTCCCTTAGGAAAATAATCTGGGGTTCCTCAGAAAGATCAAAACTTGGAGTTCCCCTGTGGCTCAGTGGGTTAAGGGCCTGGAGTTGTTACTGCTGCAGCTATGGTGACAACTGTAGCATGGTTTTTTGGTTTTGTTTTGTTTTTTGTTTTTGTTTTTTTTTGGTTTGTTTGTTTGTTTTGTCTTTTGACTTTTTAGGGCCGCACTCGCAGCACATGGAGGTTCCCAGGCTAGGGTCCAATTGAAGCTGAAGCTGCCAGCCAACGCCACAGCCACAGCAGCTCAGGATCCAAGTCACGTCTGTGACCTACACCACAGCTCACAGCAATGCCAGATCCATAACCCACTGAGCAAGGCCAGGGACTGAACCTGAATCTTCATGGATGCTAGCTGGGTTCATTAACCACTGAGCCACAATGGGAACTCCTGTAGCGTGCGTTTGATCCCAAACCCAGGAACTTCCACAGGCCATGGACGTGGCCAAAACAAACAAAAAACCAAAAACATAATAATCATATGACTCAGCAATTTCACACGAAGGTATGTGTCCAGGTGAAATGAAAATGTGTCCACACAAAAACTTGTACTTGAATGTCCATAGCAGCATTGCTCTCAATGTCCCAAGTGGGAAGCAATGCAAATGTCTATCAACAGATGAACAGATAAAGCACGATATTAAAACCAAGCAGGACCCTGTGGGGCTCCTGGACACAAGCCTTTCTGTGTCCCCCATTTCTTGTTTTTAGGCAATAGGTCTCATTCATCCTTAACCTTCCCTGAGTTCCAAAGGGCAGGTTCAAACAAAGAGCTGATAGTCAGGGAAGGGAAGGGATGCAGAGACAAGGGAGGAGCCCTAAAGAAACAATAGTGCAGCCCTGGGGCAGGGCCCCAATTTCTCCTCAAGAAATATACATAACAATATCTTTTGAGTTCTTCTCCAGAACTAAAACCCCCAACAAATGAAAGATGTTAACTACTTGATGAAGCAGTCTTCATTCCAAAAAGGAGGACCACCAGAAACAGTCCTGGAGCCATTAAACACCTGCTCTGAAGAAGAATGTAAGCTTGAATCTCCCCTGATTTGTATCTGTGGCCCTATTTTCCACTCCCAAACTTTAAGACCACCTCCTATTCTCTCCCAAAGGAGGACACAGTCTTTAAGGCATTAGCCTGCTGTGACCTCCTTTGCCTGGCAAAGCAATAAAGCTATTTTTTTTTCCTTCACCCAAAAGTGTGTGTGTGTGTGTGTGTGTGTGTGTTAGGGCCACACCCGCAGCATATGGAGGTTCCCAGGCTAGGTGTCTAATCAGACCTACAGCTGCTGGCCTACGCCAGAACCACACCTAGACCATAGCTCATGGCAATGCCAGATCCTTAACCCACTGAGCAAGGCCAGGGGTTAGACCCGCAACCTCATGGTTCCTTGTCGGATTCGTTTCCGCTGCGCCTCCCGGTCTCCATGTTTCTATTTGGCACTGATGGACAGTTTCAGCAACAATAAACCCATACAAGGGAATATTATTCAGCCGTAATGAAGTCCTGATGCGTGCTACAATATGGGTGGACCATGAAAACACTATGCTAAGTGAATCAGACATAAAAAGTCACATATTATGTGATTTCATTTTTCAAAGTAGAGTTGATTTACGATGTTGTGCCAATTTCTGCCATACAGCTAAGTGACTCAACCATACATATACACACATATGTGCGTTTTCATTTCCCTTCTTACATGACTCCATTTTCATGAAATGTCCAGAACAGGCAAATACATACAGGTAGAAAGGAGAGTGATAACTGCCTAAGGCTGGGGTAAATTTTGCTGCTTAACGGTTATGGGGTTTCTTTGGGAGGGAATGAAAACGTTCTGAAATGTGGTGATCACTGCACAACTCCCTTAATGGCCTAAAAATCACTAAACCGTACATTCCAAATGGGTCAACTGTATGGCATGTGAGTTGTATCTCAATAAAGCCGGTAAGTAAAAACACGTCAAGGGAGCAATTAAACTGGAGAGGTAAATCTGGTTTTACCAGTATATATATATATATATATATATATATATATATATATATATATATATATATATATTTATATGATACTTATAACCACTAGAAGATTTCTCCAGAGTTGTGCTATACAAAAGAATGAGTTGGTCCAAGGATTAAGCCTCCATGTCCTTCAACATTAGAGGCAGAGTGAAGAGGAGGAATTGTAAAGGAGATAAGATCAGTGAGAGTGGTCGGAAGAAAACTAGGTGAGTGTGGCATCCTAGAGGCAAGTGAAGCAAGTGTTTCAAGGACACCAGCTCACGAAACGCATCAGCTTTCCCAAACTGAGAACTGAGATGGGACTGCTGGGTTAGCAACATGAAGGCCCTTGAACTGCCTTGAAAAGCTGTTCTGATAAGAGTAGTGATGGCATACACCTGATAACAGTGGGTTCAAGGAGACTGGGAGGAGAAAAATCCGAAATCAAGAGAATCCTCAAGGAGTTTGCTATAAAAGGGAGAAAAGGGGCAGTATTTGGAGGAGAAGTATAATCGAGAAAATCTAATGATGCTATTTTCAAGATGGAAGAACCACCAACAGTTTGTATGCTGATGGGAATGTGCCGCTAGAGAAACAACTCTGAGAGAGAGGGAGGAGAAAGGCTGGAGTGCAGCTCTGGACTTGGTAAGAAGGAACACCCAGAGCACAAGTGGAGGCCTTGGCCTTTGCTGGGAGCACGGACAGCTCAGACCGGGTAGATAGCGGGAAAGGGGAAATAGCACAGATGCAAGGAGGTGGGTAGATATGGTGCTGAGAGCTAATAATGTTTTCTCCATGAAACAGGGAGTCATCGGCAAAGACTGAGAAGGGAGTTTTGCGAAGAGAGGAACAGCCCTCTGGGAGGTCAGGGGAATGAAGGAACTAGAAAGGCAGCAGCACTAAGGACCTCCTGGAGGCCCGTGACTGTGGGTTAACAATGAGGCCAGAGAACTCGCCTGGAGTTCCCTCTGGCCAAGGACACCCGCAGAGGGGGCAGAGATTGGGATCTGATCCCAAGCAAGCTGACCAGGCAAAAGAGGGGAAGGGGACTGACAATGTACTACAAGAGGCAGTTACAATGACTGACCTTGGAATTTACACTCTCTAAGGAGTAAAGTAAGGACACAAAGGGGTGAGGAGCGGAGAAGGAAACAGAGCCAATGAACCACAGGACCTGCTGGAGTCCAGGATAGCTGAGAGGACTTAAGTTTTGATTGTGATTTAATAACAATATGAGATACCATTTATTAGAGCCACATCACTTTTTACCTATGTGATGTTAGGCTTGTGTCCCAACTGATGGGGCTCAGTTTTCTCATCTGTTAAGTGGAGATGATAACCACCTCACAGGCTGAGGATTCAAAGAGTTAATGTATGAGAAGCATTTACAGCTCTGCCTGGCACTTAGTGAGCATAAATAAATGTCTTTTATTAGTAAGGTTGGTATTACATACTACTGTTTAAGAATGTGCATGTTTCTGATTTTTTTTAAAAGATGCAAAACCCAACAAAACAGATTGTTATAAAAGCAACAGTCTCAGTAGGGAAGAGTTCAAAGACTCAAGTATTAAGGCTGGCTCAGACTCAAGTCATTACAGAATTCTTCCAAGTACTTTTCCCACTCTGCTCCTGTTTCTCCACTTTCAGGGACATGGGAAAAATAACATGTGCCATCTAAAAGGGCTGTGAGCTCACAGCAACTCTATAAACATTGACTTAGCTGTTGGGTGATGGGTTCAATTTTACCCGAAACTGCATTTCTAGGTTCTGTGCTAGCAACTGTACTTCCTGCCACACGGGTGGGCTTGAGGGTCACATGGAATAGCAACATCTTAAAAACAAAACAAAAAAAAAAAACAGGAGTTCCCATCATGGCTCAGTGGTTAACGAATCCAACTAGGAACCATGAGGTTGCGGGTTCGATCCCTGGCCTCGCTCAGTGGGTTAAGGATCTGGCTTGCCATGAGCTGTAGTGTAGGTTGCAGATGTGGCTCGGATCCCACGTTGCTGTGGCTGCGGCGAAGGGCCAGCGGCTACAGCTCCTGTTAGGTAGACCCCTAGCCTGGGAACCTCCATATGCCACAGGTACGGCCCTAGATAAGGCAAAAAGACAAAAAAAAAACCAAAACCTTAGGAAAGGGTGCTTTTTCCTACTTAGGAACACTTCCATGTCTATTTAGAAACAGACCAGACTTCTTTTACAGTTCAAATGGTTACTGGTCATTTTACTGCTCCATAGGTCACTGGAGGAGGGAGGAGAGCCAGACAGTTGCCTGCCCTGCCGGGTCACCTGACGGCTCCTCTAACCCACGTGAGACTCGTCTGTGGGATGTAACCCCAGACAATGTCCAGGTCCCAGAGGATTACCGCAGGCCCCACTGGCACTGCCTGTTTGACAGTTTCTGTTTGCAGCACCCTGAGGAACAAAAGCACCCCCTGCTGAGCGCAGAGCCAGATTAGACGCCTCTCCACCCCTGCCCTCGCCCGTTGTTTTATTTTTTATTTTTTATTTATTTTTCTGTTTTGGGAGGCCACAACCACGGCATATGGAAGTTCCCAAGCTAGCGGTCGAATCAGAGTCACAGCTGCCGGTCTACACCACAACCACAGCAACGCCAGCACCGAGCTGCATCTGTGACCTACACTTACAGCTCACAGCAATGTCAGATCCTTAACCCACTGAGCAAGGCCAGGGACTGAACCTGCATCTTCAAGGATACTAGCTGGGCTGGATGCCACTGCGCCACAATGGGAACTCCCACTGTTTTCTTTTAAAACAGTGGCTCAGACTTTGAATCCAAGGTAAAAATTTCTAATGCTCAAAGTCTAGCTAGTGACAGAAGCAATCATCCCATCAGAAGTAAAAATGGGAAGCAGCAGTGAATTCTGAAACAAGCTGGACATACTCAGATTGCTTTAGAATTGAAGGCTGGGAGAGAACAGAGGTCCTATGAATTCTAATGCCTGGTGTTATTTATTTACCAAATGTCTTCTGCGTTTGGGGCTGAGCTCTGGACTCTTTCTAGTTTATAATGTAATAGCTCTATTGAGAAATTAATTTATAGGCGGGGCTATGTGATCTTTCCCTGCCTGTGGCATTCTTAGAATAACTTACAAAGAAGTTGGACCAGAAGTTCCCTTGTCATGCAGTGGGTTAAAGATTTGGCTTTATCACTGCAACAGCAAAGGTCACTGCAGTGGCTTGGGTTTGAGCCCTGGCTGGGGAACTTCCACATGCCACATGTGTGGCCAAAAACAAACAAACAAAAAAGTTGGACCACATGAGACAGATGGTCTCTCTAGCAAAGAGGCAAAAGAGTAAAAGCATTTTGGGGGCAAACTTCTTGGGCATCAACCTATTACATTACGAGTTCACCCAAATAGCACCATGGCTGGGAAGTGCAGGGAGGGATTTGCTCTGAACAGGTTCTCCCCCCAGGTATAAGTTTCTGGCAATTACACAGGAGACAAAAACAAAACAAAATCCACATATGCACAAGGAAGGACAAAGAACAATGAAGAAAACATTAAGTAAAAGACAGGTTGTGAAACAACACAAGCAGAGTGCAATTTCTACCGTTTTAAACGTACCTATTAATCTACAGGGACAAAATGCACATACCAAAGGGCTCATGGGGGAACTTACGCTTTCTACGTCAATGTTTGAAATCTTTACAGTGAATATTCTGATTATTTTTGTGATCATGGGAAAAAAAAATCCAGGAAGAACCCACGCTTCCAGATTTGCTTGAAAAACAAAAAACTGCATCTAGAAACCACAGAGGCCTAACTTCTCTGTTTCTGCAGAGCAACTCTGGTTCATGCTTTCCAACTTCTTCACCTGCTGGAGGATGTTTTTCTCTTTTACAATTTCTTCTTTTTTCTTCTACAAATGGTGCCTCTGAATTCTTTATAAACTCCTCCCAGGCATATTAAAGCCATCTTTTTCTTTTGGGTTAATTTATCCCAGCAAGTTAACTCCAAGCTAGCTTTGCCAACAAAATTCACCAGGATGAACCAAGTAATGGACTCTTTTCCATAAAAAATGACTTTTATCTTTACCCCTAAAATTAGCATCCTCTTCTAATGCATCTTCACTGAACAACTTTTATATTTAAGGACCTACTCTATACCATGAGCCATGAATTCTCTAGCGATAGAATTAAAAAAAATTTTTTTCTCAATTATAATATTAAAATATTAGGCTTCTAACAGGTACTCTGCAATCAACAAGAACAATGTCCTTTCTCTGAACAGCAAACACCAAGCCTCAAATCCTAAACAGGCTTAGTGTCACAGGCCAAGACCAGTTTGTCTGCACTGGGCACCTGAGCACTGTGTTGAGGATTCTGAGGCCATGTAGAGCTCCATAATAAAGAGTGAAATATGTTTTCAGCAGCACTTTGTCACAGGCAAAGAACAAAGCTGGGGTCACTAGCACCTTCCTCTCTGCACAGCCTGCTGGGGCCAGGCTGGTCTGACCCACATTGTTCTTATTTTCGGTCTATCTTGAGTCCAGTCACTGTGAACTACTGCTAAATTTGAAGAAGGTGTGGGTGTGTGTACCGGGGGCGGGGGTGTAGAGGAAGAAGGTACTTCTTTTCTTGAGAATCTTTAACTGCTGTATTGCAACTCAAAGGAGAATGAGATGGCAATTTAAGGGGGTGGAGAAAGATGATTTCATTACAAGGAATTTCCAACCTATGTCAAATTTCAAGTATTCAGACCTTGGACTGGTTTTCTCCAGTCATTCACAAACCCATCCTCCTTATTCACAGTTTAATCACAATTGCAGAGAAAAGAGAAAAACTAAAGCCATGAAAGTAAGGTGACTTATTCATTTATTCAATTGCATAAAATCAACAGACATGGGCAATGATTTTTCTCCAGATAAAGACAAGTAGGATTGGGTTTACCATTCATCTCAGAAATCATTCTCAGAAAGCAGTGCCCTCTCTGAATGCCTCCCACATACAGACAAAACAGAATGGCAGTAACTCTAAAGAAAGCCTTTCAGTTTCTGGTTATCAGGAGATTCACTTGAAGTTCCCATCGTGGCTCAGTGGTTAACGAATCTGACTAGGAACCATGAGGATGTGGGTTCGATCCCTGGCCTTGCTCGATCCCTGGGAACCTCCATATGCCACGAGTGTGGCCCTAGATAAGGCAAAAAGACAAAAAAAAAGAAAAAAAAGAGATTCACTTGATCCATTTCCTCAAACGACACACTCACCAATTCTCCATCTACTGTAAGAATACTATGGGAGAGTTCAGAACAGCACTATCCAAGAGACTTGTCTGCAGTGATGGAAATGTTCTATATTTGTGCTGTCCAATTAGAGTAGTCACTAGCAATTTGTGGCTACTGGTACTTGAAATGTGGCTGGTGTGATAAATGAAATTTTAAATTTCAATTAACTGTAACTGAAATAGCCACATGTGGCTAGTGGCTACTATACTGGACAGAAGAAAGAGAATAAATCCATCCTCTCTAGAAAAGAGAAAGCTCTAAAAGTTTATGCTGTAACTTCCCTTTGCATATCCTGAGTACAGAGAAGAGTTAAGCCCTCTGTTGCCATAGAAACAGATCCTTGCCACAGCTGTGAGGCCCCAAGAGGTACAGCGCTGAAAGATTTCCCTATATGACTCAGGAGCTGCTCTTCCTCTGGAAACAGAGAAAAAAATGATGATGGGCTCCAGTTTCCTGCCTCCCTGTTCACAGTGCTTGTTTTCTCAACAGTATAATGCCAATGATAGAGCTTTATGGAACTTTTGAGCAACAAGAGAAGAAAAACCACTTATTTTCCTAAAGAGAAAAACTAAAGCCATGAAAGTAAGGTGATTTATTCATTCGAAAAATTTTTACACAATTGAAGGTAATAAGTAAACAACCCACAAAGAATTTAAAATGTAGGAGTTCCATGGTAGCACAGCGGGTTAAGGATCCAGCATTGTTACTGCTGTGGCTCAGCCACTGCTGTGGCATGAGTTTGATCGCTGGCCCGGGAACTTCCACATGCCACTGGCACGGCCAAAAAGAAAATAATAAGAATACAATAAAATGTAGTAAAATGAAACAAAAAAAATCAATGGATAAATTAAAAAGCAGGTGAACAAAAAATTAGTGTACTAAAAGGTAGAGACAGGAAATTACCAATAGTGTAGCATACAGAAATAAAGAGTTGGGAAATATAGAAGTTTTTAAGAAACACAAAGGATAGAATAAAAAGGTCCAATACACAATTTCTAAGATTTTCAAAGGGAAAGATGGAAGAGAATAAATGGCCAAATTTCAAGGGATACATGGCTGGGAATTTTTCAGACACTTTGAAAGACATGAAATCTCAGTTTTGGAGTTCCTGTTGTGGTTCAGTGGAAATGAATCTGACTAGGAACCCTGAGGTTGTGGGTTCGACCCCTGGCCTTGCTCTATGAGTTAAGGATCCAGAGTTGCTGTGAGTTGTGTGTGGCGTAGGTCGCAGAAGCAGCTCATATCTGGCGTTGCTGTGGCTGTGGTGTAAGCCAACAGCTACAGCTCCGATTAGACCCCTAGCCTAGGAACCTCCATATGCCATGGGTGCAGTCCTAAAAAGACAAAAAATAAAATAAAAAAATTTTTAAAAATCTCAGTTTCAAGGGCAAAGAGCAAACAAGAAAAATAAAATAAACCCTAAACAAATGACAATCTATTTGCAGATGACCATGAACAAAGAAAAGATTATAAAGCGGCTAAAAGAAAAAACAAATTAGGAGTTCCCATTGTGGCTCAATGGTTAACAAACCCAACTATCATTCATGAGGATGAGGGTTCAATCCCTGGCCTCACTCAGTGGGTTAAGGATGCAGCATTGCTGTGAGCTATGGTGTAAGTCACAGATGTGGCTCAGATCCATATTGATGTGACTCTGGCATAGGCCGACGGCTACAGCTCTGATTTGACCCCTAGCCTGGGAACCTCCACATGCTGCCGGTGAGGCCCTAAAAGACAAAAAAAAACAGAAAGAGAAAAAAAAATTAACTCTACGAGCTGAGAATCAAACTTCTCAAATGCAATGCCAGAAGCCAGAAAATACTTATCACTGTCCAACTGCTAAGAAAAAAATAACTGTGCACCAAGACTTTTATACCCAGCTAAATTATCATTCAATAGTTACAGCAAGTAAAAACACTTTTTTATTTGCAAGCAAAAAAAAAAATAAGTTTATGTTTAATCAACTGAAAAAAAAATTTAATGCCTATCTCTGGAAGAAAGAAATTTTACTCAGAAGGATGGAGTATGATAAAGAAGGACCAGTACACAAAGAATCTGGTAAGTAGATGGATGACTCCAAATAAGCAGACTTTATCAAGCAAAAACAGCAACAACTAATTCTAGTGTATAAAAACAAAGAGGAATTATAACACTAAATCTAAATCTCAACAATGTTTAAGACAAACTATGAGTTCTTATATTATTTGGGAAGAGAGTACAAACACTGATTTAACTTTAGATTTTATTCAACTATGCAAAAACTTAAGAACACCCTCTAAAAGAAACTGAAACCCCCCCCCCAAAAAAAAAGCAGGGCAGGAAGTTCCCACATGGCACAGCAGGTCCTGTGTTTGATCCCTGGCCCATCAACTTCCACATGCCATGGCCACGTAGGATTCTTAACCCAATATGCCAGGCCAGGGATCAAACCTGTGCCTCAGCAGCAACCTGACCCACTACAGACGCCAGATCCATAACCCACAGAGCCACAGCAGGAACTATTCACAATCCTTTCTTCTTCTTTTTACAGCTGCACCCGCAGCATGTGGAAGTTCCCAGACTAAGGGTCAGATCCAAGCTGTAGCTTCTGGCCTATGTACGCCACAGCCACTGCAATGCCAGATCCCAGCCACATCTGCGACCTAAGCTGCAGCTATAGCAACACCAGATCCTTAACACACTGAATGAGGTCAGGGATCAAATCCACATCCTCATGGATACTAGTTAGATTCTTAACCCACTGAGCCACAACCAGAACTCCTCACAATACTTTTTAAATAAATTAAACTTGCCGATTAAAAATCTCAGATTAGGCTGAAAAAAACTATCTGTCATTTACAGGAGACATATCTAAGACATTAGGAAATAGGGATTGAAAATAAAAGGACAGACAGGAAAATAAATCAGCAAATAGTTAGAAAAAGAAAGCTGGCATTAATACCAAACAAAACAGACCAAAGGAAAAAATACTGTTAGAAATAAAGATGTTCTCTATGAGGAGTTCCTGTCGTGGGCTCAGCGGTTAATGAACCTGACTAGCATCCATGAGGATGCAGGTTCAATCCCTGGCCTTGCTCAGTGGGTTAAGGATCCAGCATTGCCGTGAGTTGTGGTTTAGGTCACAGACACAACTGCGATCCTGAATTGTTGTGGCTGTGTTGTAGGCTGGCAGCTGCAGCTCTGATTTGACCCCTAGCCTGAGAACCTCCATATGCCGCGGGTGAGGCCCTGGAAATAAAAAAAGTTCTCTAGAAAAGCAATTCTCAAGGAAGAAACAATTCTAAACGATTATATACTTCAAAAAACTTCAAATTATATACAGCAAAATTTGACAAAATCAGACAGTGAAGTTGGCAATCCAGAGTCAGAGAGATTTTAACATAGTTCTCAGGAAATGGTAAACCAAGAACACCAAGATATGGAAGATTTGAACAACACAACTAATAAGCTTGATCTAAAGATATAGAATCAAATTTCAACCAACAATTAGAACAAAATCTTCTTAAGCATGAATGAAATATGTATGGAAACAGACTATGTAATATGCCACAAAACGAGTATCACTAAAAGCCAAGCAATCAGTATTATACAGACTGCTCTATGACTACAATGCAATTAAGTTAGAAGCTAATTTAAAAGTTCTTGAGGAGTTCCCTTCGTGGCTCAGTGGTTAACGAATCCGACTAGGAACCATGAGGTTGCGGGTTCGATCCCTGGCCTTGCTCAGTGGGTTAAGGATCCGGCGTTGCCGTGAGCTGTGGTGAAGGTTGCAGACGCGGCTCGGATCCCGCGTTGCTGTGGCTGTGGCGAAGGCTGGCAGCTACAGCTCCTGTTAGACCCCTAGCCTGGGAACCTCC
>PVHT020000012.1:5409766-5442464 GCA_004024745.2 Catagonus wagneri | reverse complement strand
GTGGCTCAGTGGTTAACGAATCCGACTAGGAACCATGAGGTTGCGGGTTCGATCCCTGGCCTTGCTCAGTGGGTTAAGGATCCGGCGTTGCCGTGAGCTGTGGTGAAGGTTGCAGACGCGGCTCGGATCCCGCGTTGCTGTGGCTGTGGCGAAGGCTGGCAGCTACAGCTCCTGTTAGACCCCTAGCCTGGGAACCTCCATATGCCGCGGGTGCGGCTCCACATAAAAAAAAAAAAAAAAAAGGCAAAAAGACAAACAAACAAAATGGTGTTTGGGAGTTCCTGCTGTGGCGCAACAAGCTTGGTGGTGTCTCTGAGCGCTGGGATGCAGATAAGCTCCCATACCGGCATAGTGGGTTAAGCATCCAGCGTTGCTGCAGCTGCAGTCACAACTTCAGCTTGGATCTGATCCCTGGCCTGGGAATTCCATATGCCACGGGGTGGCCAAAGAAAAAAAAAAGGGAAAAAAAATAAAAGTTCTTGAAAATTTCGAAACATACCTATAAATAACTCATGACACAAAGAAATACTAAAAATTAGAAAAATATGCAGAAGTGAACAAAAAAACAGTATAGGCCAAAAAATCATGTGCTCAAGTTAAAGAAGTACCCAAAGGAAAGTTCCAGAGCCTTAAATGTCTACAACAGGAGTTCCTGTAGTGGCAAAGTGGTTAACGAATCCGATTAAGACCCATGAGGTTGTTGCGTGTTCAATTCCTGGCCTCGCTCAGTGGGTTAAGGATCCGGTGTTGCCGTGAGCTGTGGTGTAGGTTGCAGACACAGCTCAGATCCCGCGTTGCTGTGGCTCTGGCATAGGCTGGCGGCTGTGGCTCCCATTGGACCCCTAGCCTGGGAACCCCCATATGCCGCGAGTGCGGCCCTACAAAAAGGCAAAAAGACAAAAAAATAAAAAATAGAAATTAAAAAAAAAAGTCTACAACAGAAAAGGAGAGGATAAGGTACACTTAAGAAGTTAGAAAAGCACAAAAGAGAAAGCCCAGGGAAAGCAGAAAGAAAAGATAAAATACAGTTAAGAGCATACAGCAACGAAGGGGGAGGGGACATTGGCAATACCAAAAGCTGGTCCTTTGAAAATAAACCAATAAAAGACAGCTCTGGCAAGACTAACAGAGAATTTCAAAAACCTACATAAACAATTTTAGGAATGAAAGGAGGACATAATACAAGAGACACAGACTGTCCTGAAATATATGCCTTATCAAAAATAACACAAGAGGGAGTTCCCGTCGTGGCTCAGTGGTTAATGAACTGGACTAGCATCCATGAGGATGTGGGTTCAATCCCTGGCCTTGCTCAGTGGGTTAAGGATCCGGTGTTGCTGTGAGCTGTGGTGTATAGGTCAGTGGCTACAGCTCCAATTCAGCCCCTAGCCAGGGACCTCCATGTGCCACGGGTGTGGCCCTAAAAAGACAAAAAATAACACAAGAAAAGAAAACCTGTATAGACCAGTAACACTGAAGAACCTGATCGTGAGATCACCAGGAAACTCCTAAGCCCAGATAGTTTTTTTCTGTTTGTTTGTTTGTTTGTTTGTTTGTTTGTTTAGGGCCACACCCGGGGCATATGGAGGTTCCCAGGCTAGTGGTCCAATAGGAGCTACAGCTGCTGGCCTACGCCACAGCCACAGTTAAGGCAGATCTGAGCAGTGTCTGCGACCTACACCACAGCTCACAGTAACGCCGGATCATTAACCCACTGATCAAGGCCAGGGATCGAACCTGCAACCTCATGGATCTTAATCGGATTCGTTAACCACTGTGCCACGACGGGAACTCCCCCACATAGTTTTATAGGAGAATTTTACTAAAGTTCTACCAAGCATTCAAAATACAGGTATTTCTTTCCTTCGTCTGTTTCCTCCAAATCCACTTTCCTCTCTGTCTTGTGCTCAAGAAGGCTAACAAGTCTGGACAAGGTTCCCTTGCCTCCGCAACTTCTGCTGTATTTGGCCAATGGGAAGCAGCAGACCGGAGGACAAGACGATAGAGAGACTGGGGGTACTTACCACCTGGCTCCTTCTGTGCTTTGCCATAGTCTGGCAGTGGTTCCACCCTCCTGTCCGAAGTTCTGTGGGACATCTCTCCCAGGGAGAGAGTTCTCACCATGTTTGGTAACAGCTCCCTCCCCAAGCACTTCAGATCTAGGTGTTATAAGAGCTTCCACTGTGGCCAATTTCCAGGTGCTTCACCATCAACTGCAGTTCCTTTAATGCTGTCCACACTTTTGTAAACTGTCTGTTCAATTAAATTTGATTCAGTTATCTGAGTGTGATATCTCTTTGCAGCCTTTATACAAACTCTTCAAGAATGAACTCCTAGGAGTTCCCATCGTAGCTCAGTGGTTAACGAATCCGACTAGGAACCATAAGGATGCGGGTTCAATCCTTGGCCTTGCTCAGTGGGTTAAAGATCCGGCATTGCCGTGAGCTGTGGTGTAGGTTGCAGATGCGGCTCGGATCCCGTGTTGCTATGGCTATGGCGAAGGCCGGCAGGTACAGCTCCTGTTAGACCCCTAGCCTGGGAACCTCCATATGCCACGGGTATGGCCCTAAAAAGCAAAAAAAAAAAAAAAAAAAAAAAAACAGGTATAAACAGAGCAGTTCCTGGTAGTCCACACCTCCATTTTGTTGATTCTATCTGGATTCCTTTATTTGTCCCCAGAAAGCTTTACTCAGTGTTGAAAGAGAATAAGTAACAAGATGAAAAGAGCTGCCCTTCCACGTAGCAAGACAAAACTATAGTAATTAAGTATTAGCTCAAAGACAGATGACTTGACCAGTGGAATAGAACAAAAAGCCCAGGAACAAATCCATGCCTGCAAAGAAACTTGATATCTTGATAGAGTTATCTTGAAGCTTGATAAAGGCAGCTTTGCAAATCAGTAGGGAAAGATTTTTTTACCATTCCTCACTTGATACTGGGAGAGCTGGTTATTCAGATGGAAAAGGATATATTTATATCCTTATCTTATCCCATTCAAACAATATAATTCTCTACAGATTAAGAAGCTAAAGGCAAAATGTAAAAACCTTTAGAAAAAAATATAAGATCTTTATGACCTCAGGGAAAGAAAATTTTTCTTAAGACACAAAATACATAAGCCACTAGGGAAAACAATGGAATATTCAATTACATTAAAGTTACCCTTAAGAAATCACAAATAGACATAACCCACAAACTGGGAAATACACACCTGCATCACATATACAGATATGTATCTGGAAACAAAGTGAAACAAAAACATAAATTCATACAAACTAGTAAGAAAAAGATAAACTATCCTAAATCAACTATAATAAAAAAATTTTTTAAAGGATGAACCGGAGTTCACATCATGGCGCAGCAGAAACGAATCCAACTAGGAACCATGAGGTTGCGGGTTTGACCCCTGGCCTCGCTAGGTGGGTTAAGGATCCAGTGTTGCCGTGAGCTGTGTGTGATGTATGTTGCAGACGTAGCTCAGATCTGGCATTGCTGTGGCTGTGGTGTAGGCCAGCAACTACAGCTCCTGTTTGACCCCTAGCCTGGGAACCTCCATATGCTGCGGAGGGGGGCCCTAAAAAGCAAAAAAAATAAGATAAAATAAATAAAAAAATAAAGGATGAACCATCTGGAGTTCTCTTCGTAGCTCAGCAGTTAATGAACCCAACTAGGATCCATGAGAATACGTGTTCAATCCCTGGCCTTGCTCAGTGGGTTAAGGATCCAGCGTTGCTGTGAGCTCTGGTGTAGGTTGCAGACGCGGCTCGGATCTGGCGTTGCTGTGGCTGTGGCGTAAGGCTGGCAGCTGTAGCTCCGATTCGACCCCTAACCTGGGAACCTCCATATGCCACGGGTTGGCCCTAAAAAAAAAAAAAGACATGATTAAATATAAAGCATTAGTATATTAATTATGGTAAATCACAATGATATACTATTTCACACTCATCAGAGCAATATCAAGTTTTGGCAAGGACGTGGAACAAGTGAAAACATACTATTTGGAAAATATAAATTGGCACAAGCACATTGGCAATCTACTGGGCAATATTTAACTGAGAGGTGAAGGTATGTATATACATATGGGCCTGTGACCCAGCTATCTTATGACTAAGGATGTAGTTACCCAGAAAAGCTCTCATTCAAGTATGTAAGCAAACAGAAAAACATTCTCAAAACAACTGAAAATAACTTTAATATCCACCGGTAAGAGAACGAATGAATAAATGGTAATATTCGTGATATATTCATACAAAGAGAGCAGCAAAAATGAATGTGTTTGAGTAGTAAACAGTACAATGGATTTACAGATCTGAAATTCATTTTGAGTTATATCACCTATAGACACCAGACATGAAAGGACAGAGACATTATGATAAAGTTTATGTAACTTATACAATTACTGTTTTGGAGAGAAGCAGGCAGTAACGGGTATGAACACACGATAAACAGGAGAGTCAGGGCAGTGGTTACCTTTGGGAAGAAAAGGAGAAAAATGCGAACTGGCCAGGGTCCCTATAAATTTCATCTGTAACGTTTTATTAATCTGCTTGGCAGGTGAGTATATTATCTCTTCAGAATACCTGAAAGTGTTCATTTTTTGAAAAGATTCCAAGAGACCAGAACTCCTATTCAGAGGCACACTACTATTTGATTTCCAAAAACATGTATGTGAAACCAGAATTGAAATAGCACAAAGCCCTGTGACTTTTCTGCCTTGTGACTGAAACTTTATAGAGTTCATCTAATAAATGTGAATGAATAGGAAAAGGAAGGGTCAAACTCCTGCCTGGACCCCACGACAAGATGTATACTGAGGACCCCCCAAGAGAGGAAAGTAACCCCTGATATTTTATTTAAGTCATCATCACTTTTTTTTAGTTGTTTTGAACTTCTTAGGCAAAAGACGCTTTGTAATTCTACCATCAACTTAAAATGTTGAACCTCCTCTATTTAGCCTAAGAAAAACGTGTCTTCTCAGAATAGAGATTCCTATTGCTTCTTCCCTGTTTGAAGAAACTGGTTAAAGTTGTCTCTGAAAGATATATCTATAATCCTAGAGGCCTGGATACCTTCAAGGCCCCAAACACGCCCCGCACCCCCACCCAGTTCCGTGCTTCTGCCCTTTTCTCTTAGTTATTGCTGGCTCTTAGGCATCAAAAGTTAGCTTCCTGTTCCCCTTTATTGAGCTCTGGAGACTTGGAACTGGTAAGAGGCTTTGAAGAAAAGTACAAAGCCAGGAAAACACGGAATGGAGACAGCTATGACTTTCCAAAGGAAAGCAAATCTCAACAGTTGTAATAATAACCTCTCAGACTTCTCTGTCTGTAGCTTACATAAGACGTGCGGTTCAGACACAAGGACCTAAGACATACTGTAAGTACCTGAAGTTGGAAACAGTGAAAATGCAGGTTCCAGCGAGCAGAAAGAGGCTGAGGACGTTGGTATTAAAATCCTGGCTTGTTCTAAACTCTTAGCATATCTCCGGCATCCCCTTTTCACCATCCTACAAGGAAACTGGGTGTCATTCTAAGTGCTTTAGTAGACCTCAAGTCTTAAAAGCACAGACCCTACACAAATCCTCTTTGTAAGGTAGTCCCATGGTTACTGCCAAGTATCATGCCATCATTTCACAATGTGGAAAAAAGAGGCACACTCAGGGCTCTTAAATGCTCATCATTAGGCTCACAGCCATCCCTTAATCCAGAAATATGATGTTGTTCTTGTAAATGGCCTCGGGCCCTCTGACCCAAGGCCTCCGTTTCATGGTCCTTTTACACTATGACAGTGTTTTAACGAACAATCTCCAGTCTCGCTGGTCCTGCTACTGCGATGATTCACTGAGTACAGGCCTCCCCATTCTATTCTGCTCCCGCACTTTGAATTCAGGGCTTGCTGTCAGCACGGAAAGCACCAGAGCTCTGATATGGCAGCCTCTGGTTCTGTTCCACCAAGGGATTTATCATCCACAACCTACTCAAATCTCTCCCCCAACAGCTACCAAAAATTCCCCTGGTGAGAAATGCTATTATGAGAAGGAGTGGCTGCTTTGTGACTCACACTGTTTCATTAAAAAGATTTTTTTTTCAAACAAACGTTCAGTAGAAGAATCCAAAGGTTTTCCAAAGCTACAGCAAAAACAGAACAGCTCATAATACTATTTCCCAAAGGTCTGCCACTTCATAGGAGATTCCTATACCTCAAAACACTGAAGATGCTTAGATTCACTATCCTTTCATGTTGCACTTGGCCTCTGGGGTGACAGGAGGTAGGAAATGGATGAATTAAACACATCCAATGTGACTGGGCTTGTCAGATATTAAGATAGAAGGCAGCTAGCTTGCAAGCCAGACCTCATTACAGGTCCTAGACTTTCCATAGTTCTCCAGGGCAACTGGCTGCAATATTTCCGCCATTCCTGACCAGGATTGAGGAAATCTAGTAATTCATGTTGCATTTGGTAATGCTTATTACAGTAGTGGGCAGTGTTATCACAAAGTTTCTTTGAAAAGCCGACTTAGATGGCGTTATACTTGAAGGCATTAGAAATGTGCATGATCTAAACAACAGGACGATATTACAGAGAGCTAATTTCTATTTATGGTAGACCAAGTACTTCTGGTTTAGGCTAGACTCCCAAGGGCTCCTTCAAATCCTTGTAGCATTCCTGCAGAACCTAGGCAGGTAGCAAGATAAAAAATCCTAATAGCTCTCTCTAAGGAAAAGCACCTTCTCCTTGCAGGGGCTGAGGGAGAGGTATTTGAGAGGGAAACAAATGAAGAGATCTCCAAAGAGTGGAGAGATGTGGGCACAACGATCAAGCTGGCTGGGGTCACAGGGCCTAGGTCTTGCATTCTCCTCCTACCTCTGTGTCTGATCATCTGGGTGACCCCAGATTTAAGTTTCTGCCACACGCTCACAAATGAACTTTGACCTTAAAAGATACTATACTGTACAGAGGTGACTAGTTTCAGAACAATTTTTTTTGAAGCTTGGCTTCTTTAACTACACTCTGTGGAGGGCTGAAGGTACTACCAACAAGCAAGCTGGATCCATGCTATGACACATCTTAATTCACCAATACCTAGAGGACCACACAAGCTGAAACGTAAGGTGAAGTTTCTCCAGTGATTATTCTTTGGAGATGAACGTAATAGCCAAAGTCTGCAAAGTCTTTTAGCATGAAACTTTCTTCTAAATTCTTTATATAACACACATTTAACAATTATTTCAGGGCAGAAATGACACTTCCATCATCAGTATTGCCTATCATAAACAAAGTTTTAAAAATTACTTAAGGAGTTCCCTTGTGGTGGAGCAGGTTAAGGATCCAGCGTTGTCACTGCATCAGCTTGGGTCACTGCTGTGGCGTGGGTTTGACCCCTGGCCCAGGAACTTCCATATGCCGTGGATGTGTCCAAAAAATAAAAACAAATAAAAGTTACTTAAACAGCACTACAGTGTCAATGTTGTGCAGCTCAGGGACTAATAAGACCAGGGAGGAAAACTGTTACTCATCTTTCCTTATACACATTTTGGCCTAGGATAAATTTCACAGAGATGGATTTTAAAAGCGGTGGATCAGGCTTCTAGAAAACAGTGTTCAGTGACCAGAAAGAAAAGTGGCTCTAGGGATGACAAAGATACTGAAGTCAAAGATAACGTAAAAAAAAAAAAAAAGAGAGAGAGAGAGAGAGATAATGTAAAAAATGTTTTTACTTTTGCTGTTCTCACTGAGAAGATAGACGACCACTTTGCATTGGCACATATGAGGAATTTCTTCTCAGCAGGCACTTGACTGGAAAGGAAAGGAAAGGAGAGGAGAGGGAAGGAAAAGAATAGATAACCTGCCCCATCCCAGCCACAGAATTTAGGAAAGAAGGCTAGTGTGAGTCAAGAGCAGAGAGGAAATCATCTGTGCAGCAGGCTCATGGACAAGCACCTGAACTTGTCTGTTTATTCCACAAAGAAACTAATGAAGAAGGTAAAATCTTCCATAAGCTACAATATTCAGACTCTCTTAAAGGAGCGAGGAAACAAAGATTCTTACAAAGAACAAAGTGATGCTAATCACCTTCATAATAAATAAATACTCCCAGCACCCAGCACAGGTCTGGGTACATTGGAAGCACTCAGTCAGTCTCAGCTGAATAAATGAAATGTCTGAGTCAACAGATCTCCATACACATAACAAAAAGTCTTAGACTTTTGGTTAGTTTAAAAAAACAAAAAGGAAAAAATGGGTATTTTGCCTTTTTTTTGTCTTTTTGTCTTTTCTGGGGCCGCATTTGCGGCATATGGAGGTTCGCAGGCTAGGGGGCAAATCGGAGCTGTTGCTGCCGGCCTACGCCACAGCCACAGCAACGCAGGATCCGAGCCGTGTCTGTGACCTACACCACAGCTCACGGCAACACCGGATCGTTAACCCACTGAATGAGGCCAGAGATCGAACCCACAACCTTATGGTTCCTAGTCGGATTCATTAACCACTGAGCCATGATAGGAACTCCAAGTATTTTGTCCACTTTCAAGTGGACAAAGTGGATTCATCCTAAGATCTTGACTGCTCTAGCTGCCTGCCTGGGGATATATATGAGAGGATGTAACTCATAAGCCCTTCTGCAGCACAGGCGGCCAACAGCAGCTGTGCCTGAGAAGAAAAAATTGGGGGAAGACAAGCACAGAAGGAGAGAGACATTGCCATCACAGCCTTCAATTCTCAGGACCAAGGCAGACTGGCTCAGGCCTGTTGGTAGGAGAAAAATGCTTAGTACCACGTAAAAGAAAAAGGTCAGATAATGAACAATGCTCTTGCTGGGTGGATCTGTCCTCTGGGGGCAAGAGAGAAGATTTGTATAGATTCTGCTAATGAAATATCTGACTGGTTTAATGATACTGAAAGCGATGCTAATGAGTGCAGAAGACTAGCATTTCTCTGAGAGAAAAAGTTAAATCCATAGTAGGGGTGAGTTTCAGGTATAGATGGTATTCTGACAACATTTTTAGAATCAATGTGTTACAAATTCAGATTCTGGAGCTTCTCTTTAGCTCCATGGAACTCTGAGGGTAGGGGTCCTGTCACTTGCACTGTTATCAAGGCCCTAGAGAATCCTGGGCACAATCAAGTCTGAAAACCCTCTGAACCATTCACAGAAATTAGGAGAGCTATGGAGCTCGCTGGCGGTCTAGCGGTTAGGACTTGGTGCTTTCACTGCTGTGGCCTGGGTTCAGTCCCTGGTCTGGGAACTGAGAACCCACATCAAGCCGCTAGATGCCGTGGGCACCACCACCTCCCCGCCCCAAATCAGAAGAGCCCTCGTTTGCATCTGGCCTTCTTTTTACAGATCCAGGAGTGCACTATAAATTCTTACCGTGCCTGCTCTAACTTCCTGCTCTCACTTGGCGTTTAGAGAACACAGAGAATTCCTCCCTCCTCTTTACTCCCAGCAAAGGAAAGCTGTCCTCTCAATGCCAACGACTCCAGGGAGATCACAAGGTAAACAGTCTCATCAGTCTACAAGGCACCCCGGCTGCTGTTTTAAGACTGAACGTGGTTCTTTATTTGCTTCATGCTAAAGGGTTGGTCTTCGGGTTATCCATTCACATCCACCACCTACCCCTCATCCATTTAGCGTATCAAAACCAGGAACCTAACTGTTGGATTCAAGGATAAACCTGTCCTTAGGAAAAAAGATTCCGAGGTAAAAACTGCCAGGTCTGTGAGGAGTCTACTCCCCAAGTATCAGGTCCACACCCAATGTAATCACTAAGAACTATTTGATTGAGACTAGGCTATGACGAAGCTTTTTGGAAAAGAAACAGATGGAAATTTGTAGGCATCCATCATTGTAAAAGACTGGGGAGAAGATTAGGTTTGGGACTAACTTCAAGATTCTGGTACCACAACCTCAGCGACCCAGTCATTAAGAACACCCCTACTTAAGGGTTAGTAAGAGTGATACCAAGAGCCCATTTAAGTTACCACCACTTCCCAATGATGTTTTTCCCAATTTTGAAATTGTCAAAATTGAAGTTTATTTTTAAAACTGGGTTTACTAAAATGTAAGTGCCCAATAAGCTTGGGCTAAATACCACATTTATAAAATACAACGCATGTTCCTTTTCCCAAAAGGAACTAGAGCTGAATTTCTTTGGTAAGGAATGGGTTTGGCTCAGAGTTTTCCTTCTGACCTATCTGGGGTGTGTCTTTGTTTAATGGCAAAATATACACATCCCATAAAACATACACTTTAAAAGTGAAACCACTGTTTCTTGCAACACCTTTCAAACCGCAGTGAGGAAGAATTAACTGTAACCTTTAAGAAGTGATCTTCAGAGTTCCTGTTGTGGCTCAGCAGTAATGAAACTGAATAGTAACCAGGAGCACAAGGGTTTGATCTCTGGCCTTGCTCAGTGGGTTAAGGACCTGGCGTTGCTGTGAGCTGCAGTGTAGGTCACAGATGCGGCTCGGATCTGGTATTGCTGTATTGCTCTGGCTGTGGCACAGGGTGGCAGCTGCAGCTCCAGTTCTACCCCTAACCTGGGAACTTCCATATGCTACAGGTGTGGCCCTAAAAAAACAAAACAAAACAAAAAAAAGAACAAAACAAAAAAAACACATGAAAATAAGCCCTCAGAGTTCCCTTGTGGTGCAGTCAAAAAAAAAGAAAAGAAAGAAAAGGGAGTGCCAGTTGTGGCTCAGTGAGTTAAGAACACGACTAGTACCCATGAGGATGCAGGTTCGACCCCTGGCCTTGCTCGGTGGGTTAAGGATCCGACATTCCCATGAGCTGTGGGGTAGGTCGCAGATGCGGCTTGGATCCCGCGTTGCTATGGTTCAGACCAGCAGCTGCAGCTCCACAACCCCTAGCCTGGGAACTTTCATAGGCCGCAGGTTCAGCCCTAAAAAGAAAAACGAAAGGAAGGAAGAAAGAAAAGAAGCCCTCATGGTGGAGTTCCCAACATGGCCCAGTGGTTAACGAACTTGACTAGTATCCATGAGGACGCGGGTTCGAGCACTGGCCTCGCTCAGAGGGTTAAGGATCCTGCATTGCTGTGGCTGTGGTGTAGGCCAGCGGCTGCAGCTCAGATTGGACCCCTGGCCTGGGAGCCTCCATATACCACGGGTGCAGCGCTAAAAGGACCAAAAAAAAAGAAGCCTTCATTGTAACAGGCAACTAAAAATTCTAAAGACTTTTTTTTTTTAAGTCTTCCCCCCACCCCCCCAAAAAAGTCTTAAGAACAGAAGTTTTGCAGGGCAGGGACGATGATGCTCTTTACAGGGCACAGACCAGTTTTCCTTCTCCAGAAACCACATAAAGACCATTACCTCCTAGAACACCTATAGTGAGGCACAAAGAGGCTTTCTGATTCTCTGAAATGCAATTGGCAACTCTCCCTAATTATTTAAGAATAGAGAAAATCAAATCACTTGAGAACCCCAGAGTGGCAGCAAAATAGAACCCATGAGATATCCTGCTAGCGTGTTCAAAGACTTATCAAAAGTCACATTCTATCAGCCCCAGTTGATGGTTTGATGACAAGAGAACAGTTTAGAGTTTTCTGAACACGCAAGTGTATACACACATGACTAAGAAGTTGGAAGGAAACCCTCATGCCCAGTCATTTTATATTAGGGCCCAGGCAACCTCTTCCTTCCAACACGTTGGTTCCTGTATGTTTCTTCCCCACATCTAGAAACCTGTATTCTGAGATGAACAGGACTACAAAAAGATGACCATACCTCCAAGATAGCACCCACACAATCATCAGGAGTTAAACCCCTTACAGCAAGATGTATTTTAATGTGGAAAGGAAGGGACTCTACTCGGATTCTATAAAGCAGCTCTTCTCAAATGGGATTCGTTATTATGGACGGCCCCATCAATACAGATCGGATTTCAGTAGAGAGCACTGCTTCCATTTTGGGGAAACGGTTCACACGACTCTCAATCTCTCTCCCCAGCCAATTCCGAGGAGATGAAAGAAGGCAGAGCTATAGAGGGGCCCCTCAAAGAACATCATTTCCCATGTGTACATTGTTTGTCTTTCATAAACAGCATCTCACGAGATCACAACAGCGACCCAGCAAGATAAACAGGACAGGTATTATCTCCAGCTTACAGGTGGAGAAATGATGACTCTGAGGTTAAACCACTCACTTGCACAAGGTCACAAGGCAGGCAGTTAATTAGCAGCCCAACCAGAAAGGAGCCTAGCCCTCCTCTGATGTGCAGGCCAGTGCAAGTTCCAGGCTGCTACCCAGTTTCCTGTGCTTTAGGATGAGAGGCAGTAGTGGGTAATGGTTAAGAGACCAGGTGGATTCCAATCCTGGCAGACCTGCATTCCAGTTCCACCTCTGCCACCTACTAGAGGTCTGGCCTTGTGTAGGTTCCCTAACCTCCCTCTACATCTCAGCGTCCTCACCCGTAAAACATTCTACCTGAGAGAGTTACAGTGATAATTAAAGGAGATGATGGCCATAAGGCACTCAGAGTTATTCACTCAGCAAGTATTTCTGCCGGCACACAGAATGCAAGAGTTACCACAGTGATCAAAAAGCAGATCTTGCTCTCACGGAGCTAAAGTTTTAGTCAAATTAAACAGAAACAGTAAATGGATAAATAAAATACTTACAAAGTATGTTAAGTACTATTAAGGTAACAGGTAAGTGACTGAAGAGACTGACAGGAGGGAGCCAATTTTTAAGAGTGGCCTCTGAGGAGAAATTTGAGTCCTAACGGATCATAAAAGACTATCCACTGGAGTTCCCGTCGTGGCTCAGCGGTTAAAGAACCCGACTAGAATCCATGAGGACTTGGGTTCTATCCCTGGCTTTGCTCAGTGGGTTTAGGATCCAGCGTTGCCATGAGCTGTGGTGTAGGCCAGCAGCTGTAGCTCCGATTCGACCTCTAGCCTGAGAACAAACTTCCATAGGCCACAAGTGTGGCCCTAAAAAGCAAAAAACAAAAAGGGAAAAGACTACCCATGTACAGAATGGAAGGAAAAGCATTCCAGGCAGAGGGAACAAGGCGTGCACGGGTCACAGCCCAGTGAAGTATAAGAACAAGGTGAGAGAAAGCAAATGTGACCGCTGCATATCCTCACAGGATCTGGGGAATAAACAGTACAGGCTGGCTGTATTTGTGGTTTAAAAATAACAAAGATAAGGCTCAAGAGAGATGAGGTGTCTTGTCCAAGGTCACAACTCCTCCAAGCAAAAGCTGGGACCCCAGTATTCCACCTTCTGACACAAGAGCAGCTCGCTTACTCCCTTTGTGGAAGCCTTGTGCACACTCAACTCCTCGACTTATTTCACTGAAAATTGTTTCCTGCGTCCACGAAGAATTCCAAAAACTCCTTGAAAACACAAGCAACAACATCCCATCAACTTCCAGGCATGTGGTCAACTGTGCACTGAAACCATTACTCTTTCACTCTTCAGATACAAGACAGAAAACTGCCGACCTTATTCAAGGGTTCCAAAACTGAAACAAGTTTCTCTTCTTACAGCAATGAACAAGAGAGGAAAGGGATGTCCTGGAAGGAAGAGCCCGTGGCCTGCTCCAGAAGGTGAGACAGAACCACCATTGCAGAAGAGCGGAAATATGAAAGTTCCTCTTAAACGAGCTGCACAAGAAAAAAACTAATTACTTTATCTGAATAAACAGATCCCTAAGGCAGTAGTTCTCAATGAGGTGATACCCCACCCTCACCAAGAGCACCTGGAAATTTGTCAGGGCGTTTGGTGCTCAGGGGTGGGTACGTTCAATGTTCTGCAAAAGGAGGAAATGGTTCTATAAAAACTGTGTTACTCAAAGTAACTGCAAGAGCTCAGTTGGTAGAGCGTTAGACTGAAGACTATATTACCCAAAATATCAATAGCAGCACCGTCCCCCACTTTAGTATTAATCCCTCAAAGGACGAACATGCTCCAACTTTTCCTGTAGTCCCTGGGTTCAGTGACTCTTCCTAAAATCACTACAAATAGACTAGAAAAAAATTAAGGTTTTACAACTGAGGAGCCTGAATTTTGGAATCCAATCGTAAGCTCCTAATTTCAGCATGGAACCTGGTGGTTAAAAAAGGAAAAGGAAGTTTCTAGTAAAAGGCAGACAAATTTAAGCAAAAAAGGAACTGCTTCTTCAGACCAAACCTCTGCAAGATTACATTTGTTCTGCAACACACAAAATTCTAACTGAATTTTGAGGACCTTCTTACAGCCCTTTTCAGTTCAAAATCAGACACTAATGACAGTTCTTTTAAAAACTTAACTACAATCAACTCAAAAATACAGCTGGCCCTTTCTGGATCGAATTTTATAATAAAGATGACTAATTCCAAGATGTCTAAAGCTGATCAAATGTCTCAAAGTGCCAAAGGTAGTCATGCCTTGCGTCTCATTCAGGGCAGGGTTCGATGCAGGTCAGAGAAGCTCCAATGATATCCAGAGGTCTGTTCAGGGATTAAAATTCCATCCTAGCAATTAAAAGCCACTTTCAAGTGTTACCTTACATTAGTCACTATTTCTCCCCCCAAACTGTTTCATAATTAGCTTAAATAATTGAAAAAGTATTAAGACTGTTTCCAGAAATAGAGATCAAAAAAATCTACCATATTTCACAATAGCTAGAATAGTGATCTAACAGAAAATCCTCCATAAAGCATTCTACACAGTATCTAAATTTCCTGAAATCTCTCAAAGGAGTCTGAAGTTGTTTAACTTCTTCACTCCAACTTGCCAATTAGTAAATAGTGGCCCCACACCCCTTCTGACCAATTTTTCAGAAGCCTAACCTGGCTTTTCAGATTAGCTAGGCAGACAGACCTGTTTTCCTCCAGAAGCTCCTGCCAGTGCCTTTTCTGTCCTGCTAGTCAGAGCCTGGGAAAACCTCCTCCAGCTTTTCACTGACCTGTCACCAGAAGTTCATAAAATGAATTCATCCAGGTTCTCTGAATCCTTCTTTCCCCTGACATGTGCCAACAGCCAGGCAATAAAATGCCACCTCTTGGTTACAGAAAGATGCAGAATACCTGGAAGGCCTAGCACTTAGCGTGGAGGGGAAGAAAAAAGATGGAGGGATGCAAGAGTCACTGAGCCAAGCCTACTGCATGCATCACGGGTAACCAGAGCCCTGGTCCCGTAAAGCCTGTGAGGGAAGCTCCCTTGGCTGGGCCCTCCACCCAGCAGACCACACCTGTCTAATGCCAACAGCTTGGGGGCCACTCCGTTTTAAACAATTCAAACAGATTTCTAGCAGGGTGGCAAAACTGGGCAACCCCTCCCTTCTCCAAGCAAAATCAAGAGTCCTAATCCAAATTTCACTTGGCCCCAATCTTATTTCTTTTCATACTCTTTGTCTGGGAGACATCGCTTGGTCAAGTTGGATCCTTCTCTCTGTTCCCGGTAAGGCAAGCACAATGCAGCAGTAAAAGAAAGGAAGCACCCAGGCCGACTTGCAGTAAGCCAGACCAGACCTCTCTGAGGCTGAGGATGCCAATGAATGGAACTTCAATAAGCATCCACAAGTGAACCAACGCCTGAAGTCCTAATACGCCCGGCTCCACAGCCTCTCAGAAAGCCTCTTTTCTATAGGGTAGGGATCCCATTCATCCCTTGGCTTCGGGAATCAAAGGGAAGACGGATTCAGGTCGCGCACTCCACCTCCAAATCTTCGCACGAGCGCGAAGGTGTGGGGCGCCCCGGCGCGCCCTCCCTTGTACTCCACCCTCCGAGGCCTCCACTACCCGCAGACTCACCACTGTGCGAGCTGAACCACCTGGGTGCGATGTGCAGAGGTAGAGCATCCGCCAGCGAGGCTCGGGAGCCCAGGTACAGCATCCCGTCTCTATGGTGACCGCCGCCCGTCTCCTGGTAACCATTGCCGTGGGCATAGGTGGAGTCGGAAGCCGACCCTCCGCCGCCGGGCGCCCTCTCGGAGTCGCCAGTGCCCCGGGAGGCTGGGGTGTAGAGGCCAAAGGGCACCCCCCCGGCCGTGCTGGGGTCCATGCCCATGCCCGCCACCGAGCTGACCGAGCGGCTGCGCAGCCCCATGGCCCCGCCGCCTGCCCGGTAGTGCCCAAAGTGGGGCGCCCCTCCCGGCGGGGGCACGGCGCTGTCATCGGTGGAGACCCCAGGGAAGGGGCCCCGAGAGCGGGCCGCCGTGCTCTGCTTGCCCCCCATGCTCGCCCGGGCCCCGGTGGGGCGGGAACCTGGAGGCCAAGACCCTCCCCCACTTCTCAGCAACCGGGGGAGGGTTGGGCGAGCATAAAGAGGGAGAGAGTCAAAAAGGAGACCGGGAGGAGGAAAAGGAAAAAAAAAAAAGAAAGAAAAAAGAGAAAAGAAAACCCGCGGGGCGGAAAAGGCAGGCGGGCGGGGATCCCAAACTAAGAATTTAAACCGATCCAAGCCAAACGCATGTTTCCCCTCAAGGTCCAAAGAGGCGCAGTCCGACGCGGGCTCGGCACGCCACAGGCCGCCCCCGGGTTCCCGAAAGCCGGGGGAGCCGCAGGGAAGGAGGGAGGGAGGCGGCGGGCGAGCAGGCGGGCGGGCGCAGGGAGGCGCCGGAGGAGGCCGCCCGCCCGAAAGCAGGAGGCGGAGGAGGGCTGGGGGCGCCGGGCGCGTCCCCCGCCTCAGAACGCCGCGACCATGGACGGCGGCCGGGACCCCTCCAGGCCTCGGGAGGGGTGCGGCGCGGGGAGGCTAGACAGAGCTCGGGAAGTGGCGATAGCGTCGCGTCGCGCTCTCGCTCCAGCAGCCGCCGCCTGCCCGGCGAGCCGCGCAGCCCTGCTTGGTCCCGGACTGCGCTCTTCGGCGCTCCTCGCCGCCGTGGAGACAATGGAGGGCGGCAGAGCGCAGGCGCGGCCCGCGCCCCCTTCCCCCACCCCCTCCCGCCGGGTTAACCCCTTCTCCGCCCCTGCGGCGCTAGGCCGCTGACGCCCGAGAAGTCCCACCCACCCAATCCGCCCTGACCTGAATGGCCTGAGCCCTCGGGCGTCAGGAACAGAAGCGAGGCGTCTTTTCAAAGCAAGCACCCTTTAAACCCCTAAAGTAGCCGCTTATTCGAGGGAGAAACTACCTGTGGGGGAAGAGGAAGCCATGGTTCCAGGGGTGGGAAGGAAACGTAAGGAAGAAAAATAATTAGTCCAGACGCCTACCTGGATCTGAGGGTCAGCGGTCAAGCTCCCCACCCGGCGCAAATTTGCCCCCGCAGCACCCTCTGGTGGACATGCTGTGCGTCCTATCCGAGGTTCCTCATCCAAGAACCCCTAAAATAAGGAAACTTAGCACTTGGGGAATTTGTAATTGTTGGGGGTAAATAGAGCACTGGGGTCCTTTTGACTCCAGTTTTTACCGACAGTAGATCAGAACTTTCTATTTTGTCCTTAGCTAAAATGTGATCCTGATGATCATTAGATGTACAACAAAAAGTGAAAATGGACATGTAGATGGAATAATACAGCTAGAACTAGTGATTTTAGAAACTTTGTAGTTCAAGGCAGGACCCCTGTTTTGTTTACCGTTTATCCTGGCATGCACCACAGGGCCTATCACATAGCTGGTACTCAATAAATATTTGCTGACCAAGTCTGCATTTTGCGATCTCTTACTCTCATTCACATTCATTCATTCATTCAGCATTTTTTTTTCTTTTTTGGCCACCGGTGGCATACGGAGTTCCTGGGCCAGGGATTGAATATGAGCCAGAGTTGCAACCTATGCCACAACTGCAGTAACACTGGATCCTTAACCCACTGCTGGGGGCAGGGACTTGAACCCACATCCCTGCAGCTGCAGAGCCGCCAGTGCAGCCGTGGATACCGTTGTGCCACAGGGGAAACTCTTCGACATCTATTTTTCAAGTTCTGAGTGCTGGCTATGAGCATCATTTTGTCCCTGGCCTGACTTCTTTGCTCTAAATGTCCCCCAGATATTTCCAAATCAAGGAGTCAAAACAAAGGAGTTCCCTTTGTGGCTCGGCAGATTATGAATCTGACTAGGAACCACGAGGATGCGGGTTGGATCACTGGCCTCATTCAGTGGGTTAAGGATCCAACATTGCTGTGATCTGTGGTGTAAGCCACATACTCGGCTTGGGTCCCACGTTGCCGTGGCTGTGGCATAGGCCAGCAGCTGTAGCTCTGATTTGACCCCTAGCCTGGGAACTTCCGTATGCCACATGTACAGCCCAAAAAAGAAAATAACGACAAAAAAAAAAGTCAAAACAAGGCATAAGGAAATATCGAAAGAAAACCAGTAAAAGAAATGTTGGTCTTGAAGTTTCTGTTTTGGCTCAGTGGTTAATCAACCCGACTAGTATCCATGAGGATGAGGGATCAATCCCTGATCTCACTCAGTGGGTTAAGGATCCAGCGTTGTGCTGAGCTGTGGTGTAGGTCACAGATGTGGCTCGGATCCCATGTTGCTATGGCGTAGGCTAACAGCTGTAGCTCCAATTAGACCCTTAGCCTGGGAGCCTCCATGTGCTGCAGGTGCGGCCCTAAAAAAACAAAAGACACACACAAAAAAAAAAAAGAAAGAAAGAAAGGTTGGTCCATCATAGGTATTGATTTTCCCAGTATGACCAGCTTGGAAAGAAACAGGAGGGAGGAGGGAGGCTATTTTCAAGAATGGAGTGCTTGGAGGTGAGCAAAAAGCCCTATAGGACTAAATTGAGATTTCTGAATGAGAAATAACATAGCAAAAAGATGTTTTAATACCCAAGAATTTATCTATGAGTGCCCAAATGGGGAACTTGTGTACACCTAAGACCCAATGAGTCATCGGAAGAAAACCAAGAAAGTTTAAATTTAACCCAGTTTCCTCCCTGAAGAAAGAAGAGGGAGTTCTCCCTGTGGTTCAGTGGAAACGAATCTGACTAGTATCCATGAGGGTGTAGGTTTGATCCCTGGCCTCGCTCAGTGGGTTAAGGATCTGGCGTTACCATGAGCTATGGTGTAGGTGGCAGACATGGCTCAGATCTGGCATTGCTGTGGCTGTGGCATAAGACAGCAGCTGCAGCTTAGATTCAGCCTCCTGCCTGGGAACCTCCATATGTGGCAGGTGCAGCCCTAAAAAGACAAAAAAAAAAGACCTGTGCAGAAGAGGTTACTAGATCCATTGACAGATCGCTATTGGGGAGGTAAATATACAATCAGTAAATATTGTAACCATCTAACCAGCTTTTGATTTATTATTCATTCAACTTTTTTTTTTAAATATTGAATTATGGAGTTCCCTTGTGTCACAGCAGGTTGAGAATCCACTAATGTCACTGCAGCAGCTTGGAAGACTGCTATGGTGTGGGCTCAGTCCCTGACCCAGGAACTTCCACATGCCGTGGGTGTGGCCAAAAAAAATTTTTTTTAATGTTGAACAAAATATGAATTTCTAATAAGTGCCAAACACTACACTAGGTTCTGGGATACAATCGTGAATGAGATATGTAGAGTCTTATTCTCACAGGGCTTCAGAAGAAACACTAACCTGAAGGTGAGTCAACTGATGAATGGATAAAGCAAATGTGGTATATCCATTCAAAGGACTATTATTCAGCCAGAAACAGAATAAAGTGCTGATATATGCTACGACGTGAATGAACCTTGAAAATACTCAGTAAAAGAAGCCACACGCGTGCGCGCGCGTGCGCACACACACACACACACACACACACACACACACACAAAGGAATTCCCGTCGTGGCTCAGTAGTTAAGGAATCCGACTAGGAACCGTGAGGTTGCGGGTTCGATCCCTGACCTCACTCAGTGGGTTAAGGATCTGGCGTTGCTGTGAGCTGTGGTGTAGACCAGCAGCTAAGGCTGCGATTTGACCCCTAGCCTGGAAACCTCCATACGCCGGGGTGTGGCCCTAAAAAAAATTAAAAAAAAGGCAACTCTGCATGCTGCAGATGTGTCCAAAAACAAAGAAAATGATTAGTAAGGCCAATAATTAATAAGACTTAAGATGCCAACTTGAAAAATTAAGAGGCTTACCCTCTCCTCAAATAAAGATCTATATTTTCCTCAGCTTATATATTCCTAAAGATACTGGATGGAAACATGAAACAACATAAGGGAGTTCCCTGGGGAGTGGGCAGTAAGAACTGGAGCACTGGTGACAAGGTAGATGAGAAATGTTTCATTTCATTATATGTCTTTTTGTATTTCACCTGTTTGAGACAAGTAAATTTTTTTTTCTTTTTTGGCTGCCCTGCAGCACATGGAGTTCCCTTGCCAGGGAGCAGAACCAAGCCATAGTTGCGTCCTAACCCACTGCGGGGGGCGGGGGCACTGGGAAACCAACCTGCATCCCGGTGTTGCAGAGACACTCCCATTGCACCACAGTGGGAACTCCTGAGCTAAGTAAATTTAAACAGAAAGGGATGGATAAAGAGATAGCGGTATATACATGCACGTTAAAAAGTCATACAGATGGAAGGAGCAAAATTGGACTTCTAAGCTTTGCAGTGAACATGCTCACCAAAGAATCTTTGCATGACAATTGCCTCTTCTCCCTATGCTTTCCAGTGGGGTGAAAAAGATTAGGTCTGCTTAACAGCTCAGTTTCTTTTTGTAAGTCAATAATTTGCCCTTAAGTTTGATATTCCAGTCTACTGATTATCATAAGCTAGTCTCTCACACCTGGCTCCACTAAACAGCTGAGAGCACGATCTGAGACAGGGAGGTCCTTCTCTCTGTAATGCAATGACTCTGAGCTCAGGTGGCGTGTGGGACACAAAATGGCAGTCTTCAGGCCATGTCCTTGTTATCTTCTTGTATAGTTATTCAAATGACAATTCTCCCCCTGAAATGAAAATATTAAAATACAGAGCAGGGAAAGTTCTTCATTCAGTAGCTTGATTCTACCCTTTACATCTTAAAGAGAATGACTCACGGCAGAGCAACAGGCATCTACTGAGACCCGAAGCCTCAGGCTGGTTTCATCTTGTTTGTTGCCTCAAGAGTCCAGCATGTATTTCGCTCCAAGTTTCTCCTACAGGTTCAGTTAATAGGTCTGGGGAGAGTGGAAATTTTGGAGGCCCTTGGTGCAAAAAGATATCAGATTCAAGAATGGCCCCAGCTAGAGTTGGGACCCCTATTTTAATTATCTTCGTGCTCTCACTGACCCTCAAGCCACTTCCTGGCTCTCCTTCAGCTGTGAAATAGGGTCAATAAATCAGTGATTCACCTACCAGAAGAGTCAGGAGAGAGAGCTGATAAAATCAGCATTGCATATAGCCAATATATTTTTTTTTTGCCAATATTTATAATAACTCAAAATGGAGTATAATCTTAAAATTGTGATTCAGGGAGTTCCCGCTGTGGTAGAGTGGGTTAAGGATCCAATATTGGTGCAGCTGTGGCTCAGATTCAGTCTCTGTCCTGGAATTTCCATTTGCCCCAGGTGCAGCCATGGTGGGGAGAATGTGATTTACTATGGTGTTTACCTGAACTTTTTTTTTTGCTTATAAAGGCATATGGAAGTTCCCAGGCTGGGGGCTGAATTGGAGCTGCAGCTGCCAGCCACAGCCACAGCCACAGCAATGCCAGATCTGAGCCGCGTCTGTGAACTACGCCACAGCTAGTGGCAGCACAAACACTTAACTCACTAAGCAAGGCCAGGAATCAAACCCTTATCCTCATAGATACTAGTCAGGTTCTGAACCCGCTCAGCCACAAGGAACTCCCTGAAACTCATAATAATACTGTAAATCAACTATACCTCATGTCTAAAATATCAGCATTGCTGAAGCTATTTGCATTTGCAATGTGGGTGCATAACAATGCTGCAAAAACCCAGTTTTGTACATCATCTGGAAGAAAGTAAGGCTTTCTGAAGCTTGGAGGGTTCAGAAATCGAGAGAAATGGCTTGTTAGGGCGTATTCCTGCCCATCCTGGAGAAATGTGGGGCCGCTACTCCGTCTCCACGAGCAGAGGGAGGGCTGGTTTCTGGTGGCCTCTCCAGGTGAACAAGTACCTCCTTGTGAGAAACTTCTTCCTCAGCCTCTCAAAGCTCTTCACGTTTTTATTGTTTCGCCTGAAAAGAGAAAACGTAAATAGAGAAAGCTAAGGTGATGATCAACCAAATGCAGCAAGCGACCTGAGCATGTGGCCACGTCCACAAATATTTGTTGGTAGATGAAGAGAGAGAAGTTACTGGTAGAGCTCAGGGCAGGATTCCAAGATTCCAAGAGGGGCTGAGGGGCCACCTAACTCCATGTTCTGCTTAAGAGGAAATGGCTCCAGAAAGATAAAGAACTTGCAAGGCTAGTGGCTGTTAAGAGACAGCCGGAGCCCTGGATTTCTGGGTTGGCCATATATCCTGCCTTCCTGTGGCTTGGCTAGCAAGTGACTTTGTGGAAAGACGTTGTTTGGTGATAAGGGCCCTGTGGCCTTGTCAGCAAGTCGAGGTTTGCTTGACAAGGGACCCCCCCACTAAACAATCCCCAATCTCTGACTCAGATGAGATATTCCTGTGCGGATCTCAGGGAGCACCGCAGTGAAGAAGCAAGCAGAAAGCCCTGGACTTGCCTCCAGATCCCTCCTCTATTATTATTATTATTATTTTTTTTTAGGGCCACGCCCGTGGCATATGGAAGTTCTCAGGCTAGGGGTTGAATTGGAACTGCATCTGAGACCTACACCACAGTTCACGGCAATATTGGATCCTTAATCCACTGGGCGAAGCCAAGAATCAAACCCTTGTCCTCATGGATACTAGTCGGGTTCGATACTGTTGAGCCACAAGGAGAACTCCCCAGCCTCTTCCTTTTTCGTGGTGGCAGCTTGGGTGGAAGATGGAAAGGCCCGAGGAGGCATTCGGCAAGGTGCACACACTCCCTCTCAAAAATTCTACTTGGCCTTTTTCACAGTCAAGAAAGAAAACATTCACGAGTTCCCTGGTGGCCTAGTGGATTAAGAATCCAGCACTGTTACTGCTATGGCTCAGGCCACTCCTGTGGCACAAGTTTGATCCCTGGCCTGGGAACTTCTGCATGCTGTGGGTGTGGCCAAAAACACACATGCACAGAACAAAAACAAAAATAAAAAAACAAAACCAAAAAAAAAAAAAGGAAAATTGGGAGAACAGAGAGCAGCGAGAACTTGAAACCCAAAGTACCTTCTGTGCTTAATAACCATGACAAGCTGATTCTGAGAAACAGACAAAAAGGAACTAAAGAGTGGGGAGCGTTGCAGAATTGCTCAGGCCGAGGCAGTCCTGCTGATTTTCGCTATATAGGGATAGACGGAGAGCCTGGAAATATCTCTGTTTGTGCCCAAAATAAAACTTCTCTCCTTAGGAGTTCCCTTAGGGTGCAGTGGATTAAGGATCCAGCATTGTCACTGCTGTGGCTCCAGTTGCAGCTATGGCTTGTGTTCAGTCCCTAGCCTGGGAACCTCCTCATGCCATGGACATGGCTAAATAAACCCCCAAACTTCAACACCTAAGCAGAGCCCTTCCCAACTAGACCTTTTCAACTTTTCTAGTTATACTTATTATAGACTGTCATCTACCCTAAGTGACACCTATACCTCCTGTCTGCTAATCACTCATTCAGTGCATATTTATTGAATACCTACTATGTCCTAACAGTATGATGTGTTAGAAGAATTAATTCATTTATTCCTACATAGTAGCATGAGCATGCCTAAAAAGTAGTCTTTCTTTTTTTTGCTTTGTGCTTTTGTCTTTTTGGAGCCAATCTCGCGGCACATGGAAGTTCCCAGGCTACGGGGCGAATTGGAGCCACAGCTGCCGGCCTACACCACAGCTACAGCAGGGCCAGATCCGAGCCGCATCAGCAACCTGCACCACAGCTCAAGGCAACACCAGATCTTTAACCCACTGAGCGAGGCCAGGGATCGAACCTGCAACCTCATGGTTCCTAGTCGGATTCATTTCCACTGAGCCACAAAGGGAACTTCTAGAAAGTAGTCTTGATCTTTCTCTCTATCCTGCCCTCAAAACTGGCTTGCCAAGTGTTTCCACTTCCTGGTCCCTTAGCTGAGGCCCTTCTCTTCAGAGCAGTCTTTGGCCTTTTTGATGGAGAATTGGGAGGAAACTAGAAGACAGGAAGAAAGGCCAGTTCAGGAGTGTGGAAGCCAGGACTGGAGGAAATTTTTAAGAGCTATGGTGTATGAGGATAACTGATAGGTTAGTGAGAAAGAGAGCAAGAAGATTTTAGGGAGAACTGATGGTGATTCTGTGCTTCTTTCTGGGTGTGAAGAATTACAAGTAAATACCTTTTAGAAACTGCTTTTGGTTTCACAGAAAGCATCCTTTTGATCTAGAAAGCACTGTGGGGGCATGATATATGTGTTTTGTATTTATTCATTGGACAAATATTCACAGAACACCTTGTCTGTGTGTCACCATGCAGGGCTGAATAAAACAGACCTGGTCCCTGTCCTCCTGAAGCTTGAAAATATGAAATAAGTATTGAGTTACAAATTATGATGTATATTTTGAAGGAGAGAAAGAAGCACAGTGTTGTGAGTGCTAACTGGGGAACTCCTTTATGTCTTTGGAACACATCCTGCTCCTCACACTGTTTAGTGCTGAAGTACTTTTTTTTTGATAGTGTACTCTATCAAAAATCCTAATGTCATACTGAAAAGCCCAAATGACACTGTCTTCAGAATGCCACGTCAGGTATCCCATTTAGGCTATTCTCTCCTGGTACATTGCTTTTATAAAACATAATTCTGCCAAGTGTATGCCTGTTGTACAGTGACCAACTGTCCCCATTTGCCCACACCGAGCAGTTTCCTGGGTTGGTCACACCAACCTGTTGACAAATCTGTCTTCCCATTGTTTCCAGCTCTCCAGGAGGAAAGGAAACCTTCTTGTCTCTATTCATGCAATGGCTTGCATGTAGAAGTAGTGTTAATTTTTTCTTTTTTTTTTGTCTTTTGTCATTTTGGGGCCACACCCAAGGCATGTGGAGGTTCCCAGGCTAAGTGTCTAATTGGAGCTATAGCTGCCAGCCTGTGCTACAGCCACAGCAACGCATGATCCAAGCCGCGTCTGCAACCTACACCACAGCTCACAGCAATGCCGGATCGTTAACCCACTGAGCGAGGCCAGGGATCAAACCCGTAACCTCGTGGTTCCTAGTTGGATTCGTTAACCACTGCACCACATGGGAACTCATTTTTTTTTTTTATTAATTTTTTTTGAGAAGTAGTGTTAATATTAAAACAATAGTAGGGAGTTCCTGTTGTGGCTTAGCAGGTTACAAACCCGACTAGTATCCATGAGGATGTGGATTCAATCCCTGGCTTCCCTCAGTGGGTTAAGGTGAGCGGTGGTGTATGTCGCAGGTGCAGCTTGGAGCCTGCAGAGTTGTGGCTGTGGTATAGGCCGGCAGCTGCAGCTCTGATTTGACCCCTAGCCTGGGAACTTCCATATGCCATACCTGTGGTACTAAAGAGAACAACAACAGCAACAACAGAAAACAACCCCCCCAAACAAACAAACAAAAACAATAGTAACAGTTTACACTTGAGTATTGATTTATATTCCAGGCCTTGTGGTTAATGGTTAACTCCTTAGGACAATCAAATGAATTTTCTCCTTCTGTAGAGGAACTGAGGCTAAAGACCAAAATCTGAGAGGTTGGAGCTGAGGAAGACAACTTGATTAAGTTACATTCCCTGTACTAACACAGTGGTTCTCCAAATTTTTAATCTCAGGTCCCCTATGAACTCTTTTTTTTTTTGCTTTTTAGGGCCATACCTGCAGCATATGGAGGTTCCTAGGCTAGGGGTCCAATCGGAGCTGTAGCCGCCAGCCTACGCCACAGCCACAGCAACACGGGATCTGAGCCGCGTCTGCAACCTACACCACAGTTCACGGCAACGCCAGATCTTTAACCCACTGAGCCAGCCCAGGGATGGAACCCACAACCTCTTGGTTCCTAGTCGGATTAGTTAACCACTGCACCATGATGGGAAGTCCTGCACTCTTTTTTTGTTTTGTTTTGTTTTTTGACTGGGCTCATGGCATGGGAGTTCCAGGGGCCAGGGACAGAACCTGAGCCATAGCAGTGATCATTAACGCACTGTGCCACCTGGGAACACCCCCTTTACACTCTTGAAGATTATTAAGGATCCCCCAAAACTTTTCTGTCGGCTATGTCTAGTTCATCGGAAATTAAAACTAGTAATTAAAAAATTTCATTTAAACGTCAATGAGCAATAACATTAATAACACATTTTATAAATGAAAAATAAGTTTATTTTCTGAAACAAAACAGCTTTAGTGGGAAGAGTGGCAACTTTCTTTAATGACTGGCTTAATAGAAAACTTCTAGATTTTCACATCTGCTTGTACATTCAATCTGTTACAAACACGTATTAAGTAGCCTGTGATAAACACCGTAAGCTGGAGAAAGAAAATGAAAAAGGCAAAAAACTTCTTAGTATAATAGTGCCATATTTTTTGCATTCGGAGACCCCCCCCCCCCAGGTCCCTAGATACTTTAGTAAGTGCTGCTGTATTGTATAAAACTGTATGAATCCCATTCACACTTTTCAATGCCTTTGTGCCAGGCTTCAAGGTAAGAGGCAATCACTGGTTTGCATTAATGTTGAGCTCTGTTTTTTTGTCTTTTTGCCTTATCTAGGGCCGCACCTGCGGCTTATGGAGGTTCCCAGGCTAGGGGTCTAACAGGAGCTGTAGCTGCCGGCCTTCACCACAGCCACAGCGACGCGGGATCCGAGCCGCGTCTGCAACCTACACCACGGCAACGCCAGATCCTTAACCCACTGAGCAAGGTCAGGGATCGAACCCTCAAGCTCATGGTTCCTAACCACTGAGCCACGACGGGAACTCCCGAGCTTTGGTTTTTATACGGTCTGGGCCTCGCCACTGACACCACCGAGGAGACAGGAAAATATGCGCCTCCCCTCAGCTAAACTCTAACCTGCAAGTTCTTCCCTGGTTTCCCATACTCTGGACTACAACTCCCGGCAGAGTTTGCGGCAGGGGGGCGGGTATCCGCAGCTGCGAGGGGTGAATGTGACCCAAGCTGAGTGACGGATGAAGGGTTGTGCTTTTTTTTTTTTTTTCGGAGGGGGGAGTTGCCGTGCCACAATTGGAGGATCCGGGAAGAGGGGGTGGAGCCAGTCTTTGGGTCAGCCAATGGTTAGCGGTCAGGCGGAAGCGAGGACGGGGCGTGGCAGGACTGACTCGGAGGCTGCGTGGGGCTCTGCTAGCCCAGGAACGCGGGTGTCTGAGGTAGGAACGCGTAGTTCTCGTGTCCCTGACGGTTGGGCGCGGAAAATGGCGGCGCGATGGAGCAGTGAGAACGTGGTGGTGGAATTCCGCGACTCCCAGGTGAGCTGGGGACCAAATGGAACCTTCTGAGCATGCGCCCTTCCCAGTTCCCCTCCCCCACACTGCCGGGTCGGTCTCAGGGCGGGCTGGGGAGATGGTCAAGGGGGTGTCCTGGAGCTGCAGACCTGAGTAACCGAGGGTTACCTTGATGACCGTTGTGGGTGGTTGGGGCTGCCATAGGCGAGGATTCGGGGTTTCCCTCGTGGATACAGGAGCAGGGTCGGCTTGGGGACATCCAGGTGCAGATACTGCTCTCTAATGAGTGCTGAAGGAAGGCTTCCCACTACCAAAGTGCAGAGCGAGGCGGGTGTTTGCTTCCCCTGCACCTAGTGACTTCGGGCAAGTTGCAGAACTTCTATGAGCCTTAGATAGATGGATTGAACCCTGCCTCACAGGACTTTGGGAGTGGATTTGATAAAAAAAACACTTCATACAAAGTGCCTGTTTCAGCGCCTAAGCTTTTAAGTGGTTTCTGATGCTAGGGTATTGGAAGATACCGAACAGTGAAGAGGCGTATACACTTCGTGTATTGCGCGGTTCGAATCCCTGCTCGTATCTTAGCCTGTCATTACACTCTGTGCATCTTTTCTCACCTGTAGGAGGTGCGAATTGTGCCTTTCTTATAGGATTGATGTGACAATGTTATGAGGTCATACATTTAGAATGTGTGGCACAGTGCTGGACACATGATAAGCCTAAAGGAACGTTAGTACCTAATAAGATTTTTTTTTTCACTGTTTTTCTGTTCTGTGCCTTCCATATGCCCGGCCTTGTGCTAAATGATATATCTACATTTCCTTTTTCTTTTTTCATTTCTTTTTTCCTTTTTAGGGCCACACCCACAGCAGATGGAACTTCCCAGGCTAGGGGTCAAATCGGAGCTACAACTGCCGGCCTACACTACAGGACGCCAGATCTGAGCCTTGTCTGCGACGTCCACCACAGCTCGCTGCAATGCCAGATCCTTAATCCACTGAGTGGGACCAGGGATGGAACCTGCATCCTCATGGATACTAGTCGGGTTTGATACCTCTAAGCCACACTGGGAACTCCCTACATTTCTTTTTCTGATTCATGAAAGAACCATGCAAGATAAGTAGATGTTACCCTGTTTTTCCAAATGGGGAAGCTGATCCCCTTTGGCTGATCTAAAGTGACGTGGCCAAGGCCTCCCATTATGTGGCTGCATTAGGATTTGATTGCAGCATCTGGCCCCAGAGCTTCGTTGGACTCATTACATTCTCTGCTTCATCCTGTATGAGCCTGTCATACAGTCGTTCCATAATAAATGTATCATGCTCCTCTTACCCCTACGGCAGACAGTGTCTTGTTGGCTAGCTTCATTTATTCAACACATATTTATTGAATACCGTCTGTGTGCCAGCCTTCTATTCACTCATTTATGCAGTAGAATTTATTGGGCTTTTGCCAGGTATATACCTTGCCAGGCACTGCGTTGGTGCTCAGGTGATTTATCCTAAAGGGGAATCTAGATTTAGAATAAGGGGGTGAGTGGTTTCTCCTTTCAAAAACCCATGCCTTCTTTTGCCATAAAGATGAATGATTGGAGAGCCTCCCATGGTTTTGCTCTATGGTGTTCTGGATATATAGCCCCATGGAAAATGTGAGCAGCCACATGTGGAGTAAAGAATCCTATAGCACTTTGCACTGTTAGCGCGGTGTTTTCAGGAGGCCTGCTCTCCCAGGGGAGGTGCCAGACTCCTGGGGAAAAACAACCATATTCTTGTTACCCTTCTGGTTAATTGCTTTCACTGGGGACTCAGAACAGAATCACGTGTCGTACCTCTGAGCCTGCTAATTTGGAAGTTACTTATCTGCAAACCCTTTAATTTTCACAGAAACCCAGGTAGTCTCACCCCTATTTCTCTACAGAGATGTAATTGAAAAGACCTGCAGAGAGAGTGCTGTCACATAGATTAGGATGCTATGAAGTCGTATCAAATAATTAAACCCTAACAGCGGTTGTCATCGTAAGAGAACAAAGTAAATTGGGTAATTTAACTGCCTTGCGGGTTTCTGTTTTTCTTTCTGATTTTTCTGTTCATTTGTAAGGGTACGTCTTAGTGTGAATTGGTGTGGCTTTGCGGTTAATTTTGGTGATGATTGGGGGGTTAGGGACACATTTTATTAGCTATTCATTAATGTAGAAAGAAAAAAGTTAAAACACTTCACCCTGCCTTTCTGAAAAGGCTAGAACAATAAACTTTCAAACACCCCACCACTTTTAAAAATCATTGGTGTAGGTCTCAGATGAAGCTCAAATATGGCATTGCTGTGGCTGTGGCTGTGGCCGTGGCCAGCAGTTGCAGCTCTGATTTGACCCCTAGCTTGGGGCCTTCCATATGCCACAGGTGTGGCCCTCAAAAGCAAAAAAAAAAAAAAAAAAATCTTTAAAGCTTTTAGGTTTTTCAGAGGAAAAACCCTAGCCTGAAGGACAAAAACTCTCTCTCTTTTTTTTTTTTCCAGCAAGCAAGCAAAGTTTTTATTACAGTAAAGCAAATAGCTCCCATGGTGGCTGGGACTGGGGAGAAGAGCCCCCGCTTTCTATTGTTCTATATGGGTTTTTATTCCTTAAAGATAGGGGGAGGGTATCAATTTGGGGTCCAGAAAGATGTGATTTTCTCCCATTGGCCTTGCTCAATTACCTAAATCGGTCCTTATCCTATAGGGGTTTTAGGGATGGAAATGTTCTGTAGGTCTCAGGTTTCTTTGAAGGGCATAACTCTTTTTTATAGTTTAGATGTGTCATTTTCTTTGTAAAACAGATGTTATGACACTGATTAATTGTGAGGAACCTGTGCTGCTTGGCACATACTCTGAAGTGGTCCCTGGAATCAATGAGTGTGAACACTAAGACATCTTAGAGAATGGTGTTCATGTTGTGGCACAATGGATCAGTGACATCGCTGGGGCACTGGGACACAGGTTTCATCCCTGACCTGGCACAGTGGGTTCAGCTGCAGCTTAGGTCATAACTGCAGCTCAGATCTGATCCCTGGCCCGGGAACTCCATATGCCACAGGGCGGCCAAAAAAGAAAGACAAGAAAAGGAAAAGGAAAAAAGAAAGCTTAGAGATAGTCTTCTAGTGCGACACCATCCAGTTGTAGAACTTTCTGAGATGATGGAAATGTGGCTCTTTGACACCTGAATTGAGGCTAGTGCAACCAAGCTACTGTAATTTTAAAGTGAATTAAATTTTCAGTCATTGCCGTTTGAGTAGCCACTTGCAGCTGTGGCTTTGGTATTGGAAAGTACAGTTCAGAGTACTGAGGAGAGTGAGTTTCCGCTCCCTAAGAGAGTTAAAAAGTGGTGGACTGTACAGTTAGGAAGTCTCCAACTTGACAGTAAGTGCAAAAATGCTGCAGATGGAGACTACTCTGATGAAGGTAAGAACTATGCACACTGGGGTATGCATAGTTCTTAATGGGGACCTGCGGGATAGCACAGGGACTCTACCCGGTATCTTGTGATGTTCTGTGTGGGGAAAAAATCTGAAAAAGAATGGGTGTGTGTACATGTAGAACTGAATCACTTTGGTTTTTTTTTTTTTTTTTGGTCTTTTGTCTTTTTAGGGACGCACCTGCGCCATATGGAAGTCCCCAGGCCAGGGTCGAATTGGAGCTGTAGCCGCTGGCCTGTGCCACAGCCATAGCATCACGGGATCCTTAACCCACCGAGCAAGGCTAGAGATTAAACCTGCATCCTCATGGATACTAGCTGGGCTCGTTAACCACTGAGCCACGATGGGAACTCCTTGTTTTCATTTTTAAAAAATAACTTGCTCTAGGAGTTCCCGTTGTGGCTCAGCAGAAACGAATCCGACTAGGAACCACGAGGTTGCGGGTTCGATCCCTGGCCTCGCTCACTGGGTTAAGGATCCGGCGTTGCTATGGCTGTGGTGTAGGTTGCAGATGTGGCTTGGATCCTGCGTTGCTGTGGCTGTGGCGTCCGCCTGCGGCTACAGCTCTGATTAGACCCCGAGCCTGAGAACCTCCATAAGCCATGGGTAAATTGCATGGAAGAGTTCTGGAAATGGCATCTCTATTCGCTGCCTGCCATTCCAGCTGATTTTTTTCTGCTCACAACTCCAGTGGAATGAAGGATGCATAATAATCCTTTTTCAGCCTCCACTGAAACCACTCTGGTTTCTTGTCCCTAATATTATTTGTGACATGTTTCTTGAGGGTGTACAAGTGTGAGAAACCCATTAATAAGACCAGTGAGAGGGAGGAAGAGAATTTCTGTTCACCATTTGTGATTTGTGAATGTAGCAGAATGTACAAAGTGTGTTCTCTCTTGATAATCTCTTAGAAAGAACATGGAGCATTTAATAACCAAACAGAGGCACAAACCATTTCAGATAATGCCCTGAGAATGCAGCAGGACTTGAACTTGTCCAAATAAGAGAATTTAGGGCTGGAGTTCATGTCATGGCTCAGTGGTTAACGAATCCGACTGGGAACCGTGAGGTTGCTGGTTCAATCCCTGGCCTTGCTTGGTGGGTTCACAATCTGGTGTTGTCGTGAGCTGTGGTGTAGGTTGCAGACGTGGCTTGGATCTGGCATAGCTGTGGATGTGGTGCAGGACGGCAGCTGTAGCTCCGATTAGACCCCTAGCCTGGGAACCTCCATATGCCTTGGGTGCGTCCCTAAAAAGCAAAAAAAAAAAAAAAAGAGAGAGAGAGAATTTAGGGCTATAACTGCCATGATTAAAGTTAGCCTCATGTTTCAGCCTGACTGCAAATCCATTTTTTTGGTGTGTTCTTTTGGAAATCAGATATTGGATCCTGAAAAAATGATTCTCCCTAGAAATTGGAAGACCTGGGAAATGCAAACCAGTAAAATGTTTTAGAAATCTCAAATTGAGGAGTTCCTGCTGTGGCACAATGGGTTAAGAATCCGTTCTGCATCCATGGGTGCAGCCAAAAAAAATATATATATATATTTAAAAAAAAAATCCGACTGCAGCAGCTTGGGTCGCTCTGAAAGTGCAAGTTTGATCCCCAGCCCAGCATAGTGGGTTAAAGGATTCAGTGTTGCCGCAGCTGCGGTGTAGATGGAAGCTGCAGCTCAGATTTGATCCCTGGCCCGGGAACTTCCATGTGCTGAGGGTGTGGTCATAAGATTGAAGAAAAAAAAAATCTCAGATTAAATGTGAATGGAGCATGTCATTAAGAAGAATATGACTGTTGGAAAACCTTGGTTTTTCAAATAAGACAATCTGGGGGGGTGGGGGGATACACTGGGGGTTTGGGATACAAAATCTGTAAAATTGACTTGTGATGATTTATGCACACCTATAATTGAAATAAAATCCATTAAGAGAAAAAAAAAAAA